>CM061921.1:287522095-287608697 GCA_031002005.1 Vandiemenella viatica
GTGCGGAAATTCCTCACTTTGGAGGAAGAATGTACGTAATTGCAAACGATATGAAATGATTTTTGATTCTATGTTATCCTTGCGAAAAATTGCTATGAAGCGTACCATCATGTGGAGCGGTGGGTTGCTACCCTGTGCTGTAGCTAGTAGTTAGATTAAGCCACAGGCATACAACAGGAAATGATTCCGCCTGAAGGAACTCCTCTCAACTAATAGCCGCTTGATAGAAAGTGAGCTAAAACTTAAACAGTATAATGTACAATTCCAGGTTAACAATTCATCAGAAAAGGAGAAATTAATTTCCAAAATGGTGCCTCATTTATCAGTTTTTGCATATAAACGGAGAAAAAGTGTTTGTCAAGAAAAATCACATTCTGGAAATAATAGCGATGCAGTTATTTGTAAAGCCGGTGACTGACTATTAAAATTATTAATCAGTTCGATCTCAATAATCACAAAACGGACTGACGATTTATTTGTCTGCAGCTAGACAAATTATTGTGTAATTGTTTTGTGTATTATTGTCATTAATTGTTTTTTTTTATGGTAGTATGTTCATTATTTTTGATCCATATCAAAAGTTTGAAAGTGTATCGTTTTATGACGGTCATTGTTAATTTCCTTAAAAGTAGATCTACATTTCAAAAAATTTAATATTTTGTTCATTTTTGTAATAATTTTTTGTAAATATAAAACTTCATACACTTTAGTGCTATAATGAGCAATAAAAGCAAAAAATTATCTAATGAAAAGTTTGTAGCTTCTAAAAGTCTTCTTTAAATATTTGATTCTGGAGGATCCTGTCCAAATTAAACTACAAATGAGGCTTTCCTACGAAATTAAGGAAAATTTACATCCATGAGACATGTACAATATTCTTAATTTCATCTTAAGAGAGAAAAATTATTTAAATTTAGCGGGATATATATCACGTTAATCATTTAAGGATTAAAGACGTTTCTGAGTTGAAGTTTGTTGTAACAATGACATTTGTTTTAGAAAATACATTTCATTTAATTATTTGCTTGATAAAATTTCGATGACGTAAATCTTATCGAGAATTTCAGGTAGAACTTCATAAGTTTATTTATAAAGTTGGTATTACGAAGATGCAAGTCGTTGCGGAAAGTACTGCCAATTCCGTAATTGGTGTTAGCAAGCGAGCTTGTTTGTGTGAATAGGCAAGAGGTGTCAGAGTGGTGATACCGTCAGATCTCGCTCCGTTTTATTAATATAAACAAATACTGTCCATAGCAGATCCATTTTTCAGTGTTGACCTGACGTTTCGATTTGGAGTTTGCAATGGCTTTAACAGGATGCTACGCCCTGTTGAAGTATCTTGTGGTTCTATTCAATTTGATATACTGGGTAAGATTTTTTACGTTAGAAAATTGTATTTGTGCGACAACTATTAGTTATATTGTATGCTAAAGGTGTGTTAATAGGGTTTTGGTAATATTAGGCCATAAAAATTAAGAAGCTGTGTCGGAAAATGAGATCTGTTTGTTGACACAAGTGGCAAGGCGTAACTTCATCATTCAGTAAATGTAAAAACGAATTCGTATTTACTAGCATAAGCGTATCAGGGGTTTGAAATGATTGGGAATTCAAAATCTCACGGTAATTATTCCAGTTATTCGGTGACTAAGGTCCACAGTGTTTGGCGCGAAATACGTAAATAACTTGGCTTCCTATGTTTTCAAGTTTCGTGCATTCTGCGGCATTTGCTGGGCTTTTTCCTTTCATTCGCCACCAAATGAATGCATGTTTATCACTTTTTAGTCGGATTACGATGTTTTGTGTCTCTTAGATGTACTGTGTGTCGACATTAATAAATTTAATAACGTGTTGTAAATTTGCTGCAATGTATTTGTAAATACGGTGTAGTAATTGTATATCAAAGTTTGACTACTCCGCGAATTCTACAGAATGTTTCTGGAAACATACAGAAATGGTTATTCTGCACCTATCCGTAATTGTAAATGTGAAATGTACTGATTACAACGCAATTATTTTTCAACACCGTTCAGGAAATGAAAGTACAGATATTTCCTTGCTTTGTGTCAGCCAGGCTTAGTATTACAATATTGTTTGATGAGGAGGTGGATCTCTTTTAAACATGTAATGGCTTTATTATAATGTATTTGTTTAAACTATATCCTTTAAGCAATATCAGAAATTTACTTTAGAAGATAAAAGAAGTGGACACCTATATCCCTGGAAGTTGATGGAAGGAATTGTCCTTTCATTCTGAAACTTTTTGGACATGTTCCTTAAACATTATTATTTATGAAGAAATGTATATCAGAGTATTAAAAGGGAGAATATAATTAATGACATTTTAACTGTGCATAAGTGCAAAGATTTATTATTACCTAAGAAGATAAAGGTCATGGGGTTCCTGCAGCTTCCCTTAGGACTCATGAAAGTAGAGCTCCGCATTCTCATTACAACCATTGACACTAGAATGGATGTGACGGTGTCAGTGCCACACTGTGGCCATTCTTTACCTTCCCGCGGAGTTTCCCCCCATGGTACTCGTAGGATAGCGGGCTGAGTGGGCCTGGGGAACCATTCCGGGCGTTCGGCTTCGAGGAAAATTCCTCGGCTTAGTCGGGGATTGATGTCCGGGCCATAGTCAGACGCTCTACCACCTGAGCTACGCCGCCACCTTTATAATTACTTCTTGATCTTTAACGTGTGCTATTTCAGTATGATCCCCAGATAAATAGACTGCATATAACAGCTAGCAAACATTATGAAATAGACAGTTGCATACTGCGCTATGAAGAAATTGCCTGCCATGTCTAAACAGTACCAGATGTTGATGTCACAAATATGTGACATGGCTGCCCACTGCTCTCTTGCTGTGCCATTATTTCGGTGGTACATGTTTATATCATTTTATTGTACACTTAAGGAATGTTTGTACAAAATTTCAGGTTCAAAGGACAACTGCTTCTACAGATGTCAACAGGATAGTCTAACCTAGAAGTGTTTTGTAAATATCAATTAATGCTTCATGTAGAAAAACTTTTCTTCGTGTGTAGTTGCATATTACTATGCATATAGAGAGGCATCATACTGTTTCATAGTTACAAGTTGATGTTATAAATACTTCCTCTTTTTATCACTTTTTACCAACTGTCTTAACTTTATCATATGGTTTGATAATAAGCTCTGTTGATTAGAACATGTTTGGGAGATGATTGGGAAAGGTCTTAAACCTGTATCTGCTTGAGTGTGTGATCAGGAGATGTACCAGCAAATGAACTACGCTACAAAACGTTGTTGTGGCACTTGCGCACAGCGTGTTGCATGGGACCTGCTTCTTTTTGCCTTCATATCTGCACATTCTTAATCTACTTGCCCATCAAATTTTCAGGTAATATCAAGATGGGGATATCGCTGTGGCCTCGCGTAGTAAACACACAGATCACGTGGTATATATGGCATCATTGTGATGTATTCAGTCTGCACGTACCTACACAGTAACAGCTATAGATATGATCTGAAAATTGAATATTTGCAATATTGTACGTTGTGGTTATGTTTCACTTTGGTCCAGGCTGCATTACGACCGAAACGCATATTTATAAAATATGATTTACTACACGAGGCCGCAATGGTATCTCCATCTTGATATTATCCAAATTTTCTACTTATTTCTTTATAGTATTTACCCATAAATCCTATGAATCATTGTAGCTTTCCCTTCACGCTAATCAACTCTTAAAAATGTTCTCAGTTCACAAAAAAATCTACACTTGACTTACAGAGCACAGATAATTCATTTCACAGACAGATGGTGACACTTGTGTTCGCCTATCTGTTCAGCTATGGCCTATGTGATATATAACAAGCAGAGCACTACATTCAGTTTATCCCGGATTTTGTGTTACAAAGTATACTTACTACTATTTCATTAACAGCGGAGTGAGGAAAAGTGCAGTGAGACAATTTTAATTTGGAAACATAAACCTGGTGAGTGTTGGGTTCATTTGTCTTTCCCTTTCACTTAAAAGTGTACCTCTAAAGTGGAGAAAATGCATGGTGTGGATGTATGTAAAAATATTAACTCAACAAAGAGACTGAGAAGTTAGTTGTTTAACATTGGTATGAGAGTATTTTTGAGTCAATAGTAGATTGAGTTCCATAAATGTATTACATTTAATGTAGCTAATAGTGCATTTTTAAAGACTTAACGTCCATCATGACTAAATTCCGAGTTGAGGTTGATTTTTGAACTTTCACCAAATCGGCTATCATTAAAAAATGTCTTCTGAAAGAAGTGTAGTTTTCTTAGACAATTTTTAATTTGGCCATATTAGCTATTTGCAGGGTAAAAGTCTTTATTGAAAACATTTTTTTATCCCAGAACTTGTTGACATCCTCACATTTGGGGTTGTACAGGGTAAATTTTCCACTAGTGGCGTTTGGTTAAGATTGTTCTTCTAGTACTACAGAAATATGTTCAGTGAGTGAATTCCATATTTAGTCAATTTTGCTCATCAATAACTTCTAAAGGAAGAGTGGACTGAAGTTAAATTTAATGTATTAATTAATCTTGGTGACCACTCCGTGTAATGGAATGTTTGAGACATATAGTGTCATCCAGATTTTAGTTTTCCACAGTTTCCAAAAATTGCTCCTGATGAAAGTACATTGCTGAATTCCTTCCTTTTTCCTGTAACCCCCGATTCCTCTCCCAGCTCTAAATGCATTGACAAGCCATAATACCAAGTACAAAAAAATGGTATTTTTTCCAAACCTTTAGGTCACACAATACTTTTAAGAGACTTTTTTTTTTTTTTTTTTTTTTTACTTGTACTACTTCGGTTTTAACCTTTGCTGTCTAGAAGTACATTATAGGTGGTGAATGTGCAAAACTTTTCCACATAGTAATTTTATAATATTTACTGTAGGAAGTGTTAACTGTATATACTTGAAAAGAAAAGCAGTTTTTGGTTATGATGAGAGATTTCAGATAGTACCATTGAATTTTAATGGTTTCAACTTTCTTTGAGAGGAGTTCTATGATTGTAAGTAAAAGTGTATGTCAACCTTGAAAGTATCGGCTTTAATTAGATGTGGGGAAAATACTTGAGACAGATAATTCTGTGAAATGAGCTAGCACTTAGTTGCATTGACTACTGGCAGTGTAGATATTGAACGTGACATTAAATTATATCATGGACACAAACGTTGTGCAAGAGACATCACTGTCCCATCAAACATATGATATCAAGAATTGAATAAACAAGGTAGAAGAGAGCACATTTTATTCAGTTACATTCCTTTAGTTCTCCCAGTCACTTGAAGTGTCGCATTGGAATTTCACTATTTGTGGTCATTGTTTTGTGTTGTTCTTGATATAGCAGACAGCATTTACTTTTAATGAATGAGGCAATTTTAAGGGGTCATGGTGAAGACATTTGTAATATAATATAATATAGAATGCTCGGAACTGAAAAAGAAATGTGAAACGGGTTGAGACAATGCCCCAAACTTGAAATGGAGCCTGGTGGAAGAGTGGTAATGCTTGGGACTTGTATTGGGAGAATGTGGGTCAAATTCCCATTTGGTCTACAAGATATCAGTTTTCCTTGGTTTCCATTGCAGTTCCTTGCCCTCCATCCTCTCCTGCCTCTGATGACCCCAATGTTAAAGAAGTGTAAAGCTTGAAATTTTTGTGAGAATATAATAAATAGCATAAAAATTTAACAGAACAGGTACCGACATCCAAACACAAGTCTCGTATAGGAAAAAATAGAGTATGAGGCTGCACAATTGGAAATGCCTGTTACAAGTTACAACCTGATTAAAAAATAGAGCCGGGTTGCAGAAGCGGATGTGAATGAAGGGTGGATTGGAGAATGGGTTGCATTCTATATTTCCTTGCGTATTTATTGAAGATAACTGTTCTGATATCTTTTAATAAATGTATTTTGCAGAAGTAGTGTAGTCTATTGGTATTAATGTGAAGATATAGTTGAACTATCTGCTCACTGTTGCACAATGACAATTATTTGGAGGGATAATTGAAATATTTAGTGTAACAGATGTAGTTACTAGTGTGATTTTCTATACTGTAAGAATGAAAGCTCACAAGTCACACATGGGTATTGGTATGAGATCAAAAATGAAATTTGAAACATCGTAGCTAGCTATTTGGTAAAAGTGCAGCAGGGGTTTAAGACAAGCTGTTTATTCTTGTGGTAAACTGTGGAGTTTTGTCTGCATTTCAGATTGCAGCATGTGACTTGATAAACTGTTTGTTACAAAAGAGTAATTGGAAACCATTTATGTTATTATGCAAGATTTACAAATATTTTTTGAAAATGTAAAAATTGGTAGGGAACAAAGTAATATTCATCATCCAACAGTTACTTATTTTAGTATGGGGCTGTTTTCTTACTAGGAGAGCTGTTTAGTATTTCTTGTGACCAGAATATTGATCCAGAAATTCCCCCCCCCCCCCAAGATTAAATGCTGCAGTATTTTGGAGAGATGGGAATATGGCTTGTCAAAATAATGCCAAGAAATCTGTGGGATATAGAATTTCACTATCCACCAGTTTGTAACCAACACTTGCCGTTTAGGTTAATGTTTACCTCATCATTTATATCTCCCCCTCCCTTCCCATTTTGCCCTCTAAACCTGCCATCAATTTCAACTCTCTAATCCTTCATCTGACTTGCATTAATCTACAGTTTAAAAAGAAGTAGACACTCTCCACTCCTCACTATTAGTAATGGAGCAGTTTGGTGGCTTAGTGGTTAAGATGTCTGCCTGGAGATTGGAAGGTCCCTGTTTTGAATCTTGGTCTTGCCTGCAATTTGCAATTGCTGTTAAATCAACCTACACCTCTGGCACAGTTTGCTGTGTAACGAGTAGTACATCAGAATGATTTCATGGTTCTTATTCCATGTTAAACTGTACGTTCCCTATACCCAGCAGGGTTACTGTGCTATGACAGGAATGAATTGCACAACCAATGAAAACCCTGTCACCAGATCATTATGAAGACACGATCCTTTACCCCTTTACATTTACTATTAATAGCTACTAGTTATTTTGGGTAGAGGAAAATCCTTTTTTGGTTTCCAATTTATTCTAGGCATAAGTCTCTCTTGCATTAGTTTTCTGCATTGTTTTAAAAATGCAGTTTTTCTAAAATGGAAAGCCTTTTTTTTTTTTAATATTCCTTCATTATAGAAGAGATTTTCCATCATATTTCAGGGTTTTTTTTCCCTCTGCGCCCCTCCCCCCCAACCATCTTTTAGCACGTCAGAAATGCGAACATTAAAAATAGATTCTGTTTAATTTTGAGAAAAACTGTTAGAAGGATTTTATAAAGTTTTTATAATCATCTTGAGCAGAATGAGATGCAAAGTTAAAAGTGTGAGGTTGAACTAAAGTCTACATCTATACTTTGCAAATCACAAATATTGTGGGTGGCAGAGGGTGCTAAGCACCAATCCTAATTCTGTGCATTCCAATCCCGAACTGAACGAGGAAAGAAAGAATACATAAAAGTATCAGTACGGCATCTTATTTCTCTAATCTTAATCCCTCTGTCATTGCGACCTAAATAGGTTGGTGGAAGAAGTATTTCATTGCACTCTTAAATTGAAGATTTTTGCATATTTTCCAATAAATTCAAACGAAAACTAAGTCGTCTCTCCGCCAAACCTAGCGCAAACCACGTATCAACTCTGTGACACTTTGGTAAGGGCTGTAACTAGCAGTCAGTCAATCGGCTCTCTTCTGTAATTTCCCTAATGTGTGATATGGATCCCAAACTCCACAAGAGTAATCCAAATGTGGACACACTTGTGTTTTGTACACTGTTTCCTTTGTATGAGACCGAGCGACAGTTAGCATTCTGGCCTCACATTCGGGAGGATGGCGGTTTGAATCCCCGTCCGGATATCCAGATTTGGGTTTTTCATAGTTTTCCAAATCACTCCAGGCAAATGCTTCCTTCAAAAGACCAGGGCCGAATTCCTTCCCTTTCCTTGCCCCCCATCCTTTCCTGTCTCTAAAGACCTCACTGTTAAGAGACGTTAAGCAGTTTTTTTAACTTTGTATGAGCATTAAAACTTCCAAGATGTAACCTATGAATTGCAGTTTAGAATTAGAAGTCACCACACAGAGCTAAATCTTTCTGCAAGCATTTCTGGATCTTCCTGTACCCAACATTTATAGAAATCCTGGGGTTCCTAAAGAATCATAGCTCCAATTCAAGAATTACAAATATGTTAAATTACTGCTTGCTTCCTCCACAGTTCAGAAAGTGTTCACTGGTTGCAGGGGCGGATCCAGGATTTTATTTTGGGAGGGGCTTGAGCGGACTTTGGTTTGGGGGGGGGGGCTTGGCTTGAGTGAATATTGGTTCAGAGGTCAGAGGGCTTTCCTTCAGTGGATTTTGGCTTTGGGGGGGGGGGGGCTTGAGTCGGGAAAAAGTAGTATTTATAGCCTCCTCGGGCCTCAAATCCGTAGAGCTAAAAAAAAAAAAAAAAAAAGTCTCAAAACTACAATTACGGGGGTGGACCAGGATACTTTTGGGGGGCTTGAGCCCCCTAGCCCCCCCCCTGGATCCGCCCCTGACTGGTTGTGAGATCAAGCAAATTAAATTTAAGGGGTTGTATGTAGTACCAAACCCCACACATCTCTACCTATAACATGTTCTTTGCAAGAATGTTTTGGTGTATTATTTAAGAGATTGCTTCTTTTGCCTATCCTATCAATACTCTTTTTTTTTTTCATTATATCTATTTCTGTAAAAGTGAACAGTATTAAGAACTGATTATGGGCAACACTATTGAAGGTATACGGTTATGTTTGTACTGTGATATGCCCCATAAAATGTGTGTCCCATATATTCGGTCTTAACCTGTTTGGCAGGGCTTTTGCCAATTATTCACACATTTATGAGATATGCAGAGAAGTTGTAGAAGTGTTTTTTATCCTGCTAACACAGAATTAATATCTGTTGGGAAAATTAAAGTGAACTTTGCTTTTGTAATGCTGATGTTTCCGAAACATGAGCTTGCTTATGAATAATTTTCTAAACACTAGCGTAATTGTTAAAAGCTTACTTAATTCAGGGTCAGTTCAGTGGTTAATCAGTCGCCTGTCTTTAGGCAAGATAGTGTGTTTTCTTTGCATCATTTGAAATGGGCGATTTCCTGGGTTGATGTTTCTTTGAGGTCCTTGTGTCAAGTTCGATAGTTTCTTTTCCTCTTCATAGCAGTGTTTGATTAACTGTGATCACTGTAAAAAGGCTAAAATTCCGTCATGAATTTGGTGGACTCTGTTACCATCCAAATGAAGGCTTCAGTTTTGTCCATTGTGTAGGTTACTAATAGGTATCGGCTTAAAAAGCAAAAGCAGCTGAATAATGTAATTGCAGATTACAGCATTGTTCGCTAAAAGTACCAGTGATGAAACTAAATGGACTAGATCTGGATATTATGGCAAGTTCTCCTTCCTGTGTCACTGAATAGTACCTAGTGACCATAAGGTCTAAAAGAGATGATGCAGTTTCTTTGTCTGTTTTGCACTCGTGGCTCGGAGGCGGCATGGCAACACAGCCGATTGACGAAAATGAATTGGAATTTGAGATTTTTTTCCATTTTTGTATTGTTACATTTTAGTGTTCAAATGTAAAACATGTAATATAGGTACTATTACAATAAATAAATAGTGAAAAATCAAATTTAATTATTTATTTTTTACTTTTCTTGTAATTATTTACTGATTTCATATTCTTTTAATAATACACATTTTAGATGCTGAAATTTAAATGTTTTCTGTTGAGCCATCACTTAAACTTTATTTCAACTTTTATCTTCATCTGTATTTTTGAACCATAAAATAAAGTTTGAGTGTCTGGTTGGTTACAAGGAATGTGGCAGTCATATTTTTTATGACTTGAGTTCACATCTTTATCATTTTACTAGGGAAAAATGAATGAAAGTGATTCAGAAGCACTGATATCGGCAGTTTTTTTCTTTCCTGTTCCACCTTCGGTACAGTAACCACAGAAACATTTCACTCTTGTCTTCAGTATACATTGTTTCACAAAGAATTGAGCTATATGCACCAAATCTATGGTCCATGTGTCAGTTGAGGTGGTGGCCGCTGCTCCAGAATTCTGTGGCATGTGAACAGTTAATTAAAGGAAGGTGAAATACCACTTGAGCAATGTAAGCATAAAAGGTGATAAAAATATTTTCTGTATTAAAGTTTGAAAGAGTAGTGTAGCTATTGTCCTGTTTTTGCATAATGACAGTCCCCATCAATCTAAAATACAGTTTCCTCTTTATTGAAGTATTTGCTAGCAACAATGACTATGTTAAATATTGTAGTAGTTGTATGGTCATTGGTGGTAAATTTAATTATTTTAATTAATTAATGCAAGTGCTAGTTATTCAAATCTGCAAATTAAGCAAAGGTATCCATTTAATGCAAATCAATAGATTTATTCATATTAAATTTACATAATTTAATCTTGTAGGAAAGGGGTGCCAAGTAACAATATTTTGGCTATGCCTAAAGAAGACGACTTATAACCTTACTGTTTATTTCAAATGAAGTGTATTTAACTTTAAATATGTTAATAAACAATCAAAAAATATAATGCAAATGGCAACACTTTGACCTACAGAAATGCCATCAGAAGACCATTGACTAACTTATCACATAAAAGGTTGCATAAAAATGATACATGCATTTACATTGATCTAGTAAAAATCATCAAACAAAACTTTACGAAATTGTTTTACAACAAAATGAACATATAATATTTATGGGTCCTATGTTCATGATATCTCTGTGAATGACAGATCATCAAAGTTCATTCTGGCATGTGTAATTTATGCTCACAGCTAATGCCCAGTTTGCAGGTTCAGTGGAGAGAGAGTTCTTAATCACACAGATAGTTCTGCTCAGAGTAGTTAAAGGGGGATGATTAGAATAACCAACCATGCAAACACTATGTGTTACAGTCTGGTGTAAAGTTTTCTGTGACTGTGTCTGCATCTAAGATCATCAACAGAATGGCCAGGCAGGAGCTGTCCTTCACAAGAAATTGAGCAAAATGTTTTCTTGATGTGAAGACCGATTGCACCCTAGTACTATCAGCTTGCAACTAAGTGAAAACTTGCATACTTGCTAATCCCACCGCATTTGGTGGATGCAAGTCTTGACTGTCTGTCTCTGCTGTTGCAGATGAAGGCAAACTGTACTGCTCCATTGTCGCGGATTGAGATAACCGTACTGCCCTGCTGTTGTAGTACCAAGTTCCCTATCACAACTTGTGTCGCCGTGTACTCTGCTCTCTCCCCTTCAAGTTTTTCATTCAGCTCCAATCAGCTGTCCACCCTGTTTCAGATGCAAACAAAATTCCAAGAAAGGATGGACACATGTTCTTAAATAATATCATTATTGGGTCGCACATACACACACTGTCGTGACCTGCCATCATTTATTCCATTGCTTGGATAGACGCAATAGCTTCGTGTCGGCTCATATCCAGTCGGCATCTCTCCGGGTTGTACTGTATATTTTGTCAACTCTTTCTTTCCTCGCCTCTGGGAACATAGTTTTCCCTGCGAAGAGTAGTGACCTAGACAGACAGCCATAAATTCAAGTAAGCTGGTGTGTGGTCATTCACGTGTACCGTCCCCTTTGAAAAGGCAGGAGGCTAGATGTTCCTGGCTGGCAGGTTATCCGGCCCTTTTTATGCAGAACAACTTTGTTCCAGGGTGAGCCTTGCTACCCGGTACTCTCTCCAGTAACCACTTAACCTTGCGATGGCTCCACCGAGGCGAGACTGTTCTTGTCTCCCATATTAATGTCTGTAAATGAGAAAAACCCTTAAAATTTATTATACAGACAATAATTATTTTGAATAAAGATTGTGCGAGCTATGACTCATTACAGTATATATAAAGAAGCTGTAACGTGCCTACAGTATCTTTTGAAATATAACCACCCTCTTTACTAATGACAGGTTTTGCCAAAAAGAATATCATTTTGTGTTGTCATATGTTATATGCTTTCTATACCTTTGTGCATTCTGCTATGATTAATTGCTTACCTGAAATTCTTGTTTTAATTTTTGTTTTCACAACCCTCCTTGCCTCCAGCATTAAATGATTGTCGTGCTTTCCCTAACATTTTATTATTATTATTATTATTATTTGATGATACTTAACAAACACATAACTACATTGATATTTGTCAAAATGGCTTTGTAGAATGTGGAACACTTCTGTGCAATGTTGAATCAGCAAGGCTAAATTCACTTACTAGAATGTTTAAGAGATTTTGTGGCCGTATTTGTACATGTTGCTAACAAGGTTCATGTGAATTGGATTTCTTGTACCCTAATCAGTTTTGTCACAGCAGACGAAATATAATGAGTGTTTGAAAGTTGTTGGTGATTTTCAGAAGATAGAATTTTTAAGCAGTTTATTCAGCTTTCTATCAAACTTTTAAATTGGTTGGCGATTTTTTTTTTTATTTTTTTTTTTTTTTTTCACAACATTTTAGTATAGAACTATGAAAGCTTTCATAAGAAATATGTATGCATATATCGAACTGATTCTGAATTAGTGCAGTTGTTTGTTAATCTGAACAATTGTAGTGAGATTTTGTGGGGCAAAAAGAAGAAAGTTGTATGATTCAGTTAACATCTCATTCTATTATGAAGCAAATGATTAGTCAAAACTTATTGCCTATGATAAAAATATGAGAGTAATCCTGTACACTTGTTCTTAGTTCATAAGCATTTTTTATCGGCTTTAATACTGTCAGAGTTTGTGACAAGTCACATTTTAAATTGTACAACTGAGCATGATGGGTCAGTGGTAACCCTCTGGCCTCGCATTTGGAAGGATGTGGGTTCGATTCATTGTCTGGCCATCATGATTTGGGTTTTCCACGGTTGCCCAAATCACTCCAGGCAAATGCCAGGTTGGCTCTTTCAAAAGGCCATGACCAGATTACTTCTTGTTTCTTGCCCCCAGTCTTTCCAACCTCTAAGGACCTAGCTATCAATAAGGCTATTACCAGAAGATGTAAAATTTGAATCTTTGTTTTATATGACAGTTATTTTTCTTTTCATGTTCATTTAAGTAACATCTTATAGGTGCATAATTAATACAGTACTGGTGGAAGACAAAATCCTGTGCATCTCTAGTTGTCTTTTCTATGAAGCAAATATGTTTTTACTTGTCTACCTGATTTGTATACTGTAGAAACATTTGAACATGGATGGTATGATGTAAATATCATGCTCCATTACCATCTTCCAGTAGTTGTGTCTCAAAAGCATGAACAAACCAGGTGATGATAGGCAAATCAAGAATGTTTTACAGCTCTCAATGTTTTTCAATCATTTATTTTCGGGTATTATTTTCTTTTTCACTTTTTCAGCTGGTTGGGCTTGCTATGCTTGTTCTAGCAATATGGATGCTTACTGATCCAACATTCTATTTGAGTATAACCCAAGATGACACAAGCTATTTTACTGGAATATATATACTGTTGGCTGCTGGTGCCCTAATATTTATTATAGGATTTTTGGGCTGTTGTGGAGCGTATAAGGAGTCAACATGTATGTTAGTCTCGGTGAGTAAATGTAATCTCCTTATTTACTTAATTTATGAATTCTGATGTATAGTAATTCTGCATTGAATTTAATTTGTTATATGTATCCTATTTCATTTTATGTTACTATTTTCGTTTAGTTTGACTAATCTGCTGTACTGGCCTTAGATATAAGACTAACAAAAGTTAAAATCTTGTTGCCATCCACATAATGTCCATTTCTACTGTAGTAGTGTAGAAAAATGCAAGGGTGGCAGTTTCTCCCATGAAGCATAAAATGTATAGCAAAAAGCTTAAATATTTAATGTGAAGATGGTGAAAGTCTCTTCTCTCCTTTAGAGTTTGAAGACTTAATCAGTTGATAACATTAAAGCCTGGCTCAGACAACAATAATAAACAGAGGAGCTATGAAGTACTTCGGTTATAATATTCAGCGATAGGAAATTTACTAGAAGAACAATATTATCAGAATACAAGTGGCTAAATTTATCCACACTGTTGAAGTGACCATTTATGTATTCATTACTTATTTTACTTGAATGGATGCTAGAATACTGCTAAAATCTGTGGCTTTGACAGCAGTGTCTAGCATATTGGTGTAGGGCAAGAATCTGTTTTAAATAATAGCCCAGCAAAACTGGGCAAAACAGTAGTCTGATCTCTATGTTGTTCATTTACACTGTAATTCCCAATTTCTTAAAATTTGGCTGTGTACCTCACACTTTAGTTTGGATCAAAACATGACTATCGGGTTAAAATAGGAGTACTGAATGATAATGCCCCCTTCTCCCAGACTGATACATTTATATTATTTAATAAAATGTCAACATTTGCATTGTTTTGTGGTACCAGTTAAATGGCAATAAATGTAATTCAGTTGTTATCAAAAATATTTTATTAAAATTGTATTAACACTAAAGACTTTTAAATCTTTTACAGTTCTTCTGTTTCCTCCTGATCATTTTGGTGGCTGAGATTGCTGCTGGAGCCTGGGCATACAGCAACAGTGAGCGCTTGAAGGAATTGGTTCGTCAGAGTGTCACTAAAACAGTGCAGGCAGATTATTCATTACCTGAATATAAATCTCGTACAGAAACGTTTGATGCCATTCAGTCTGGTGTAAGTTAAATACATTTATAGTAATTTTATTTATCATCTGGTTTTGTGGCGTTGGTTCTGGGAACAGTTTTACATATTTAGACAGACCAAAGAAACTATTGCCAATAGAAGTATGTTGAAGATTATTAACAAATATATAAATATGGTGTGTCATTGTTGTAAGTAAATATGTTAATAGGCGGAGAGAGCACAAATTTGTCTTCCATCTCTACCCTATTCCATACACATTTTGTTTTACAGCCTTCTTGACTCTAAATATAAGTTATTTTTATTTGATCACATTTTTTTAATATATATAATCCTTCATATCTCAGAATTTGCCAATTTTACTAATCTTGGAAAAATTTGCTTCATTATCTGCTTTTTAAAATTTTTATGCACGATTCCACAAGGTTTATAAATACAGGTACGGATAATATGATTTCTCCTTTCTTAAGACTTGGCTTGCAGTGCCCATTTTGGGTGCTGGACAACTCTGGTTCTTTGTACGATGTTGGTGTTCATCCATCCATCTTATTTAAGTATTCCCAAAAAACATGTTGGTCTGATGTCATTTTGTATTATTTGATTTTTGTAGCGACTGTGATATAAGACAGTTTATGTGGATTCTTCATTTTGTCATACTCAGAGTACATACCAGCAAACTTTAGTTTGAATGTGCATATCTTTCACAATTTTTAACAGTTTTTGCTGGCTGAATAGTGGTATGTTTGTTAATGTACCTAACAGTCGGTACTGAATATTTAAGTTTCATAAATGTCATCCTAAAAGTGTTATTGGAAGGGTGTTATGGTGTAGGAAAGAGAGTTACATGCTTTATCATTGAGGTGTAAATAAGATTTATGATATTAAAACCAAGTATGTCTGATTTCAAACAAATTCTATTGCAGTTGCATTGCTGTGGAGCATCAGGTCCTGATGACTGGGCAAGCAGCAAATTTAATATGCATGATAAAGACATTCTTGAAATGAATGTGAACAAGGCTATCAATATTTATGATATTCCTAAGAGCTGCTGTATTGATGGCATAACAGATCAAGATTGTGAAAAAGGACGCCGTGTTGTACTAACTGCAGCTGTGAACAAAAATATCTATTCTGAGGTGAGAATTGAATGCCATTTTATGGTTAGGGTACAACTAGAATATTACTGCAATTGAATGTTGCAACGTCTTTAGCATTTTCTTGATATGTTGAAAAGTTATGCTGCTCTCCAGACATCAAGAGGAGAGTGTAATTTACATATATATTTATAAGAAATTTTAATGCAGATTTCAGTAAAAATAACAAAGATTTTTGTATTAATTACAAGGAGAAATTGATTTAAAATCCATTTTATCCATTTTCAATTGATTTATTGTGATGATCACTATTCTCTGTGATCCAGACAGCCATCCCTCCAACAGTTTTGGGAATTTTAAGTGGGATGCTTTCACTCTGCATTCTACAGTGATTGTTGCTGTGTGTTTTTGTTTGCATTGTGAATGGAAGAAGACAGGGATTAAAACGTAAGAACGAAGACTTTCCCGGCGTATGACTGCAATGTAGTCTTCACGGGTGTACCGCCGGATAGTGTTGTGGAAACACAATATTTCGACGGCTGGCTCTGCCGTCTTCTTCAGGTGTAGAGACATCTGTAATGGTTGGCTGACCCACAGATACTGAGATGGTTCGGGTGCCGCTCTTCCTTATATACATGTCCGCGTGGCCTCGGCGATGGCTTACTATGAGCCAGGCCCGCAACCAACTGGCGGTTGGCTGCCTGTGGGCGTGGCTAAGGTTCTTGTTCCATCCCGAGCTAATATGAAGCCCTCTACGGCGGCAGCTGGACGGAAGGACAACATTCTCTGCGGATATTTGACAAGGCAGGTTTCCATGCCTCACTGAGACATAGACCACTGTCTCTGTTAAATATGTCGGCCAGTCGAATTTCCCAAAATTTTTGGGAATCTGTCATCAAAGAAGCGATTGAAATTAGACTGGCCGACACATTTAACAGAGACAGTGGTCTATGTCTCAGTGAGGCATGGAAACCTGCCTTGGCAAATATCCGCAGAGAATGTTGTACTTCCGTCCAGCTGCCGCCGTAGAGGGCTTCATATTAGCTCGGGCTGGAACAAGAACCTTAGCCACGCCCACGGGCAGCCAACCGCCAGTTGGTTGCGGGCCT
Organism: Vandiemenella viatica; assembly: GCA_031002005.1. NCBI lineage: Eukaryota > Metazoa > Arthropoda > Insecta > Orthoptera > Morabidae > Vandiemenella > Vandiemenella viatica. Next base: position 287,539,008 of record CM061921.1, read on the forward strand.
GGCTCATAGTAAGCCATCGCCGAGGCCACGCGGACATGTATATAAGGAAGAGCGGCACCCGAACCATCTCAGTATCTGTGGGTCAGCCAACCATTACAGATGTCTCTACACCTGAAGAAGACGGCAGAGCCAGCCGTCGAAATATTGTGTTTCCACAACACTATCCGGCAGTACACCCGTGAAGACTACATTGCAGGGATTAAAACCTTTGCTGGTACATTCAGTCCTACTAACTGGGTGCCAAGTTTTACTTTCTGTCTTTTTACCAAGGCTGTTTCTCTGCAAAGCCCACAAGATGTCTCTATGGGGGCATCCATTAATTACGTGAGGTGTTTTTTCCGGAAATCCGCCCCCCCCCCCCCCTGGTGAGATTTGGTCGGACCCGCGTTCTAAAATGACGTGAGATTTGGTCGGAGACCATCCCCCTAAGTATGGACCTCGCAACTTTTTGAGACTTTTTTTAAAGGTCTCATGCTCCCAAGGGCGGTTATACCCCCAAAAAGTTGGTTTTTACCCCCCTAAAATTCGGGAGGACGCCGATTCGAGTCCCCAACCGGGCATCCAGATTTGGGTTTTCTATGGTTTCCCCGAATCACTCCAGGCGAATGCCAGGATGCTTCCTTCAAAAAGGCCATGACCGCTGCAAAAGGCCATGACCGAATTCCTTCCCCTTCCTTATCCCCAGTCCCATCCCGCCTCTAATGACCTTAGCTGTCTACGAGGCGTAAAGCAATAAGTGAAAAAAACCTTACGTGCGATTTCCATTGACCCCCCTCTCCCCCTTGGTGAGGTTTTGTGAGATTTCGCCAGACCCCCCCCCCCTATTTCACCTCACGTAATTAATGGATGCCCCCTTTGACTCCTGGTATTTGCTGTTATAAACAAACAGCAGAATCTTACACTAAAATGTTATGATTGGTTCAATACTTTATTTTCCACTAGTAATACATACCAAATACTTTGAATAGGGCACTTTTTCTGAAAGTCTGAGGTTGTGTATGGTGCTGGTAACTTTGTCGTGTTAGAATGATGGTCTAATAAAACTATCTTTGCTGTCATCACTTACAGGTTTTCCGTAGTCAGCCTTTTGATGAATTTCACCCCTCCTGGCTAACTGAATTCCAGTGCTGTTCTCTTCAGGCTGACAATCACTCCTTGGCTTTATTAATGGTTCTACAACTTTTTGTTGGCTTGTACACATAAGTTGGAGGGGAGTGGGAGTGCTGCACTGCATTTAATGACTGCCTTGCAAATTTGTCTGAAACTGTGCACATGGTTTTATACCGATTTTTTTTTTTTTTTTTTTTTTTTTCATTACAACTTTGTTTATTGTTATGACTGCATAGATGGTTTACAATAAATATTTCAGTAATCGTATTAACAACTGGTAAATCATGAGAAAATAATTTGTTGGTTATACATTCGGTTTTTGCTGCCTGCACTGTGGAAGGATGATCTGGTATGTATCATCAGATGTTGATTTTATAGACCAGCCAATTGCAGTGTGACAAATGATGGAAATGGCAGTTGTCCAATAATTCAAATTTAATTTACAATTTTGCATGTGGTCATATATGACTTTTAATCAATGTAAGTAATCTCTATCCTCCAGTTCATGTTCAGTGTTTCACTTTTGAAACCTACATTTTGCAAGATTTATGAAGGAAAAGTTATTGTAAAATTCTTTCTTTGCCCATATCACTTATGTGCCCCAGTATAGAGAGTGGCTGGCTTACCTGGGAACCTTTTTCTGCACCAGCTCTGCAGAAAGATTACTTGTGTAATTTAGTCAACAGAGGTGACATTTCTGCTTGCTCAGATGATTCAAATTTAAAAAAGCTATATTTGAGGATGGTTTGAAAAAAGTTCAGTATAAGAATTAAAAAGTTCAGATCTGAAAAGAATTTATTTTTAAAGCCTTCAGGTCACTGCGTTTATTCCAGGAATGTTTCAGCTAATTTCTGAAACAATTATTCATGAAGTCTCTTGAGTCAACGAAAAATACTGAACATTGAGGTTTTGGAATTTTTGGCAAGGGATAATTCTGAGAACCAAATCTAGATAATAGGGTGGATGCTTCAGTAATTGGTTGTTCCAAGGCTCTTAATATTTCCTATAACCAAAACAATTTTGTCAGTAGATCCTTTTTTAAGGAAGAATATCATGAAAACAATGTCATTGTCTATTCTTGTAATTTTTTTTATGTAGTCAGCTAATGAATAATAGCATTCTTCAGTTATTGTTTTAGTCTTTTAAACATGAACTGAATATAAAATTCCTTGAGTCTCCCTGAAGACTGTTGTCATAGCCTTCCCTAATTTAATAATAAATAAATTTCTTTGAAATGTTAAAACTAGCTTTTACACATAATTTTGAGTGGTCTAAAAGCGAAGTCTTGCCCAAGGTTATCAAACACAAAGTCAGTTTTATCCTAGTTAAATTTTCTAAGTGGTATTCAGAGATATATAAAAACACTCACTAGGTCATGTAGTACCATAGATTGTATTTCTTTGATGATGTTGTTGTACTTCTTGGATGTATCTGCTTTTAAAGCTGGTATGGCCGTGTTTAAGTGAAGTATCCCATATTTGTATTGCTGAAAATGAAAGATAAGAGTCCTCGTGTAAGTCTTTGGAATATTCACCCGTTTTGTGTGTGGTTTAGGTCATTTGACGATAAAATTCAATATGAAACCTTAGTGTATCTGCTGTCCTGATTATAGTTTAAAGGCAATTTTCTGCAATTATCAAAATGAATGCCAGGATGGCACTGAATCTCTTCTAAAAATTACACAAACAAATTGTACAGAAAAGAACTTGCATAGTTCAGAAAGGTGATAACACTCATGTTCCACCATTAAGATAAGGATTGTAAAGGGTCTGCTTATTGTTGCTTGTTATTCCCCTTGCTGTTCTGCACATGGTGGGCCAAATAAATTTAGCAATTCAGCCACGAACAGTTGCTGAACATTAATTTACACATTTCTTGAGATGGTACCTGCTGGGTGTTAATTTTCGTATTATGGTTTGGTAATAAGGCACTGGTAATTTTTACTAAAAAAGATTTCATTGCACTTTGTCACTTTTATTCACTGCAAGGATAAACATAAATACAGCGGCTAAAATCATTAATTATGAGACACTAAACCTTGAGTCTCGACTATATCACGTCTGACCCTATACTGCCAGACTCTCCACCTGCTCCTGATGGGCAGCAACTGTTCCCATGCCTCTCCTATTTTTTGTTACCTACCTGTGCAGTTGTGTGCTTTAGTCCCAGATAATATTTATATACACACAGAAAAAAACAAATCTCTCCATTCATGAAACCTCTCATATAAAATTATATTTAACTTTACTAAGAACTATACACTTTATTTTTACAGTTAAGTCACAGTATCACACAGAACGGAAGGTGCAGGCACTTCAATCCCAGTTTCCTGTTGATAATGCTGTCTATTATTAGCAACTGAAAGATGAAATCACATTTAATAATTTTTCATTTTCTTTATTTCAGGGTTGTGCTGATAAGATGATTGATCTTCTGAGACAGCATATGGATATCGTTATTGGTGTTGGTCTGGCAATTGTTGCTATTGAAGTTTTAGGTCTAATCTTCTCTCTTATTTTGTGCTGTGCTGTCCGTTCAGAAGATAGATATAAAGCCTAAGCTTTTGTGCTTGATCTTCTTTTTTTTTTTTTTTTTTTTTTTTTTTTTTTTTTTTTTTTTTTTTTTTTTTAATACACAGATCTCTTTAATATACCATTTCATTATCAATGCACATAATTACTGTAGAGGACCAGCATGTGATTAAAACATGTTATAAATTTATATCAAGTATTTTTGTGAATTCACTTAGAAAATCATATAGATCTATCTCTATTATTAGAATCTCAGCAATTTTCTTGTACATGCTGCATGTAAATATTATGCGTACATGGCTGTATTCCTGTAATTTGTTTCATTGGTGTACAGAAAGGAAGAAAATAATTAACAGCTATTATGTGTAGGTAAATGAAATCTGTGTCTGAATCTCAAGTAGTTAGCAAAGTGTTTTTAGGATATATTCATATAAGTCAGTAAAATGAATAATTGGATTCGCAGATCAGTAACTTCATCCATATAGAATTCTGAATTACTGTAAAAATTGAAATGGTAGCTTTTCACTACATGTTGATGTACATTAATATTTTGTATTATGGGCACAAAGTTACTTTTTTTAAACAGTTGCCCCTTTTTTTTAACAATAAGATTCAAATTGTGTTTTTATCTGTGAAACATATTTTCATTATTATTGTTTTGATTAGCTGATAAGGATATTTGTAACCTTTTTAATTTTCAATTATTAGGTTTAATGATGTGTGTGCTATTTCTGGGAAACTGGAATACACTTGCTACAAATTGTAATGGTGCAAGGTTGTGCTATTGGATGCTTCTATTTTCGTGTATCAGTAGTTCATATTTTGTAAAGTGTAGTGATAGTTATAAAAGTATTATCAAACTGGTTTCATGTTCAGAACTCTTATAAAATACTTTTTGGTGTCTTCACTGTAGTATGTACTGAAGATAAAATACGAAACATTTTATTTGCTACATAATATTTCCTGATAATGTTAACAGTTACTCCACAATTTTCAGTGTCTTAATAAATATTTGAAATTAATGGGGTTACCAGTGTGCAATTCTAAGGATGTTAGCGAACTGCACAACTTTTTCAACTTGTCAAAAAAAAGGCATTAACCTCTTGAAATTTGTATTAATTGTTTGAGTGTAATGTTTTCCTTATATTCTCCACTTGCATTTTATGAAAAAGTCCCCACAAATTAAATTGAAAATGCCAGGATATGAGTGTCACATAACTACTACAAAATTAATATCAGTCTATTAAAATGTTGATTAAAACCTTTGTTGTAATTTGTTTTTAGCTTCTCTCTGTAAAAATTAAAAAAAATTATGATAACAAATTATTTTCCACGGCATAATAGATATGTGCCACCATGTTGAATCGTTTTTTTTTTGCTGTATGCAAAACTGTATTTCAAGATGGAAGTCACAGAAACAATTTTCTGGGTAGCTTTGCTGAAAGTTTGATTCTGGTCCAGGCCACATTTCAACTTAACCATAACTGCTAGCAAGAAAATAAAGTGGTTTAGGCTGATATTACCCCTGTACAAACAATAACTATGATTTAAGAATGTTTCTCGGGAAACAAACTGAGTAATATCATTATTTATACACAATATTTTGGCGGCATAAAATTCCGTCGCCATCTTCAAATGTAGTCATAGGATTTGAGTTTGCCTAGGGCACATTGTTTAACAACTGGCATGGCAACAACAGATGTTACGTTGAATAGCAGCATCTCAGACTTCATTAGATGCCCACGGAACACAAAATACAGAATGTTGCTGACGAGCAGCCTCAATAACTGGTATCCATGCATCACTTAATTGGAAACCACAATCCCGGTTAACCAGATCAGACACGAGGTGAATTTCAAAAGTTTCTGTAATTATATTGTCCCAGAAGCCTCTCGCACGTGCCAGCAACTTAGCAGATTCAAAATCGAAACCATGTCCTTGTTCCAAACTATATTCCACCACCACGGATTTGTCCATTTGCCCCAGGCGAACATGTTAGGTATGTTCCATTCCAAACAACGTTGTTTAACACACCGTATTGTCTGGCCGATGTACTTCTTTCTGCATTCATACGGGATGCTGCAAATCCGTGGTGGTGGAACATAGTTTGGAACAAGGACAAGGATTCGATTTAGAATCAACTAAGGTGCTGGCACTTGCGAGAAGCTTCTGGGACAGTGTCATTACAGAAGCTTTTGAAATTTGCCTCTTGTCTGATCTGGTTAACCGGGATTGTGGTTTCCAACTAAGTGATGCATGGATATCTCGCCTCATGCCTGGTCTGGTTAACTGGGATTGTGGTTTCCAACTAAGTGATGGATGGATACCTGTTATTGAGGCTGCTAGTCAACAACGCTCCATGCTTTGTGCTCCACAGGCATCTGATGAAGCCTGAGATGCTGCTAGGCAACCTAACAACATCTGTCATTGCCATGCCACTTTTTAAACAACATGCTCTAGGCAAACTTCAAGTCTTACACCTGATGATGGCGACTGAGTTTTATGTCCTGTAATATTGCGTATAAATAATAATATTACTCGGTTTGTCTTCCTAGAAACATTCATAAATAAACAACGCCAAGAAAAACTGAGTTCATTTATAATAACTATGGAATTTTTGCAGTTGCTAGCTGTCTCATATTTTGGCATTTTTAATTTGTGTAAAATTTTTGTAGAATGCGAATCTGGAATGTGAAGAATACATTATACCGAAGCAGTGATCTGGATTTCAAGAAGTTGGCACCATTAGTTGGTAAGTGGGGAAAGTTGTGCAACCACCGGATATTATTATCTATGTTATAACCCCCAGAAGGGAACTTTATATAATGACAAATATGGAACTGAATTTGTGGCATGTGTGCCTTCTATATGGACTGTGCATAAAGTGTCAACATCTGAAGATACAAGATTTGTTTGCTAGTCACATGACTCGGAAGGAATGTGGGTATTTTTGTTTTTGCTGGTGACTGGGCTTGAGGGCCATTTTTAAATAATTTTTGTACTTACCTTGCATTAATGTCGCTCACTCAGAATTTGGCAATACTAAAAAAGATTTATAATTCTAAAACTTTTGATTCTGTGATTTACTTTATTCACAGTGTTGCTTTTTCATTATTTAGCTAACGACAGCAATAATTTATTGTTTTCAGTGCTTCATTTAAACCATTATATATTTCCATGACAAACATGCTATTTATTTTGAAAACAACTTTTTTTGAAGTATTGTTTAGTGTATTTTATTGAATTAATGAAGTAATCACTTACTTTTATTTTTAAAAAAATCTCCAAATGCTAATTGCCAAATCTTTCTTACGTACTTCTATGTTATCTTGTCTTCCACAATGTGTTCTTGTGTATTAAAACATAGGATAGTTTGTCTGCACAAAAAAATAAATATGCACATCAACTTTGTTTGGAATTTGGTTTAAAATAGGTTACTTAAGCCATCATGTATTTTTAAAATGCTTATGATACTGCCAAGTTTTGTTTGATTTTTGAAACTGTAAGTGTGACTGGATTGGGACCACTTTTTTTCCTGCATATACTATTTTTCTATGGCCATTCTCTCAATCCCCTAATATTCTGAGAACTATTTTTGAAGATATATAACATACATTTTATAAGTGCTATGTATTTAATTTTCATGTGCTTCTGTGAGCAAAGCATTTAATGGTTGTGAGTATAGCAAAAATGAGTATTTTTTTCTTTTGTTTTTGTTTTTGTTTTATTTTTTAACAAATTTGGAAGAGAATAGTACAGAAAATCCTACCAAGCTTTGATTTTTAAGCACTTGCAAATATCTTCCAAAATGTCACTTATTCAATATCCAAGATGGTATTTCTACTCATAAACTTTTGTATCTTGCTTACCTCTGACCATTAGAACGCTGGACGAAGCGGACCGTATCAGACTTGCAAAATTATCAGCAAGTTTGAAAGATTTAATTTATCTCCTGTTTCTTTGAATTTCAAGTAATGTTTTTGCACTTTCTTCATTAATTTTACTTTTGCTGGATTTTGTGGTTAAAGTGAGGTGCTTATTTTTGAGTTATAACTTTTGTAATATTTTGCTGACCCAACTTGCTAATGTGGGCAGACAATACATCAGTTTTACTATTGTGCCAAATAGTTATGTAATTAAAGTACTGTTAATTGTAAGTCATCTAATGGTGCCAAATTCATATAATTATGCAAAGAATTTGACTTTTTGTATTTGCTACCAAACTTCGTTTGCATTGTTAATTGCAGATTTTATTTTAGCTTTTTGATGTCGAGGTTAATAGTTGAATTAGTAATTGTAGTTTAACTGCCATAGTGAAAAGAGTTTGTGGAAACTACATTTAGCATTTAAAATTGAAAATGGTGTATATGACAATAGTTTCTTGGTAATATGTTAACTTCTATTCAGATTGTTTTAAGTAATGTTTATAAAGAATATTTGATAAATTTTATGTTAGTCAATTAATATAAAATCTAGAGTTGTGTATGTAACATCTTCATGGAATTACTATCTAATTATTTAACAAAAAAAATAAAAATATAATCAGTTATTTTGACTAGTTGCATAAAGTGCAATTAGTTAAATAATGTTTCAAAAGAGAGGTATAACTTAGAAAGCTTAATTAACTATGAAAAGTGTTGTGATCTGGATAATAATTATTGAAGTAAAAATAATTATTAAATACTGCTGAGTATACAGATTGTTTAAGAGTAGCCATTTAAATTCCCAGAGATGCATTTTTTATTTTTTTTTTAAATATCCTTATTAGATTTATTTCTTTTCTTTTTTTTTTTTTTTTTTTTTTTTTTTTTTTTTTTTTTTTTTTTTAGTGAAGTATTAAAAAGTATCCTCTCTCCAAGCCATTTTATTTTTTACCCGTTTCTTACTACTTTACATCCATTACTTCAGTGTAAATGAGTAAGACTTTTTATATAATTGAGAATCCCATTTTTTACATCTGTGATCATCCTCCAGTTTTGTAGTACTTAATTTAAAATTGTTTATACTAATCCTTTGTGTTTTAAAGATCTGATATAATATGTGCAAGCATAAAAATGAATTTTGGTCCCAAAAGAAAACTTAACTAGATTCCTCTCAAAACAGACCTAGATCTGTTGTTCTTTTTTCTCCCAACTATTTTTATTTACTAGATTTTTGTTATAGTAACAGATGTTTATATTATCTTGATATATTTCATTACTATTTACAGTATTTAGTTCTTACAAAGACTAAGTGTAGGTACTAATGTGTTATATGTTCTATCAGAAAGTTCACTACTTTTGTCATAGCTCAAAACCAGGGTTTAAGCTGTCGAAAAATAAAGTCCCCCCCCCCCCCCCGCCCCAAAGTGTGAAATTAGTTTAATTTGTATGTAGTCATATAGTAAATGACAGTTCTGTTAGTACATGGTTTTATTCTTATAAGTTACCTTAATACCAAATATTAGCGAATGTTGTTATGCTATATTTCTTGTATAATATCGTATAAACAGCACAAGTATTTAAAATACACTTCTAGTCATAACTCTTAAGATTGTTTGAAAATTACAATATTCATTTTTTTAGCCTGTGTTCACACATTAATTTTGGGAAATGGTTTTGATGTGTGAATTATTTTTAAGTAATGCTTGCAATGATTCTTATGGACAAAATGTTTGCAATAGTGGTAATATAGTCAATATTAATTCCATTAATAAGTAATTTTTAATGCAAGTCTTGACCATTAAAAAGTTTCTGGTTCCTTGTTGTTGGATTATTGTGACACTGTTGTTTACTCAAATACTGATGAATACAAACAAAAAAGATTGCTGCATGGATACCGATGGATTTAATGTTGAAAAGGGTGACCCCTCTTTTGAACGTTTATCTTTTTGTGTGCTTAAGCCCTGGTTATAACCAGATAACACTGTTACAGTGCCAGAACTGATGTCACCAAAGTAATACGGTAACAAAATATTGAATTACCTTGATATTTACAAAACTTGAATGCTCTTTAATTTTGTTCACACTGTGATTTACAAAATTAAAATGCTAATACCTGTAGAATATAAGCTCTGTGGTACTGCAGATTGTAACTAGCTTGAACGCAAATATAAAATAAAATGGAGAAAACTATTTTCATTCTTTTTATTGTGAACATTGGGACTAGATGCTGGGGAATAATGATGATCATAGTACTGTCCTATTGTAGTGCTTTTCTTTTGGCAAGTTATCCTCTGAAGATACTTCCTGAAATTTAATTTACTATAGGATAGAAAGAAATATGCTGAATCCGTCTGTTCTATTATGTGAAATTCTCTTTGAGTACTAATATATATATTTATATCAACAATAGTTTACCAAATTAGACCATGTGTTACCCAATAAGACTGCAGCCTTTCATGCTAATAGAAACATTTGCTATAGTTTAAAGTTCTACTTAAGTGTGTCTGGCTAAATATTTGTTCTAGTGGTTTTGTTTATTTTTATCTACTATATCATGAAATCATTTGTGTAAGTTGCTGTGAAGAAATATTTATATTATTCTGGGCTGTGTGCATATCAGCAAAAATTCTGAAAAATAACAGGTAATTAGAAAATCACACCACTGTCCCTTCATTAGGAAAGTATGTATTGATTTGAACAGGGGAGGATGAAGTGAGATTATATCTACGCAGTCTGGAGAGTCGGTGACCTAGCAGTTGACTGTGGTAGCATTACGTCATCTGTGGAAGCCATTAGTATAGTCTAATGTAAGTTACAATGAAAGTGCTTTGAGGAGATGTGAATACAAACATGGAGAGGGAAAGCAAACTCACTATTCACGTTTTGTGCTGTTGCAGTTCTCCCAATGACAATTTTCATGACAGCCAACACAGAATATACTTTAACAATCTAGTAAATTGCAGAAATGTGTGCTGTGTCCCACATTTGTGACCACATACAGGAGCTACAGGTTCAGATGACTGTAGTCTAGTTTCATCATGCTATCATTTGAGTGCAGATTACCAGCATATCATGTATTTGTCTGTCTTCTACTTTGTCATTGCCATCTTCCTGTCCTCAGTCTGGATATTTGATGGGTTTACTTTCCTTGCACCAAGGCTAAGTTGTCCACCATTGAAAAAGGCTTCTTTAAGGTAACATGAGAGTGGTCATGTTTTAACATTAGTAAAACTGTACAAATATGGTCTTTTTGGCATGGCTAATTTTAATGTTCTGTGTCCTTTCTTTCCCCATTCATCCTCGTCTATATCGGGTCTCCTATTAGGCTGTCCCAAAAATTGCATTGTTTGTATAAAAAACCAGAGTGTCCATTGTGTTTTAGTTACTAATTGTTTATTCAGGTTTGTTTTTCAACTAAGTGAAAAAAATGTCAAAGTTCAGTTTGGTCATTGTGTGTGCTCATAGGAGCCAAATAATTGGGTATGCCGTACTTAATTTCTAAAAACATTGAGTGTTGATAAAATGTTAATTAAGAGTGAAAAACTTCCATTTCAAAGGATACAGAACATAAAACAGCCACCACAAATTTTGGCAGCAGGGCTGCGAGGAAAACACTTTGCAATATTTCGGTATAACGCTTAATCATGATTAGAAGAGATGTCAAGGAGATCAGATGTTACACAACGAGACTCACCTCTTGACTTAAGCCAAATGGCCAACGATAATTACTAAAAAATATTTATCTCTGTAGTAGTTGATCAGAGTAAAACTATTAATAAAATAAGACGTCAAAAGTTTTTGAACCCAGGAAAGAAAAAAAGTTGGGGGGGGGGGGGAGCAATTAAGAAAAATCTATGTGTACATATATTCATACAAATCCCCTTCTGCTACTTAACGCATGTTATTTCATTGTTTACGTTTACCTGTGGAGTCTTGACAGAGCTAGAGAACAAGGGGTGCCTGAAGGCAGGCACGTTTTTAAATGAGGTGTATAGCCATGGAAGTGGCATGTCAAACAATAGAAAAATATCCCCCTGTGGTAGGACTGGAATGGTAGTGATGGCTGGATGTATGTTTCAATGCACATCCTTCTTTTCAAAATCGTACTCACTGCTCCTTGCATATCCTAAAGCATACCACCTAGTCTCAACAACATATTTGCCAATGAATAATCACTTCCAATATTCCTAGAAAATATGGATTTTTCTCATGCAATAGACGGAGCATGGTGGGTGAGCAGTGATGTCCTGGCCTCACATTTGGGAAGACACTGGTTCGAATCTCCGTCGAGCCATCCAGATTTGGGTTTTCCATGGTTTCCCAAAATCACTCCAAGTGAATGCCAGAATGGTTCTTTCAAAAGTCCGTGGCCAAAATCTTTACCATTTCTTATCCCCAATCCTTTCCTGCCTCTAATGACATTGCCGAGGCATAAAGCCAGATGCATTTAAAAAAAAAAAATCTTGTGCAATAGACATCACTGCAAAACTTGCAGCATGCATACAACCACCTCTGTCTATTTCAATCCTACCATACGGGAATATTTTTCCTGTTATTGAACATACCACTTACATAATTACACACCTCATTTACCAACTTCCTTGCCTTCACTGCACTTTCGGCCTCACCACTAACCAAATGTCCATAGTGGTGAACTGCCAGAGGCAAACAGTTCATATTGGCAACCTAGACCATCCCACCCAAGCGCAGCCCATATCTGTTCTCAACAATGGTTTCACAGCAAGAGCTGCCAGTGTTATTCCTGATCTGATACTTTTTTTTTTGCTGTAATTAATCTTTTGACTGGTTTCGTATAATCCTCCATCTCTTCCTATCTTACAGTAGCCTCTTCATCTCAACATATCCTTTATAACCTACATCTTTAGTTACTTGCTTTATATATTCTAAACTTTGTCTACCTCTATAGTTCTTATCTTAGACTGTTCCTTCCACTAATAAATTAACCAATCCCATATGTTTTAAAATATGACCCACCATCCTGTATCTTCATTTTAAAACTCTTCCAGAATTTTTCCTCCTTGTCACTCATTTCCAAAACATGTTTATTTCATACTTTATATGTCAACTTAATTACAAGCATCCTTCTATAGCACCTCATTCCAAATGCTTCAATTTTCCTTCTTTCTGGTATTCATTGAATCCATGCCGTACTACATATATGTAGTATTAAAATGTTCTTTATTAATCCTAGATCAATTTAAGAAACTAAAATATTTCTCTTTTTTGTAAATGCTCATTTTGCTAGTGCTATTCAGCTTCGGCCGTCAGTCGTAATTTAGTTATCAAGTAACAGTACTTCTCTTATTGCATACAATAATATTTCTATATGAGTACTTAATCTACTATTTTTGCTATCATGTTCTATCATGTCTCCTATATTCCATCACTTTTGTCTTGCTTTTGTTTATATTTAGTCCAAAATCTTCCTTCAGAAATTGTTCATGCCATTCAGTAACTTCTCAATATACTCGGTCTTTTCTGCTAACAGGACAGTGTCATCAACATACTGATTTTTTTCTTCTTCTTGAACACACATGCCACTTCCAAATTTTTCTTTATTGCCTCCTCCACATACAATTTGAATATTAATGGGTATAGACTACAACTTTGTCTTACACCATTTTTAATTGATGCATGTCTCTCATGATTCTGTACTTTTATTTATCCACTTGATACTTATACCGATGGTGTTATTTATGCCTCGTCGAGGTTATTGGAGGCAGGAAGGTACTGGGGACATGGAAAGGGAAGGAGTTCAGCCATGACCTTTTTGAAGGAAACATCTCGACATTCGCCTGGAGTGATTTGGGGAAGCCATGGAAAACCCAAATCTGGATGCCCCGGCGGGGATTGGAACCTACGACCTCCTGAATGTGAGGCCAGAGCATTAACTGCTCACCCAGCACCCTCAGTAGAGCATTCTTCTTTTTAGACATTTTAGATCTGACTTGTTTAAAATTTTGAACATCTTGTTCCATCTAACCATCAAAAGCTTTTTCTAAATCAACAAATGCCATAAAAGTATCTTTGTTTTTCTCGATCCTCACTCCAAGTATTGATCTTAATGCCAGAATTGCTCCCTTGCACTACGGTTTTTCCTAAACCCAAACTGATTCTCACCTACTACCTCTTCTACTATCCTTCCTATTATTCAGTATATTATCCTGGTTAGTGTTTTTGAATCGTGTTGTTAGACATAGAGTGTGATAACTCTCACATTTTTCATCTTGTACTTTCTTTGAAAGTGCAAAAATTACACTTTTATTAAAATCATCTGGAATATGTCCTGTTTCTAACGTGTTTGATATAAGTTTGAATAATCTTTGGATTCTTTCTTCTCTTAGGGATTTCAGAAGCTTTGCAGGAATCTAATCCACCTTACTTGATTTCGAAACTCCTATCAAATCCAGTGCTCAAAACAGGCTCTCCTAAGCTATCAGTGTTGGCATTGTCTTCTTTTTTCAGGAGACTGTTTTTTAAATGTTCCCCATCATACAGTTTCTACATGTATTCCTCCAATCAGATAGTTCTAAACTTGTGAGCCTAAAAGAGGTTTGTCATCATCAGCTTCAATTAAGGATTGCAATCCTGCAGTGTTTTCAATCCCGCGGGATTTGCGCCAGTCCCGCGGGATTGGTACAAACAGTTTTTTAACGCATATATTTAAAACATAGTTACTTAAAACGTTAATAAATTAAATAATAACTAAATTAATAAATAATTTTTAATGTTAAATGATAAAAATTAACAGTTAACAATATTTTGATTGGCAAAATGGCATTAAAACTTTTTAGCGTGTCTTAAGTGTATTTCGAGGTTTTACTTTTTTGTTTTTTAATCTAAACCAATTTTTAAATAAATAATAAAAATGGAAAATATTGAGTCTTAGGTCATATTATGTGCCTTATAATACATCACATAAGTTTAAAAATATGGTTTGCTTAGTGGCCAAGTTACCAGTGTTTTTTTTTTTTTTTTTTAATTCTAAATAAACGTTCCATAACATCAAGAAAAGCATTCCATTTCACAAAGTGAAGTGAATATACTCTGTAAAGTGTAGACTTGGCTCAGAACAAGATCTCATAACTTTTTGTCACTGTACAAGCACGAGACTTGGCCTTTTTTTGCGTGGTTCATTATTATATCTCCTGATTCCTTGTTTGATATTACAGTTGATTCAATGTTATTAAAAGAAACTACTCACCAACACGTAAACCGTCAGGTATTTCAGATTTACTTATGTGACGTAACGACGTTTTTAGAGTGGAAATTATTATTTTTTTGTAAGAAAGGAGACTTTCTCGGCGAATTATTGCAGTGAAGTCCTCATAGGTTGTATCTCTGGATTTTATTACAAACACACGAAATTACACACGTGAGGAAGACGGCAGAGGCAGCCGTCGAAGTATGGTCTTCCTACAACACAATTCGTCGATACACCCGTGAAAATTTCATTATAACTTTTTTTACCTTTAGTCGAAATAATAACAAGAAGAAGAGGGATTAATCGAAAACCTGAGCGGCACATGTAAGCAGGTGTCTTTCGTCAAAGAAACGCATTGAGGCAGCGGCCAAAACAACAATAAGTCAAAGGATATACAATTTCCTTTTTATAGCTGTTAAATATGTACGCGATCGTTAAAATTACAATAACATTAGTTTCATATCAACGAATAAACAAATTTTCAGCCGCAAATTAGGAAATTGTCACAATTACTTTATCTGCAAATACAGAAAATGGGAATAATGAAACCGTGAATAAAAAGCTGTAACCGTATAGTTCTGATAACGTTTACGGCACTTAAAAAATAATTATATAGTTAGAAAATCGTACTAAATACGCACCATAACTCAAATTACAGAAATGTGTACTCGAAACAAACGTAAGTTTTGATGAATACGTAAAAGTGTATTTATTTACTTAGGATTGACGAAGGTTGACAAAAACAAACGCTTGTTCACATGAGTCAAATTCCAACTGGAAGGGTAAAGGTAAACAGTGCAAATTATCCGACAGAGACCGAGTGGGACAGCGAGTCACGCAGACTGACACGCGTTTCCGCCGGATTTTGCGGATTGCGGATCCGCTCAATTTTGTGCGGGATCCGCCAGACTGTCTAATTTTGCGGGATCCCGCTTTGCTGGATTGCAATCCCTAGCTTCAATGTGTATGCATCTTTCTTCATTCATCCAAAATCCTGTTTGATCCTCCTATAGACCACATCTACATTGCCTAAGACAATTTCCTTTTCTACTTCTTCACGCCTTTCTTTTGCATTTCTTGTTTAATGTATCTTGAACTCTCTTCCCTGTTCATCCTGAGCACTTTTGTACCTTCTCTGCTGATCCGTCCACTCCTAAATTTCTTCTGTGAACCAAGGTTTTTGGGCTGCTTTATTCCTAAAGCCTAACGTTTCTTTACCAGTTTTGATTATTTGTCTTCAGAGCATTCCATTCATCCTAACTCCTTTCAGAGTTGTTCCTTTGACTCACATCTACCACCTCTGAAAATTTCTCTCTCATGTTATTTGTTTCAATTTGTTCACTTCTAGTCTGTTCTGCCTGTTTTGCTGCTTTTTTCTCTTGAATTTTAGCCTACAAGTCATAACTATTAGATTGTGGTCAGAGTCTGTCAGCTTCTGGGTATGGTTTACAATCTAGAACTTGATTCCTGAATCTCCAGCACTAATGACCCTGCTGTCGACGCGCCATAAAGCCACACACTGAATCTCTGTTTGACAATGATGTACGATCTATTTTTTTTTAATATATCACTATTTGATACACAGATATACAGCATTTTATGTTGTTAATTATTTAAATGAAATGTTTTATTTGTTACGAATTTAACTCTGCTGTATTGGAAACAGGAGATTCGACTTTCATAATGGCTTTGTCTCTGCACACACGGAGTATAAAATTTTAATTTTCATTCAGTATTCATATCTTGAAGCAATTTTAACAACAAGAAGGTGGAAAAGGTATTTCTGATAGTTGATTAACATTTTATTACTATCGAGTCTCATAAATACAAGAAATATACAATTTTAACCTAGCATGGTGGGTGAGCGATAACACTCGAAATTGGTTTTCAATGGTTTCCCGAAATCACTCCAAGGGAATGTCAGGATGGTTTCTTCAAAAGATGAATTCCGTTCCTCGCCTCAGTCCTTTCCTGCCTCTAATAATGCCGACGAGGCGTAAAACCATACAAATATATATAACTTCAATGAAACGGGAGAGCTTTACTTTGGTACAGAAATGGAATGGCATTAATATACTCAATCACATGAATTTATATGCATTGGATTTTGAAGATTACCATTGGGCTGTCTATATTGTTTGTTGTTCTCTTTATATGTCATAGAAATTTTTTGTTATGCCATACATTCAAAAGAACTGTGACCTTCAACAGCTTAAATTTTTCCTCCATGAGAAAGTTATATTTAAGAAAATGCGTTCAGACACCAATATTATTATAGCTTAGCTTATTATGAAAACAATCTCTTTGATTTAACAGTGATAGTGAATGTGTAGGCCTGTGTTTTCAAATCAGCACCCCCACAAATTTTAGTCACGAGCCGCCATTGATCCTTATGCCGTTTATCATTTCTGATTCATCCGCCTTTAGGGACCATTTCAAACCCCAAGGGCAAGATGGTGACCTCGACAGCTCCATGCTATTCTGCCCTCCTTTCAGGAGGCTGTTGGCAAACTGGGAGTGACACCTCATACCAGGAATCATTCAGTAGCCAAAACCTTGTCCGTACAAACGGGGTACATCACTTGAGGAAGAGATTGACATTTGGATTGGAAGAAGCTAATATAGTCGCTGTCTAACCAGTGGCGTAGTTAAGTTACCGAGGGCCCCGGTGCATAAAAAAAGGTAACTAACTAAACCGGTTAGGTTTGATCAAGTAAAAAAAAAAGCCTATATAACGAATTTACCGTAGTTGTTAGGCAATAATGCGAGGAAGTTAAAGATGTTAGGATGGTTCCTTAAAAAGATGAATTACGTTCCTTGCCCCAGTCCTTTCCTGCCTCTAATAACGACGACGATATTAAGGTTGTATTACAGTTACCTGCTTACTGATAACAAAATGAATTATAGTTTTAAAAAACTAAAAACACACTTTTGTCATTAACTCACTAAAAAGTACAAAATAATGCAATTTACTTAATATATTTTGTTATGATACATGCGTTCTACTCTTGAATATTGTACCACGAATGCACATTAAACGTAAAAATATAAATATTTGCTCAATGCATTATGTGCTATAAATATACTTGTCACTCATTAATGTTCAATGGCTATGCTATAAAGCGTGGGGTGCTTTTTAGAAATTAATTAAAAGTACAT
Organism: Vandiemenella viatica; assembly: GCA_031002005.1. Classification (NCBI taxonomy): domain Eukaryota; kingdom Metazoa; phylum Arthropoda; class Insecta; order Orthoptera; family Morabidae; genus Vandiemenella; species Vandiemenella viatica. Next base: position 287,556,956 of record CM061921.1, read on the forward strand.
ACTTAAAGAAACGTAACCAAAACGGTATCAAATTAATGTATTGTCATCCAAATTACATTCAAGTACAAAGTTTAAAATCAACTTCCGAGATTTCATGCATAATTAGTTTACATACAGGTAAAGCTAATAAAAATATGTTAATAACAATTTAGTTTATAATCTTTTCCTAGCTTTTGTTTTCCCGAAAGTATCAATTTTTAGGTCAAATCCAGGCTTAATGCGGCCTTGTTTTCAATTTCTATTAGCGATAAATGTTGCTGTAGAACTTGACCCATACTATTTCTTAAATAATTATTTATTATTTTTAATTTTCTAAATGATCTTTCAGCTGTTGGATAAGTGACAGGAATTGTATAAAATAATGATCAATGCTGTAAATACTTCCGTAAGGTTACATTCTAGCACTCCATATTTGGTCATTATTTCCTGACATAATTGGTGACAGTCCATTCCTGGGCTAATTCGGATAAAAGAACTAGGTGGTAAATATTAAGGAATTCAAGAGGAAAATTGGGTCCTATTATAGCAGAATATTTACTTTTGAATTGACCACACTTTTGTAATAAGTAATAAACTAAAAATGTTGGTGTTACAAAATTTAATATTTGACAGAATGTAATATTTTACAGACTGCACTCTTACCAGTAAAACGTGAATTTAATTAAGCTATTATTGTGTTTAGTACCTTATAGAAAATGGTAATTTTAAATATTTCTTCTCTATTTCTTAATCGGAGATCAGAAGGTAAATCATCAAAATGTTTTTTAACATTCCTTTCCCTTTTTTTGAGAGTGGTTTCTGATTCTCCAGTGGATCTGACTGATCCCAACACTAATGCCCCGGCTGCACGCTCGGTCTTGAGCTCCGTCTTGCATGCGCAAATTAGTTTGCGCATGCAAGAGGGAGCGTGTGCAAACTCGAAATAGCGGCCATGGAGGAAGGAATCCTCCATGATAGCGGCTTGTGCAATCGTTGACATGCTAAAGATTTTACTGCACGGTTTTTGGGTTTGCACAGTTTTTTCAACAGTGAAATGGGTGATGGACGAAAGTATTCAAAGGAATTTGTAATTCAGTTTTTAGAATTGTACAAATCGTTGCCAGCATTGTGGAAGATCAAATTGAAGGAATAATTTGACTGGAGAAAAAAAACAAAAAAAAAAAAAAAAAAACCAAGCTTATCATTTAATGACTGAAAAATTAAAAGAGGTATGTATAGTTAATTATGAATAAGTACTTTCATTGTAATTCAAAATAAAACTATTTTTGAACGAGTAAGTACATGTCATTTAGATTTATAACAATGTTTACATTATCATTTACTTTTATCGTTTTTCAAAAATAATTCAGGTGGAACCAAATGCAAAAAAAATAATAATAATTCATTGAGACGTCGTCGTCGGAAAGAAATGATCAAAGTTAAGAATTCTCTCAAGTCGGGTGTCGGTACAGACACACCGAGCGTGGTGGTGTAACGGATAGCGTTCTGGCCTCGCATTCGGGAGGACGGCGGTTCGAATCCCCGTCCGGGCATCCAGATTTGGGTTTTCCATGGTTTCCCCAAATCACTCCAGGTGAATGCCGGGATGCTTCCTTCAAAAGGCCATGGCCGAATTCCTTCCCATTCCTTGCCCCCATCCTTTCCCGTCTCTAAAGACCACGTTGTTAAAAAGGGACGTTAAACTGTTACAAAAAAAAAAAAAAAAAGTACAGACATTTAACACCAATCGGCGGCGGCCTTAACCGTTGCGAGGCTCCGGGCGACAGATTTTCGCGAGGCCCTTGTCCTTTATGCGAAGTATGTGAACCGAAAGTAGGTATTTCCTATGATTGACGAGAAATGCGAAAGTTATGAATGAATAAATTTTTAATTTTAAAACATTATATTAGAAGATTTATAAAAGTTAACTAAACATAGAAACGATAAATTACTAATGATAATAAACTGAAGTATATAAAAGCCTTGAAATATAGACATAGTGATTTAAAAATAATGTTTGCGGCTTTTCCTAAGACCAAAATCTTTAATTAAAGCACAAGCTTTCTTTTGATAGCTCGTTTCCTTTTTGAGCTACCCGACTCATATTTTTTACTCGCATCACGATCACGCGAAGTCACTTCATAAATCTTGTTTTGCTCATAAAACTAACTCAGAAATAATTTACAAGTAGTTTTACACAGTTTTTTTTAACAACTCGCTGTTTACTGTAAGTAGTGTTAATAATATAAGAGTCACTAAAACTTAATGTTTATTTACCTACTGAAAGATATATGCCCTACAAACGATTTTGTAACGTATACAATTCGGTCCTTACTAGACTAATATTGGTCCGCAGAGTCACCACAACGACACTTTTCTTATTATTGGCGCTCACTCGGATGAAGTTAGTTCAAAGGACACTACGTGTCGTCCGACACTTGGCCGACAACCGGCCGTCATTAGTTTGGTATAGTTTTTGACGGTGTGGTCCGGTGTTGGGCTGGTGTGTTTTGGAATAGCAGAAACATAGTACATTGTTCCGATTGTTTCCGATTAGTCCAAAACTGGAAAGTTGGACAAAATCTAACAACATCAGACCATAACGTCATCTATTTCTCCATATCTAATGCCCAAGAGCAAGATATGATAGACGAATGTTGGTCATATTCCTATAAAACAGACTGGATCCTATTAAGAAGATCCTTTGAACTACCAGCACTGCCAGAAATGTCAGATAATGTTGACCTAAAGGCGATAGAACTGACGAATGCGATACAACATGCCATGAAGGTATCAATAGTCCAAAAGAGAAAGCTCAATGATAAAAGATGTATTCTGTGGAACGATACGCTTCAGAGGTTAAGGACAAAAGTAAGGAGAACTCGAAGCTAACCTAACCTACTATTTTTTCTACGCTCAGTATGACAAGCAGTTGGCAGGAATTGGCGGAACTTCTCCTGAAAACGCTCTTGCCGGACGACCAGCAGGAGTCCGATTCTGAGGAACACAAACTTATAAGGCAACTAATGAATAACGAATATGAAAACGACATGGTGGTTCTACCATTCGCTCAAGAGGTAGTAAGTACCGCAATAAGCGCGCTGAAGAGAAATAAAGCACCAGGACCTGATGGGATAACAGCAGAAGTCTTGCAAGCCTTAAGTCAGCAAATAGTTCCTTACCTTACCGAATTGCTGAACGCCTGCCTGCTGCAGGGAAGGATACTTAATAGTTGGAAAACATCAAGCATAAAAATTGTAAGGAAAGGAGAAGATAAGGACCCTACACTACCAAAGTCTTACAGACCAATTTGCCTGCTAAATACACTTGGGAAAATTCAAGAAAAATTACTATCTAAAAGAATTCAGATTATTGAAAGGTATGAATCAGCAGCAGTTCGGCTTCCGGAAAGGCAGGTCAACAGAGGATGCGATAAATGAAGTTCAGAGGATAGTCAACTCGACAAACAAAAATATGTCATGGGCATATGTATCGACATTTCCAGCGCCTTTGATAACTTATGGTGGCCGAGTATGTTCACCCGACTAAGGGAGTTAGGATGCCCACGAGTGTTGTATGAGAGCTTTAAAGACTACTGTCGCGGAAGAACTGCAACACTTCAGAGCTCTGGTCAGAAACTGACAAAGCATCTCACAAAAGGATGTCCACAAGGTTCAGTATGTGGCCCAGAATTCTGGGATATTGCTCTGGAACCTGTCCTTAACAGACTCATGGGTCTGGCAGAGCTTGAAGAATCGTTGCCTTCGCAGATGATATCTTGCTGCTGGTTGGAGGAAATAACAGAAGAGAGATCGAGACAAACACCAAAGAAATAATGAAAGTAATGGAATGCTGGTGTAAACAAGTTAAGCTCCAGCTAGCACCAACAAAAACCCAATACATTTTGATGAAAGGAACACTGAAACGCAACCCCACTGTGAAGCTTTTAGAAAATTCCATTAAAAGACGCAAAACAGTAAGATACTTAGTAGTTGTTCTGGATGGACATAGGAATTTCAAAGATCACATTGACTATATATGCCAAAGAACGACTGCAGCAATGAACAAAATAATTAGCATTGGGCAAAGAAGATTTCTAATCTCAATGCCGACTATAAGGCTGTATCATGGTGCCATTACCACAGCTATTGCAAGTTATGGAGCGAGCACATGGGCGCATAGGTTAAGATTGGTTAAACCTGCTAGGGATATCAGACATATGCAATGAGGAATTCTCTTGCGTCCTACAGGCGCATTCGGAAGTACCCCAACTGATGAACTTACAGTCATTCTGGGAATATGTTCTTTAGATCTGGAAATAAGAAAAAGAGCAGCATGTTACTGGCTACGAAAAGGAAACTTAGACAAGATAACAGAAATCCTGGGTCAAGTGGCAACCAAGAAGATAGACATCAAAAATTATATTTTGAATGAATGGCAACAGCAGTGGAACAATTCGGAAACAGGAAGGAGAGTATTTGAAATTCTTCCTGACATCAGAGAGAGGATACGTATGAAGCACTTCAATCCATCCCGAGGGTTAATACATTTCCTCACCGGTCATGGACCGTATGAAACATATCTTCATAGGATCAATAGGACAGAGAATGATCTATGTGCGTGCGGATCTCCAGGAACACCTGAACATAAACTGTTTGAATATGCTCTAGTTGATGATCAAATCAAACAGTATGGAATGAAGCTCATGGGGAAAACTATCAAGGAAATTATGAAAGACAACCTCTTACTGAATGAACTCGACAAGCTGGCAGATGCTGTGTCAGATGCAGCCAGGGAGCGGTATCGGCTTCAGCATAGCCAGCAACCTGCCGGAACGCAGCAAACCATTTAAGGAATGAGACAAGATACTCTAAACGGACGAGATACAAACAACGCTGAGGCCGGAAGTATGGCTTCTGGAATTTACCGAAGCTTATTTCTTCAATGGATGCCAGCGTTAAACGAACTTTTGAAAACTCAAGATGTTCAGTTACTTAGTATTAGTGGGTAATAGTTTTTACTAACAGGTTGATAAATTACAGTGTGTAGTAATAATAGTTAATTGTTTGTACCATTTTCGTAGTATATAGGATTTGTGTTTATTTTACAAAATTTTGTTTATTATAAATTTTAATACAGTATTAAGAAATAACGGTTCGTTGTAGACTCTAGAGAAGGAACCATCTCAATGTACAGTTAAATAATAATAATAATAAAAAAGTACATTTTGAAGAAAAAGAGTACGTTTATTTTATTATGTTTGAAAATATATTTTTCATTACTTATAAACTTGGCCTAATGTCCTAGATAGCTACGAAGTGCGATTGGGGTACTGAAGATCTCTATTTAAAATCCATGTCTCGTTTGCAATTTTTGTGTGCTTTAAAATTGAATTTTACCTCTGGGAAAGCATTCATTTGTTAATAAAAAATACTAGAATTCTGCGGCTGTAATTCCACTTTGAACTGTAGATCTCCTGTTCCTGTAAGGATTACCAGCGTAAGTTAGTTAGGTGGCTACGAGAGACGTTCACTATGCAGCCGGTAAGAAACTCTAGCTAGGTCCTTGAGATTACGTGAAATTTTATACAGCGTCTTTATGGCCTGTATTTAAATTAAAATATACAATGATCTCATTCTTTATTAATAAAAAAATACCGAATGAATCGAAAATAACCACAAACAGAATAAACACGTCAAGTGCCAAGTGATTGACATTGACATTTCATTGTGATTGCGAGAATCTCTATAGTGGGTGAAAGACTTTGAATGATAGTTTGTGAAGATTGTGTTTGAATAACAGTGAGGTGATAAAGAAGGAATTTTAATGTACTTTACTACTTTCGTAGATTATGAAGCACGCCTAAACAACTCACTTTTAAGGAAATTTTTGAACATTGATTTCGTGAAACAACCAAGTGAAACGTTAAGGAAGACTAGAGACTGAATAGGAGCATGTCCATTACACGGACGAGCTACGGCCAAGTGTGAACACGAAAGGGGTGAGCCGCCACTCGGCCGACTGTCGGTGCGTTGACGATGGGAACCAGTATCGATCAAGTGTGGCTCGAACTAACAGCTGCTAGCAAAATAAGGGTAAGGTGACAAGAGTTGACTAACGAAATGAAGCACGGGAATTCCCTGAGCGTAAATCGTAAAAACTGTGAAAGTAACAAAACTGATCCATCAAGCGAGTTTTCTGATGCGCGAGGCGCGAAATTCAAATAGTAATGAATTTTTCAATCATGTTTTATACTAAAATAACAAAAAACATTATTTACTGGTAAATTAATTACTTTTGATATCGTTAATCTTTTTTTCATAAGAATGTGACATTTAATAAATCTAAATGAGAAATTTTGTTTAGGCTCTTATTACTATTAATATATACTTTACTATGAATTAATCAACTTTTTATTGTTGTAACTAATAGCTAAGGATAAGACAAAAAAATTTAAATATAAATTTTTTTTTCTAGTGAGGTTGTTGCGCGAGGCCCCTGCAAGAGCGAGGCCCCGGGCGATTGCCCTGCTCGCCACCCCCTAAGGCCGCCTCTGCCACCCATCCTTATGGTACTATGACTTGTCAGAATTTTTAGATGACCAAGAAGCTGCTCGGACCCCAATATCTAATTTTCAACAATCCTGGAATCCGAGGTAAATAATTATTGTGTTTGTAACAGATTTTAGTGGTTTAATAGGAGTTGCTACTGCCACAGAGCTCATAATTCTTTATTTTCTTGTTTTGTTTGAATTGAAAAACGTGGATAATGATGAGAAATCGCTGCTGAGAATCTGAGGTCCCTATAAGTTCTGCCAGTTGCTAGAAACCTTAAAGTATAGGTTAGTCTTCCATGAGAAGATATGGAACTGGCGCCTAACAGTATTTTTTTTTGTAACTATCGGTGTCACCAACCAAAGTAACTCTTTTTAGGCTGCTTCATCTATCCTAAGATAACCCCGCCAGTCTTCCGGAACTTCTCTCAATTCTTCAATTAAGTTGACGTGAGAATGTGCGTTTCTCCGTAAAAAACACTTTTTGATCCACTTACTCCTACAGCGTCGCTTAGGTGTCTGTTGTTTCTTTATAAGCAAACAATAAAATAATGATTCCATTAAAAAAAACTCTTTTGTTTCCCACATCGTCACAGACTCACAGCTGTCGACACACTCGGTTTGCACAAGGCTACCTGTACCGTGTGGCCACTCTTCCGTGTTCCGTCTTTTTGTACAGTTATTCGCTGCGCAGTCTACCTGCACATGCAAGACGGAGCGTGTAGCCGGGGCATTATGGAGCGCCAATAAACTACGTGGCTTGGTCTAGGGGGGGGGGGGGCTTCCGAGCCAGGCCACGTAGCTTTCCATTTATATTATTTGTCGCAGTTAAAATGAGGTACAGAACACACAGCAGCATGTGAATAAATATTTCCGTCATTTTATTATCTCTGTATGTAATTTATGATAGTCTGACAAGAGAAAACAGTACAAAATGTCTTCTGGAATCAATAAGGGAAAAAGCTACGTCGGGGGGGGGGGGGTAGAGGCAAAAGTTACGTCGGGCTACGTGGGGGAAGAGAGGGTCACAGAAGGCCGAAATGGAGCTACGTGGTTTATGGACGCTCCCTTAATGCTATTTCCGAAAAAAATATACAAGTCTTGCGAAATAAGTCTGTATTTCCACACAACTACTAACGGCATCATTTATTTTAAATTATAACTGGCGTGGGGTGTAAGGGTTTGGGAGAGACTATACTAGCCTTTTCCAACCAAATGTCAACCTGTCCTTTACGTGGTGCACCCTGTTTGCACGGACGAGGCTCTGGCGACTGAAAGATTCCCAGTATAAGGAGTCACCCACTTCTTGCCAACGGCCTCCGAAAGGAGGGCGGAAGAGCGGGCAGTGGTCCAGGGCACCCTCTTGCCCTTGGGGTTGGAAACGGTCCCTAAAGGCGGATGAATCAGAAATGATCAACGGCATGGGGATGCAGAAGGCAACGGGAAACCACTGCATTAAAGACCCACAGGGTATCCCGAGGATATGTAATCCTCTCAAATTACATATATCATGATGGCTTCTTCCTGGGTAAAATATTCCGTTGGTAAAATAGTCCCCCGATCGGATCTCCGGGTGGGGACTGCTCAGGGAGGAGTCATCATAATGAATAGAAAACTTCTACGAGTCGGAGCGTGGAATATTAGAAGTCTGAACAGGGCAGGTAGGTTAGAAAACTTAAAAAGGGAGATGGAACAACTTAGGTTAGATGTTGTTGGGATTAGTGAAATTAAATGGAAGTACGCACAGGATTTTTGGTCTGGAAAATACAGGATAATTAGCACACAAGCTGTCAATGGAGTCACTGGTGTAGGATTTGTAATGAACAAGAAAGTAGGGAAACGGGTGAGTTACTATGAACTGTTTAGTGACAGGATTATCTAGACGAGGTTAGAAACTATGCCCGTCCCAACCACATTAGTACAAGGGTATATGCCAACGTCACAGGAAGATGACGAAGTAACAGAAAAAATATACGCTGAAATTGAAGAATTAATCCAATATGTGAAGGGGGAGGAAAATCTAATAATCATGGGTGATTGGAATGCAATAGTGGGAGACAGGGCCGGCGTTAGGATTCTCGGGCCCCGGGTAAGCGATCTTAGGCCCTCTATCCCCGCCCCAAGATATTTTTACTTTACACTTTGGTTTTTTTTTTAGATTCAGAACTTTTTAATACAAAAATGTTCAAAATTATTAGTGCAGATTTTAAAATTTGTGTTTGGTTTCTATTTATTTAGGCACTCAGGCCGGCGGGCCCCGGGTACTTTTGCCCCGCTTAACCCCCCCTAACGCCGGCCCTGGTGGGAGAACGAAAAGAGGGGAATACTGTAGTAAGTTTTGGTCTAGGAGAAAGAAATGAGCGACGAAGCAGGTTGCTAGAATTTTGTGAAAGATATAAGCTAGTAGCGGCAAATAATCTGTTTAAGAACCAGGCAAGAAGAATATACACTTGAAACGTCTGGGGATACAGGCAGATATCAGGTAGACTATATCATGGTCAAACAGAGATTCAGAGATTCAGGAATCAAGTTCTAGATTGTAAAGCGTACCCAGGAGCAGACATAGACTTTGACCATAATTTGATAATAATGAAGTGCAGGCTGAAATTTAAGCGAATAAGGAAGCAGTATAAGCAGAACAGACTGGAAGTCAATAAACTGAAACAATCTAGCACGAGAGAAAAATTTGCAGAAATGGTATACTTAGGTCTAAGAAGTAACTCTGAAAGGAGCTCAGCCGAGGACGAATGGAGTGCATTAAAGACCGAAATAATGAAAGCTGGTAAAGAAACATTAGTCTTTACGGAAAAAGCTGCCCGAAAACTTTGGATCACAGAAGAAATTTTGGAGCTGTTGGATCAGAGGAGAAGGTACAAAAATGATCAGGATGAAGCAGGAAGAGAGCAGTACAGGCAATTTAGAAATCAAATAAACAGGAAATACAAAAAAAAAAAAAAAAATGCCTAGAAGAAAAGGTGAAGAAGTAGAAAAGGAAATGGTCATAGGGAAAGTAGATGTTGCATATAGGAGGATCAAACAGAATTTTGGAGAAAGAAGAAAAGAGGTATGAACATTAAAGCTGCCGATGAAAACCTCTTTTAGGCTTAGAGGATAGAGCTCTAACCGATGGAAGGAATACATTGAGAAACTGTATGATGGGGACGACTTGAACAATAGCGTAATGGAAAAGGAAGGTGATGTTGACATTGATGACTTAGGAGAATCCTGTTTTGAGGACAGAATTTAATAAAGCTCTGAATGATTTGAAAGCAAATAAGTCAGTTGGAATTGATGAGATCCATGCAGAACTTCTTAAATCCCTAGGAGAGGAAGGAATCGAAAGATTATTCAAGCTGATGTCAAAAAGTTGTGAAAAAGGAAAAATTCCAACTGATTTTAATAAAAATATCATCTTAACACTTCCAAAGAAAGCACAAGCCGACAAATGTGAGAATTATCGCACCATTGGTCTAACATCACATGCTTTATAAATTAGGCCTACTGACCAGAATAATATACAGAATAAAGGAAAGGGTAATAGAAGAAACAGTAGGTGAAGATCTGTTTGGGTTTGGGAAAACTCACGGTACAAGGGAAGCAATTTTGTCTTTAAGATTAATACTTGAAGGGCGGGTCAAGAAAAACGAAGATACTTTTATGGCATTTGTTGATTTAGAAAAAGCTTATGATAATGCTAGGTGGGACAAGATGTTCAAAATTTTAAAGAAGTGGGGTCTAAAGTATCGAGATAGAAGAATACTCTATAAATTATATAAGAATCAAGTGGCTATAATAAAAGTAGAGAATCAAGAGAGACATGCATCAGTTAAAAAAGGTGTGAGACAAGGTTGTAGTCTATCTCCGTTAATATTCAACTTGTATGTAGAAGAAGCAATGAAGAAAGTCAAAGAAAAATTTCCATGTTGCATAAGCTTTCAGGGAGAAAAAAATCAATATGCTACAATTTGCTGATGACATTGTCTTGCTAGCAGAGATGGTTGAGGATACTGAGAAGTTACTGAATGGCATGAACAAAATACTGAAGGAAGATTTTGGACTGAATATAAATCAAAGCAAGACTAAAGTGATGAAATGTAACAGAAATGATACCAATACTAGTAGATTAAATATAAAAATAGGATCGGATGCAATAGCAGAAGTAGGTGAGTTACTTGGGAAGCAAAATTACAACCGATGGGCGAAGCAGAACTGATGTTAAAAGCAGAATAGCACTAGCATAAAGAGCCTTCATGAAAAAGAGAAACCTTTTAGTTTCAAATATTGATCTAGAAATTAGAAAGAACTTTTTAAAACTCTTTGTGTGGAGCAAAGCACTTTATGGTAGGGAAACATGGACTTTAGGAATACCGGAAATAAAGAAAATTGAAGCATTTGAAATGTGGTGCTACAGAAGAATGCTGAAAATTAAGTGGACTGACAAAGTAAGAAATGAACGAGTTTTGGAAATGATGGGAGAGAAAAGAAGTTTGTGGAAGACGCTTACAGAAAGAAGAGACAGGCTGGTAGGTCATATTTTGAGACATGCTGGATTGGTTAATTTGTTAGTGGAGGGAACAATCGAAGGTAAGAACTGTAGAGGAAGCCAGAGATTAGAATATATGAAGCAGATAATTGAGGACGTGGGTTGTAAGGGGTATGTAGAAATGATAGGAAGGGATGGAGGATTGCACAAACCAGTCGAAAGACTGACGACAGCATAAAAAAAAACTGGCGTAATGTACATACTCTGCGTATGGCTGAATATCTTTAAGCCTTTTTTACACTATTATACATATCGGGAAGTATCCATATACCGTCCCCCTAAAGGGGCGTCCATAAATTACGAGAGGTGAAATAGGGGAGGGGGTTCCGGCGAAATCTCACCAAGGGGGAGGGGGGGGGGTCAACGGAAATCTCACGTGAGGTCTTGTTGGAAATTTTGTTGGACTGTAGAGCTAAAAAAAGGTCTACAAAACACGCGAAAATCGATTTTAGGGGGGTATTTCGCCGAAAAGTGGAAGGGTGAGACCTAAAAAAAAGGTATCAAAAAGTTGCGAGGGCGATTTGTAGGGGCGGGTCTCACGGGCCAGATCTCAGCAGAGAGGGGGGGGGCGGAAATCCGGAAAAACACCTCACGTAATTTATGGATGCCCCCTATGCAAAATCGTCAATTCTGGAAAATTGTTTAGAGCTATAAATAATTAACAAATTTATTTTAAGAACTCAACTCAGTACCTATTAGTGCTGTTAGTGTGTTTATAAAGAAAAAAATTTAAATAATGAACACAAAAAAGGAGTCGTTCCATTTATTATCTGCTTATTTGTTGTTGTTTTTTAAAGTTGATTAAAACTGTGTTAGGATCTTTTGTGGTATATTTATAAATATGAAAATATGTTTATGCATTTTACTATACAATTATTTACCCATCCAGACAAAAATAGTAAAGTTTTGTTACTTTTTTAAAAAAGATGAGCTCATCTCCTGGAAGCATTTTGAACACATGACCTGTTTCTCTCTCCTTGTCTAGGGTAAAACGCTTTCCACAAGTTGTTCATGACGCATCCTCATCGCTTGAGGCATCGTCGACATCGATGGATACCAGTGGAACTTGTGTTTCATTCTCAGAGTTACTTCAACTTCCGTCACACTTCTTTGTTTTCTTTTTGGAAAGTTTTGTCAACGAAGTCCCCACATGACCTTCACCTTCAACGATAAGACGTCTCTTGGCATTTGATTGCGAATGTTTCTTCTGACGCTCAGCCGCAATTTGTATCCTTTCTATACAGGCTTCTAAAATCGTTTTTGGTGACCCCCTGTAATAAGCTGAAACTTTGTGAACTTGCTTTTTTTCCCTTGTAGATAACGATTCTTAGTGCCTTATAGCAACCTTATATCATTCTCAAAAATATTATTTTATCAGTAAAACTTTAAGGTAAATACACATGTTTCACTAATTACGATGGTTTTAAATTCGTCGCCGGGAATGATTTAAGAATCTCAAAGAGGACGGATTATAATAAAAATGGTGACTGTTTCTAAGCAAACGACTACTGTTACGCATCTGTGATAATTGGAACGTAATGTTAGAATAGTAATTTAAAATTACCAATAATTAAATAATGGAAAATGTATTATGAGACGTCAATGTAACTATTTAAAATTGATTGTACCATGTAGCATGCTTTCGCAAAACCTATTTATGAAACATTCGAACGTAAATGAACACAACGAAGCAACTATGTCACTGCCAGCAGGCAAGTGCGGTTTTCCTACGCTCTCGCTAGTAGAGATGGGCAGGTCCGAGATTTTAAAGGAGTCGGGTCCGGATGTACATCCAGCACTGCGGATCTGCATCCAGGTTCCGTGTCCGGACCTGTATGGGTCCGGTTCTACAATCGGGCGGGCGGAGTGTATGGCGGAACTGGATCTGTTCGGACCTACATCCAGTTACGTGTCCGGCGGAGCTGTATGGGTCCGGTTCTACAATCGGGCGGGCGGAGTGTACGGCGGAACTGGATGTGTACGGACCTACATCCAAATACGTATCCGGCGGATCTGTATGGGTCCGAATCTACAATCGAGCGTATGATGGATACAAATCCTACCAAGGAGAACTGCTGTATGAGTTATACATCGTGTTCATCCATTAATTTATGAAATGAAAGAATATTAATTCCGATAATTTTGTTTTATTTTTGTCTGAAAATCACAATTGCACATAATATTATAAAATCACAGCATAATCAGACTTGATAATGATAAAAGTAAAAGTATAATTTCTGTGAGCTTCTATAAGAATAAAATGAAATCATTTCTTAATAATGTTTTAGTACTACTAAAACAAATTTTAAAAAAATCGAAAGTCTTTGTTAACTTTTTTTTTTTTACTAAAAATGAAATTATTCAAGACTCAACATTTTGAGATAATTATTGCCTTTCTACAATATACCAGCTTAAGAAACTTTATTATAAATGAACAAAAAACAAAATTTCAAGTATAACTTATTTTAAATTGTGAGCGAGAAATTACGTGAGATTTGTTCTTATATTATGTATAGTGTTTTGCTCTGTATACTATGTGAAACTGTTTTGATTGAGTGAATAAAACGTTGTCGTGAGTGCTAAATCGAGTGCGATACAATGCATTTTAATCAAACAGTAATATTTATGTTTTGCCAGCTACCATAACGTGTTTTTGGTGCTTTCAAAATCTTTATTTTATTTTGTGCAATTTCAGAAACTTTTAATTTCTTTGTAATTTTATTTAATATTATTTCCAATTTAGTTGAAAGTATTTTTAAGCAAGATTTAATTCTTAGTAATAATAACCGATTGTTTGAGCCATTGTTAGACGTTCTAGAAACGGCTGGATGTGACGTTTTCTTTTTCAATGTTGGATTATAAAATATTTCTGTAAAAGCTGCCAGCAGAGTCGCTCGCAATAATGCCACATAATCATTTATATATATTACTAGCTGTTACCCGCGACTTCGATTTGATTGCTAGAATTGGATATACAAAGCTGAAAATTATTTAAGATGTCCCAAACAACACTGAGTCGGCATAATATGACGGGAACGCCATTGATATACCATTCTCTCTTCGAACCTGTCTCATAACTAAAACTGTTATTCATATCGGAAAAAAGTATCATATTTCGTTCCTAAATATACAAAGCATTTCCTTGTCATCGGTATACACATATATTCGTCAAAACGTAAAAAAAAAAGATGGAGACTCACGTTCGTATATACAATATTATTAGTTTAGATCACACAAAAACTACTTGTGGAACCAGTATACCGTGAATAATGTTAACGCTTTCTACCGCCAAAGATTTGCCAGAACATGGTATCCTTACTATAAAATCCTACTCTTGGCTCAAACTATGAAAAAAAAAAAATTGATAGAAATATTTGCACCCAGAGGGATTTGATCCCGGAGCAACGCTGGAGGATTAAATAAGAAGCAAACTCGTTACCACTACGCTACCCTAACATTGCTGGAAAGAATCGCGCATTACAAATATACATAGATATTATGCGTTTGACTTTCACAGTTGAGATAGTTTTCATAATTTTATGACAATATGTTCTTATCTATACATAATATAGTATCCCATCTCGATCCTAATGTCAAACAGCATCTTCCTGTCAAATTTCATCACGATCGGAGTATCCGTTTAGCCCAAGGAACGTAACAAACAGACATAAAGACAGACAGAGTTACTTTCGCATTTATAATATTAGTATAGATATGTATAATGTTCCTTGGAAACTCTACGAACCGTGTATCTGCAATAAAGAGATGTTAAATGTATTGTTTGATTTGTCCTTAAGCTATCAGAATTGAGAAAGTTAAAAATTATAGAGAATTTGTGATCAATCAAACTGAACGTTAGAAGTTTAATAATACTACAACGCATTAAAATTACAAGTTAAATTATAAGTCCATGCTTGTTTAGCACGTAAAACACTCCTCACCTTAGAAGCACGAACCCGACCAATAAAAATGTACTACCGGGTTTTAGCTACCCATTGACATTTAATAGTGATTGTAATTATCTACTAGTCGTCAGACATTAAGAAATAGTTTTTCATTTATAATCTCATCTTTAAATAGAACTGTAATCCAATCGTACAGTAAATGATATTAAACTCTTCAGAACACAGATTTGAAATCGGAACTGTAATGAAAAATTGCGTTCCAGCTCCGCGTTGCAGGTCCGGCCGTGGTTCAACCTCCGGCCACGCGAGAACTGTGGCGCTGTTACAGGTCCGGCTGGAAGCAGATCCGACAAGCGCTCGGATGTACATCCATCCCTAGCGCAAGTGATACGGGTCCGCGGAACTGCATCCATCCGGACCTACCCATCTCTACTCGCTAGATTTCAGCACACCGAGAAGTTAAAGGAAAACGGGGAGGAGGACGAATTTAGGGAAGGGGACGGTTTTCGGGCCCTATAACCTTACCACTCGTAACAGAGGCTCCATCTCAACCTTGACCCACACACTTTTTTAAATTAATATGTTTTTCGGTCAATACTGTAATTACCTTCTTTACTAAATCTCCTGCGCCAAGTTTGATAGCCGCATAAAAGCGCAGAAACACTTCTCTTACTTCTATTTCAGCTGGCTGTCCATTTACCGATCTGGTTATTACGCATACTGCATAACAGTGCTTAGCTGATCTACCTTCGATATGTCCTGTGGGGTATCCATTACGATGTATAAAAACGGAGACGCTCTAATTTGTACTAGCAAATGATTTTCAAGTTTGGTCCCCAAGCCTTAAACCATTTCATTTTGAAGTGTTGCGCTCAGATATCTTTTTGATCCTAAGAACATAAAAATGACGATTTAAAAAAAGTTTTCATATACGAACTTTATAAAAAAATGCAAACAAAAATTTTTACAAATGAAAATCATTATCTTCGGCCAAGACTAGCAGCAAAAACTCTTTTTCTAGGGTAAGTATGATATCGAATAACCTTTGAAGAACCATTTTCCAAAATGACGATTCATAGCGAATTTCGTTTTCAAGACACTTTTCGATACTATCACTTCTCTTCCAGCAGGTCCGGTGCTAGGAATTTCGGGCCCGGGGTAAAATGGGCGACTTTTTTTTTTAGCTCTGCAAACTGGCGGGGTGACAATGGGTGGATTCTTGGCTTCGAGGCCTGGGGCCGCCCATCAACCGGCGGGCCCGGGTACATTTGACCCGCTTACCCCCCCCCCCCCCCCTAACGCCGGCCCTGTCTTCCAGAATTCGTACACAGCACGTTTCCGTAAGGCCACTCGAAAAACTGTGTTGTTTCATTCCTTCTGACAAATGCCTCCAGTCCCGATTGCCCGTACGCCATAATTATTCCTTCGCGAAGCAAATAACCAGCAGGATTGACAATAGGCAGCATCTAATATTTTGGATTAACTGGTTCGTATTTAGAAATTGAAAAGTAGTACAACTTTGAAAAACACCTGTTGTTCTTGGGGGAGTCTTTTGGAAAAGGTCCTGAAGCTGTAATGGCCCCATATCAAGAATTAGACTTTCTCTTAATCAATTAATTTCTTGTTGCTGAAGCTACCCAACTCAAAAGAAGTCATATTAACACTGTCCAAAAAAAAATAGAGATCGATGGTTTCTCCTCTGATACGTGTGCCATGCAGACGTCGCCGATGGTATCTTTAACTGCAATTGTTCAATCCTCATCATTAGGCTTCTCGACCAATACTGCAGAGAACGCATTATCTGAGTCACTATCAACAGAAATATTTGTGCTGGAACTACTTGTAGAAGGCTGACTAAAAAATTTGTCAATCTTGGGTAAGAAAATTAAAGAAAAGTAATTTTTTAATCGAAATTATGTTATTGCTTACTAAACACAAATTATACAGAATTATTACTAACAACATACCTACAAATAAATATATCATTACCTCCGTTATACTAATAGAAATTTTTAATCTATTTATACCAAAAAGTGAAATACTCATCGGAGAGTTGACACATCGAAAAGCAAAAGTGGATTTCGGTAGGGAAAAGCTAAAGAAGTTAAAAATGATGCAGTTCAGAACATATCTGACTCCATCTTCAAATATGTTACAAAAGCTGATGATATGAGGGCCATACTAAGAGTCACGAGCAACTTATTGTAAATCATGAACATTTCAACAATGTAACTAAATGACGGCAGGGTCGAAATTTCCCAGGTTGTGACGTCGTTTTCTGCTATCACGTGACCTCAATCAATATTTCAAAAATGGCGGACAGCAGTGTATCGTTTCGACAGCGCGCTTTCATTGAATTCCTTGTTAAAGTGGAAAAATCAGCTGCTGAAATTCACCTCACACTTCAACGTGCCTATGGAGATGTCTACATGGATGCCAGCAGTGTTAGGAGATGGGTGAAACATTTCACAGATGGGAACAAGAGTATCCAAGATTAGCCTCGTAGCAGGCCCCCTCGAATTGCCTGCCCGGCATTCAACACAAGGAAAGAGTTGATTTGATCATTAGAGAACACAAACATATTGCTGTGAATAACATCGCTGCAAAACTTGCAGTGGGACTTAGTGCAGTGTAATAAATAATTCAAAGCTTAGGTTATCGAAAGGTTTGGAAAGATCATCATCCATCAAGAGGATAATGCGCACCTGCATACTGCTAAGCCACTATGGAAAAGATCAGGACATTTGGGTGGGAAACTCTTCCACATCCTCCCTACATTCCTGACTTGGCACTCCCCGACTACCATCTTTTCGGTTCTGTTAAGGAAGAGGTGTGAGGCTAACGCTACGAGACGCTGGAGGATATTCGGCAAGCAGTGAGTGAGTGTCTGCGGTCAGCTGGAACGGAGTTCTGTCGTAGGGTATTTTCAAACTTGCAGAATGATTGAGAAAATGTGTGCAAAAATTTGGATACTACATGAAAAGTGAAAGAAAGTCTGTAGATTAAGATGATGTAGTTGGCATGACTTTAAAAATTAATATTGTTAAAAAATGTTGTTCACGAGTTTCAGTATGACCCTCGTAGCCAAAGCTCATTGATAGTAACTGATTTTCACCTTGATGCAAGGAATGATTCAGATATTATCATTTTAGAACGCAATCAGAATGCTGAAGATACAGAAATTACTACACCAACCAAGAAGACGAATCAGGAAATACTGAAAGTGACGGCGATAGTGCTAAAAGTACCAAAGATGTTAATCTAAACACGTCTCTTAATCTGCAGGACTTGAGAGATGTTTTATAGTGGAGCATACCCGTTCCTGATGGTCTTTGCAAAGATATAATTAAAAAAGAAAGTGATTATTTCAAAAATAGAGAAGGAACATTTGGCACTATATCTATAGAAGAATTAAAGTCAAAAGTTGGTTTTAAACATATTTCAACAGAATGGCTCTGTAACGAGCTGTCTAATAGTGAAATAATTCTTTAGTCATGGATGGTTTATTCCACCATCACTAAAAATTTGTATTGCTTCTGCTGTCGTTTCATTGTTGTCAGTGGTTATAACAATAGATTTGCATTTGTGACTGGAATTCAGAAGCAGTGGAAACTAGAGCTTATATTAACGAACAACGAAACTACAAACGAATATTTGGAAAATCTCGAAAGGTGGAAAACTTTAGAAATAAGGCCAAAATGTAACAAAACAATACATGATGCAGCGCTGTAGTTAATGGATACTGAAAAACAGAAGAAGGAGTTTTTTATGTAGATTATTGGATTTAACTTTGTTTCTGGCTAAACAAAACATAAAATTTCGAAGACATGATGAAGGGACATCGCTCTACACACAAAGGCAACTTCTTAGAAGTCGAACTATATTAAAAATATGACGTAGTGCTAAAAAAGCACATCTTGAACTTGGAACTTACTAAATCAGCAAAAGTATTTTTATGTCTTCAAATACTCAAAATAAATTATTTCGTATCTTATCAAACTATATCAAGTTTATTATCGAAATGAAATCGCAAAATATTTCGGTAATATGTTTGATAGAACACCCGGCATTTCACGTAGTTACCAATTGTCTGAAGCGATTCTTTTTGTGAAAATTGATTACAGAATGTTTGAAGTCAAAGAATTATTCGTTGGATTTTTTCTTCTAAAGGAAAAGAAATTAGTTAATCTAAGTAATGTAATTTTTAAGAAGCTTGATAGTGACGGTTTGGTGTCATGGGCGGCATAAGAGGAGGGTGATTTTTTGGGTATATTGTGGTTGATTATGTGGATTGAGTTTAGAGACTTTCTACTCTTCTAACATCTTCTTGCTTCAGGATGACTTCTTGATCTTCTTGTCTCAATATCCACTGTTAAAACTGAATCCGTTTACAGTTCGGCAACTCCTAGCAGTAAAGGCTAATACCTGGCAGGATGATGACAAGATACTAACTGGGATAACTATCTAATTATTTGAATAAGAGATGGCTAACCGATAAACCCCATTTAATGGTACACTAAAAACTGAATGATACAGACTATTATGTGATTACCACAAGGGCCTAGCATTTCGAAGACACAATTCCGGACATGGCTCTACAAATAAAAGCGTCTTCTTAGAACTAGTCAAACTACTTTCAGAATGTGATTATGCGCTGAATGAGCATGTCTTGGATTCAAAACTTAATAAATCATAAAAGTATATATGTATCGACTGGCCTTGTGGTTGGGTGACTGCGTTAGGCGTTTTGACCGTTAACTGGGAATGTAGCTTTATTATGACTGACCTTAGCGTGTACCTCCTCTTCTTCCGGATACCCTCTTGACTTCTTGCAAGTTAACTAGTTACTTTAATCATGATTTTTCTATAAGACTGCAGTTTACTGAAATGATTAACACAAAGTGTGGATGAACTATTTACTGATTTCAAATTGGAGGCAATTACAGTTGCATTAATATCAAGGAGAGGAGTCCACACTTCTTCTACTGAATCGCTGGTCTGAGCGTAGAAGATCCTAACATACTACATAAGTGAAAATCAGTCAACTATTACTGCATGGAACTTAAGATCGTTACGACGTTCGAGGCAAGGCGGCTAAGATTTAGGCTAACGGTTCGCTACCCGATGTTGCTCCTAAGCTGGCTAGTAGTGAACGGAATGATTTATTGGTTTTATAGGGCCCACTTCTGTTCTATTTTGCGTCTCAGGAAGGTATTTCTGACATCCTATTCAGCATTATTGAACAGAGCAAAGACTTTGCCTCCGTTTGCGCCGCGTGACCGCAACTTTCCACTCTAATTTCGCCAATCTCTCTAACATTTGTAATATCACTCTCAAGTAATAATAAAGCCCACCTTTACAGTATCACCCCTCTTCGAAAAGATACGTCCCGTATCTTCAAGTTCCAGGACTTTTGGTATGAATCTGAATAAAATAAACCTTCTTTGTAATAAAAATATAAACCTCCAAAATGAGCAAATTAAAATTGAAATCATGGGGTTAAATAATAATATTCATAGCAAGTGTAAGTGTGGATTTCACTTTACCAGTTTACAAAGTTACAACAAAAATGTTAAATTTTAAATGAAATTCAAAATTCTTCCTTGTGCTGTTGGTCCCAAACCTGCAGTTAAACAAAATCGTTGTAGCTGATTGTGGAATACAATTTAAATCAAAATGACTTGACAGAAAAGTAAATATAAAATTACAATGAATCTGCTATCGGTTCATTTTATTTGGTAATGCTTCAAATATATATTTGATAAATTTCTGTTGCCGCATAGGGTATGAAATATAAGGTAACAACGTTTCTAACTCATGAAACAATCTGTGAATGGTATGAACTATGATTAAGTTAAAATACCTGTAGGAACTTTTTCTTAACAAGGAATGAACTGAGACATTTTAAAATGGAACTGAAATTAACACAATAGAAAGAAATCTTGAATAATCATCTCATTAATATTAAAGTTAACTCTTTTGATTGAAATATGACTTTAACAATTACTTCAGTTTGCCCATAGGTAGATATTCTTAGTGTGATCACTTGGATAGTGAAAAATTTAATCTATTGTGACAATACAATTATTCCTCGTATCAATTAAGTATCTCATAATCCCTTCTGAGTATTCACTATCTCACACAATCTTACTGATGTGCATAAAAGCGATTAAATCTATATAAAACCATACAGTTGCATAATGACTCCTCAAAAATACGAAAAATGTTCACTCAAGATATATTCGACATAAGAAAATGAAATTAACATGAATAAATGAATGAAAACCTTCTTGAAAATGAATAGGCTTCTGAAAAATTAAAGAAAATGTTAACTGAAATGCATTGAACACATTCGTTACAAGTTCGGGTCGGTACAGGTTCTGTCGCTGGATATGCTGTCAGCTGCTGAAATGCGGTGGTGGGTTGCACCGGCATGTGTAGAGGCTGCCTGCACCATGCTCTATCGCTACCAAGCTGCAAAATCGTAATTTGAAAACAGTAAGAAGTTCTTGTATTTTTATAGAATTCTGGACAGATACCCTGTAAGCATGGAATGCTGTCCATTGTTAAATTTCAAGGCAAAAATGAATATGAATAAATATCAATATAAATGGAATATGATCTACAACAATTGGATAGGAAAATTGCAGTAACATTTATCTGATATTAATCTGAATTAAATAAGTATTGTTTTCATTTAAAATTACCTCCAAGTTTCCATTATTGATTCTGCAGTTGGCAAGTTACTGAAATGAAATGGTATAGCTCAAATAAGATTGCTAGTTGTACAAAAATAGCTGACTGACTTATAGAAATAGAATCACACATGATAGCTGATTTTTTTTAACTGCCAACTCAAAATAACATTATTTTTTCTCTTAGTTGTCTTTTTTTTATTTTGTTAGATTATTATTTCCCTTACTATTTTAATGTCTTCCAATCTACTGCAGAAATCCATAGTATACTAAATGGTAGGAAAACATCTTAGCCAACTCTCGGAATGAATACAAGACTAACATGCTTTCAATATTCTTACTTTGATTACATATGATAGACGATGTAATACGCAAAAAAATTGAATAGTGCAGATTGTAATAGATCTATAACATGAATGTAGGCTTGACAAAGTGATTAGGTTTATACTGCATATGTTGGTACTGGGATGGATGCAAGATTTTCCTATAAATCCGTGGAACTGACGGTAGGCTTTTGAATTTATAAATGCTTAGGTTTGTCTAAATTGTTAGGTTTATACTGGATATGTTGGTACTGGAATGGATGTAAGATTTTTTTCCACAAACGTGTGGCACTGACGGTAGGCTTCTGAATTTATAAACTTTTAGTTTTGTCTAAAT
Source organism: Vandiemenella viatica (assembly GCA_031002005.1). Lineage (NCBI taxonomy): Eukaryota > Metazoa > Arthropoda > Insecta > Orthoptera > Morabidae > Vandiemenella > Vandiemenella viatica. The sequence goes on from CM061921.1 coordinate 287,579,291, forward strand.
GATTAAGTTTGTAATTGATAGGTCGGTGCTGGGATAGACGTAAGCTTTTTCTATAAACGCCCGGACCTGACAATAGGCTTCTGAAACCGTATAGCGTCGTAAGGAAAGCTTCATGAGTTCTTTCCCTACAGACCGAACTAGTTTTTTTTTTTTTTTTTTGCCTTTACAACTAGACTATCAGGTATACACCTGGATTTTGCCCTGAAAAGTCACAGTTCTCCATTTTTCCAACGCTGTCTGGAATATTGTTACATCACCCAATTTCAAATGCACTTGGTGCTTCCAATATTCCTTAAATGTGATACAGAGTGTTGACTCCTTACCATAAGCGAGTACGCATTTTTACGGTAGACACATGAAGCGACTAGGGCTGTATTTCTCTAGATGAAATACCAAAGTGCAAGACATTCATAATACTCCCAAGTAGGGAGAGAACAAGAGTGGCGGCTCGTACCCGGGACAAAAAAAGTGTAACATCAAAGGATGCCGTGTCCCCTCCTTGTAACTGATACCCCCTCCCCTCCTTGTAACTGATACCCCCTCCCCCTCCCCTCCTTGTAACCAGATACCCTACCGCTGACCTTGAAACCTCAGTTTCCCCTCTTTGTAACCTGATACCCCCTCCCCTCCTTGAAACCTGATACCCTACCGCTGACCTTGAAACCTCAGTTTCCCCTCTTTGTAACCTAATACCCTGTGCAGGTGTTCCTTCCGTGTAACCTGATATCCTACCATTGACCTTGAAACCCGATACTCTATTTAATTGTTCCAGTGTAACCTGAAACCCTGCCGTTGGCCTTGAAACCCGATACCATTTGCAGGTACAAACCTGTTGTAACCTGATACGCTACCGCCGACCTTGAATTCGAAACCTCTGGCACGTACAAACCTGTTGTAACCTGATACCCTGCCTCTGACCTTGAATTCGAAACACCTTGCCGGCAACCGGTTTGTAATCGATACGCCGTGCAAGAAATCGGTTTGTAGAGCGGGCGGGCAGGTACAAACCTGTTGTAACCTGATACCCCGCGCCGAGAACCAGTTTTTTTTAGAGCGGGCGGGCGAACAAAAACCGGTTCTCACTACCTGGGGTAAGACTTTCACGTATTTACGCTTGGTTAGGACATTCATGAATTGAAATTTAATAATAATAAATAAAAACACATTGTATATAATTGGATTTGTTTTTTATTTCACCCACCATTGGGCAATTAAAAATACATTTTAAACGGCACATTACGAAGTTTCATCAAATCATTTTTCTTGAGTTCTCATAGAGGTGGACATCCCAAATCTTCAATCTCTAGACGGGCTAAAGGTTTGGCCCACTCCGTCACTAGAAAGCTGCAGATGGAGGATTATATAAATTGTATCAAGGGTGAAACACCAAAATACCTGCCGTTTGCCTTGAAACCTGATACCCTTTGCAGGTACAAACCTGTTGTAACCTGATACCCTGCCTCTGACCTTGAATTCGAAACCCCTCGCCGGCAACCGGTTTGTAATCGATACGCCGCGCAAGAAACCGGTTTGTAGAGCGGGCGGGCAGGTACAAACCTGTTGTAACCTGATAACCCGCGCCGAGAACCAGTTTTTTTATAGCGGGCGGGCGAACAAAAACCGGTTCTCGCTACCTGAAAACGTGCGGCCATACAGTATAAGATACCAGTCCACCGTCATTCGACTTGCAGCTCTTGAACGGTGCATATTGTATCTACCTCGCTCGCAAGATGTCTTCAGAAAATATTGTATTCAACGACATGGAACTTCCAAGTGACTTGGACATTGAAACTAACGACCTTCTCAACACTGGTAAGTATGTTTTTATACATGTAAATACTTAGTTGTTTTATTCGTTTCGTTTTTTAATTATTTTCTTCTGTCCCCAGATATAAGTGATTACGAAAATTATTTATTCTCTCTTCTTGACGGTGAGTAATGATATATATATATATATATATATAACTTTACTTGTATTTCTTTGTGCATGTTTTCACTAATATATTCCCTCTTTTGTATTTCAGACATGCCAAGCAAGCGAAGCACGACTCCGGAGTTACCGAGTCCCAAACGGCCAAACATTACAAACGGTAAGTGTTAAGTTTTTATTATTTGAAGAAATGTATTTTCTTTTTTCATGTTACAGTAACATTTTTTTTTTCTGTTTCAGATTTCAGTCCGGCAGGTTCATGGAGTATACCTTCATCCAATTTTATACCAACACCACATCAATGGGTTATCCCACCGTCTCCAGCAAATCTACCACAGCCACCGTCACACTGGAATGGTGAATAAATAATTTAACATAATCTTTTTTACTGCAATTTGAAAAGGTAAATATTTTTAATATTTTCTTCATTTCAGATTCAATGCAGCCGTCTCCAAGCCAGGCAGGAACTTGGAGTATGCGTTCATCCAGTTTTGTAGCCACACCACATCAATGGATTATTCCATCGACTCAAACAAATCAACCACCGCCGCAATGGAATGGTGAGTTCATATTCTAATGTAACTACAAACTTTTTTATTACTATTATTTGAAAAGGTATTTTTTAATGTTTTCTGTATTTTAGATTCAATGCAACCGTCTCCAAGCCAGGCAGAAACTTGGAGTATGCCTTCATCCAGTTTTGTAGCCACACCACATCAATGGATTATTCCATCGGCTCAAACAATTCAACCACCGACGCACTGGAATGGTGAGTTCATATTCTAATGTAACTACAAACTTTTTTTATTGTTATTTGAAAAAAGTATTTATTTTTCACTTTTTCAGATTCAATACAGCCGTCTCCAAGTCTGGCAGGAACTTGGAGTATGCCTTCGTCTAGTTTTTTACCCACACCGCATCGATGGGTTATTCCATCATCTCAAGCAATTCAACAACCGTCGTACTGGAATGGTAAGTTCATTATATAATACAATTACTTTTTTATTGTTAAAAAAATATTTACTTTTAATTTTTTCTGTTTCAGATTCAATGCAACCGTCTCCAAGTCTGGCAGGATCATGGAGCATGCCATCGTCCAGAGTCGTACCCACATCGCATCAGTAGGTTATTCCATCATCTCAAGCTATTCAGCCACCGATGCTCCAGAATGGTAAGTACATTATTTTTACCTACTTAGTATAATTATGTTAGAGCATTTTCCCCCCATATGACACTATTTTTTTGTCTGTTTCAGGTTCTGGGTCAGGCGTAAACAGGAACGAGCCTGCGGCCAGGAGGAATGAGCCTCCTTCACCACCAATGTGGCGGCCTTGGGAGACTCCTTCCGCACCAATGCCGGGACCAAGCATCGCACCTACATGGCGATCAGCCGCCGTGGCGGGACGAAGCACCGCACCCACGCCCGCTGTGGCGGGCGCAAGCCATCAGTCTACCATGTCGGGACCAAGCACTGCACCCGTGACCACCGTGGCGGGACCAAGCCAACAGACCACTACGCCTTCCTGGCGACCAGACATAGCAGGCAGTTCTCAGCCGACACCATCAAGCAGCCAAGCAGCTGCCATCACATCCACCTCGGCAGCATATAGTAATAGTCCAGTAGCATCAAGCAGCCAAGCAGCAATGGGGGGTGAGTTAGCATCATCGTCCTTAGTCCTTGAAGACAGGCAAAGAGCATTTAAGAGTAGAATATATTCCGGTACAATTCAAAATTTTCCAAATTATATTGAACCAGTTAATTTCATTTACGCATATTTGATCTTTTGAATAAAACAATTCGCGAAATTGTTGATAATCAGTCCTCCCCGTCCGTAAAGGTTCAGGTTGGGCTGATTACTTTATTCAGAATTCAGAAGGATCTAAATTTCGATACCGTCCGTATGTGTTTTTTAACAAAGATGCGTGAGATCACAAGGAGCACTTGCCTGTTAGATTGGAGTGAAAAATATGTGAAGTCGGAGATCATTGTAAAATTAAGTGATTATAGGTGCAAAAAAAAAAAAAAAAAAAAAAAATGCTGACCGACTTTATAATTATAGAAAAGCATACGCCATCCACAATTTCTATTTTTCCGGTATAGAGTTTCCGGTAAAACTCTATGATATTTCAAAATTCGAGAGGCAAAATCCAGAATATTCTGTAAATGTTTTCGGTCTGGATGTAGTTAAAGGTAGGCATGTAGTTTCCGGGGCCCTCCATCACACTGCAGACAAACGCGATAAACACATAAACATGTTGATGATTACCGACGGTAATGGTAAATTCCATTATTGTTGGATTCACGACCTGTCGCGGCTAGTTAGTTCTTCATTCAGTAATTATAATGGTGCTTTGCACATTTGTGACAGATGTCTGCAACATTTCGGACGCAAAGATCTTCTGGACCGCCACGAGATCGATTGCGCAAGGGTCGATCCTGTAAGAGTTGATTTATCCGGCGACGACGATAAGACCTTAAAGTTTAAGGATTTTGCACACAAGCAGCGTGTACCCGTTGTCGTTTACGCGGATTTCGAAAGTTTGTTGCAACCTTATGATTCGTTCAGTCCTCCACCCAACGCCTCTCACACTACTACGGCCCAGAAACATATCCCTTTCGTTGCCGCATACCAGGTCGTTTGTGCGGACGTACCTAGTCTGTCGCGTTTCGACTCCTATTCTGGTGTAAATCCTGAGAAATGGCTTTTTGACGAACTTGTCGATCTTGCCAAGCAAGTCGATAAAATTTACAAGAGAAGTATCCCTCTTGTAATGACAGATGAGCAGGAAGCAGAATTTGCTGATGCTACAGTATGCCACATTTGTGAGAAAGACATTGAACCGGGGACTGTCAAGGTTCGCGATCACTGTCATATCACAGGGAAATTTAGAGGGGCTGCACATAACGACTGCAATTTGCAGTATCAAAATAAAAGGTACATACCATTTCCTTTCACAATCTTTCTGGGTATGACACACACTTCATAGTTATGGCTTTATCAACACTTGACGGCGATGGGATGGATGTGCTTCCCATCAACACAGAACGATACATTTCTTTTTCTAAAAAGATTGAATACACTTCAATCACATTAAGGTTTCTGGACTCATACCGTTTCATGCAGTCCCCATTAGACAAACTGGTTGGGACTCTTGAGAACGGCGATATGAACATTACCCGTCGTCATTTCACCAACCCCGAGAAGTTTCAACTTGTTAAGTTGAAAGGAGTCTTCTCTTACGAATATATGGATTCGTGGGATAAACTCGACGAGGCCACGCGACGTGAAATTGTGTACTAAATGGGTGGGCCACCGCGGTGCCCGCAAACACATCGCGTCACCACGCTTTAAGCGAGCAACAATTTTCAACGAAGACTTTGTTGTCGTGGAAATGGCGAAAGTTAGGATTGTATTTAATAAGTTGAAATGTGAATTATTGACCTTTCTTAACTGAGGATGTACCGATTCCATTATGAATTTGCTATTCCTCAGTTTAGAAGCCCTAAATTACTTTATATGGACACGGACAGCTTCATTTGCCTGGTGCGAAACTGTGATCCATATGAAGTGATGCGCCGCAATCAGGGTGCCATTCGCTTTGTCCTTAATAACACCGACAACCTTTTCATAATGGGACTCTATCCCGAAACGATTGTCGGTGCTATATCCGGAAGTATCGAACTTGTCCCCTTATAATTTCTAATAACCATAATAAATGCATATATACCAATAAATGCAACTTAAAATTCCACTGTTCTTTGACTGAATGCATCTCTATCATCTAAATATCACATATGTTTGGACTTCACCTCACTTATAAATCAATCGACATTACTTAATCCCACTAAGCTATAGTTAAAGTTTTGATAACATTTCCGGTGCTGTTGGAATTCCCATGCACAATTAATAATTGACAGTTGACTTATTTGAATTTTGCCAAATCTATCCTTACATAGTTAATATCACACTATTTTGCCAAAAAATTGGTATTTCTTCATACGATCTTCAAAGTGTAAGACTGTACTTACTATGCCGCATTGGCGGCAGAAGTGATTCGCTCAGGTAGTGACAACACAAATTTTTCGACGGTTTACTGATCTTTATTATTGAAGTGAAAGGTGTCTGAAAAAACAGCTCAGAGTTGAGTAAGAATCTCTTAACATTGAAATTTGAAATGTGTGAAAGTTTCATTTCCTATGTGTACTGCCAAATTAAAGAAATTATTTTCAAATTAATAAATGATAAATACTTTAAAATTGACCAAATGGTAAACATTGACTGATTAGATAAGAACCGGCGAGTTGACCTACAGGCAGTGGCGTAGCTAGAGGGGGCGGTGGTGGTGGTCTACCCCGGGTGTCACCCCCAGGCGGGCGTCACCCGTATTTCATGAAATGAAATAATCGAAAATAGTGTGATACAAATAAAGAAACATTTCTAGATAGACTTCTAGTATTCTTTGGTGTCGAACCATTCCTACTTTTATTGTTTTAAATATTTTTTTTCAAGTTGATTCATCACTTTTTCAAATGCAATCCAGTGCGCTGTGCACTTTCGTTACAGTAGAGTATAATTATTGGCAACACTGAGCGCTTAAACAAAGAGAACATCGCTCTATGTCTACAATGGCTTGTGCAATGTGTTCCAGTAGGCGTCTGGCTCTAGAGGAGAGTCTTACTACTATGGCATCTCTGCAAGCACAGGTATAGAACATCCGAGACTAGGAGTGGCAGCGCGTAGTAGAATTTCCGGAGCCAAGTATAGTAGAACCGGGAAGCATGGATTTTCAAGTACCTCTTGCAGAAAACATCTGCCATCGTGTGGATCGGAGAAAGGCATCGAAATTCGCATATAACCGACGTGAAGAAGAATATCTTCCCATTAAGTAATGCATTTTCAGTGTTGCAGGAGGCTGAAGATTTATGGGCGAATGGCCCAGAAGCGAAGCAAGGAAGATTTGTTTGCAGACCCTGAGCGATGTCAGAAAAATGTTACTGGTCATTGGTAGCTCCAACGTCCGACGCCTGGATAAACCGCTACGAGAAGCAGCCGCAAAGAACGGTGCTGAAACCTCATACTAGCTTTCATTCTGTTTGTCTTCCAGGACCAACCGTACCACGTTTCGTGGATGCCATCCAAAAAGCGATTAGAGAATCGAGCTGCCGTCAGTTAAGAGTAGCTGCGCAAGTCGGTTTGATTGACTCATGTCGTGTTTCTGTTGTAGATACAGTTAAATCCATGGACAAGTTGGACCAGAAGGCGTATGATGCCGCGCGGGAAATTTCGGTATCGTTGCAGTTCTCCATTTGTAATGTCGTGCCGCGCATCGATTGTGGGGTGGCCGGATGGTGGAAGGTTTTTAATTTGAATTTTAGTTTGCAGGAGCTGTGCCACAGATACAACTGGTGCTTCGTCGACCTTCAACTGATGATCGCTGCCAGCTGGAACGCATTTGACAGGTCGGGGGTCCACTACACACCGAGAATTGCGACCAAGGTGGCTGCAAAGATATGGAACCGCCTTGATATGAATTATTTTTTAGGAACACCGTGAGGCCGGAGGATCCTTCAGTTCATCGAAAAGAATGTGCCGATAACCTAGTTCTTGGTTCTGGTTGTGATGGCGCGAATATATTGAATATTACAGCTGCAAATACTTTACCCGTTTCCTGTCAGAATGCGAATATGAAAAATACGAATTTAGATTCCACAAATAACAATACAAAGCAGCTAAGGGTAATGGTCCTAAATTGTAGGAGTATTAGAGGGAATGTAGCCGATTTCCACGATGCAGTTGCGACTAATGATGTCGAAATAATGTTAGGAACCGAGATTTGATTAACGCCAGAGTTGAAACCAGCGAAGAATTTGGCCCTCATTTCAATGTTTTTCAGAAAGACAGAACTTTCTCAATGGGCGGGGTGTGTTCGTTGCCATTAACAAAACCGTTAATGCTCTGTCTTATGTGAATTGGAAATTTTTTGCGGGTTAATATGGGTCAAAGTAAAATTTAGTAAAAATTCAAAGTTCATAATCTGATCATTTTATCGACCTAAGGATTCTGATTTGGCTAACGCGGAATACTTCAGAGAGTCACTTAATAATATTTATTTTAAAACATTCAGAGATATATATTGATCGTGGGTGGTGATTTTAACCTACTATTGGTTTAAGTGGGACACATGGACGTTCAGGTCGGGCGGAAGAGATAGGTTACTAACCGAAACATTCCTAGAATCATTTGCAGAAAGATCTCTTGAACAGATGGTCGAAAAGCCAACGCGGTGCGACAAAAATTCCTCGTCAATTTTGGATCTTTTTTTTTCTTTTTTTTATAAGCAATCCTGATATTATAGGTACAGTTCGTATAGAAGACGGTATAATTGATCACAAGAAGATTGTGGCAACTTTATTATCTAGTCAGAATTTGAAGCTTGATAAAGACAATCTCGTATATTACTTCGATAAGGCAAACGATGCGGGTATGGTTGATCACTTGGCGAAAAACTTTGAAAATACACTCTAAATACAAATGTTGAGGAACTTTAGTTTAATTTAAAAGAAATTATATGGACTTTTTTTAAATCAATTTGTTCGTAAGAAGTTTATTAAAGTTAGTAAGAACATTTTCTGGTTCACTAGGGAAGTGAAACATTTTCTCAGGAGGCACAAAGGCGTGTTCATGCGACGGTGAAGGAATCGGGGGACTCATCAGATCACGCTAGATTACTCCAGTTGCGATCGGAAGTGTGTAAGGCAATGCGTGATGTGTTTAAAGAATTCCAAGTTAGGAATTTATCCGAAGATCTGATTACTAATCCATAAAGTTCTGGTCGTATGTCAAAGTAATAAGGGGCTCTCGTTGGGTTATGCCGAAACTGATTAAGAAAAATTGGGAATTATCAGAGTAAGCACAAATTTTGAATAATATATTTAAAAAAAGCTTTCACGACAAAACTCAGAGGAGATTCCGATATTTAACAATCGTATCAACAAAATTATGAAAGATCTCGTTCCAGATGTCGAGGGAATAACTAAACTTCTTATGAATCTGAAATCCAATAAGGTTCCCGGACCAGACGGTATTCCTACAAGATTCCTACGGAATTGCACCGTATTTGATGAAATTATTTACGGCTTTTTTTTTTTTTTTTTTTTTTTTTTTTTTTTTTTGGCAATATGCTTGTAGCCATTCAGCCAGCACTCAATGTATTCCAACTTTTAATGTGAACGCTCAATTTGTAGGACAACACAGGACACACACACAACACAATACTTAACCTAAACACCCTTGCCCTCGGCCGGACTCGAACCTGCGCGGCGACCATCGATACTCTAGCCCCTAAGTTACCGAGGCCAGCATACCGCCTCCTTGGATCAAGGAAAATTACCAGCTGAATGGAAGACGAACATTGTAAGTCCAGTACTAAAAGTGGGAATGTTAATTAATGATCCTCAAAATTATAGGCTGATCTCGTTAACCTCAATATTTTATAGGATTTTAGAACACAACATCTATTCAAATGTCATGCAGTTTTTAGATGAAGGTAAGCTTTTAAACTCAAATCAATATAGATTCAGAAAATACCGATGCTGCGAAACACAACTTGCACTTTTAATTCACGACTTGTGCTGAATTATAGATGAGTGATTCCAGTTTGACTTAGTTCTATTAGATTTTAAAAAAGTTTTTGACACTATGCCTCACACTATGTTACTAAGGAAACTTCGTGGTTATGGCATATCTAGACAAATATGCAACTGGGCTGCAGACTTTCTGAAGGGCAGAACACAGTGTGTAGTTTTCGACGGTGAGTGTTCATCATTTACCGAAATTACAAGACGATATTATGAAAATAATTGCGTGGTGTAAAGACTGGCAGTTGGAATTAAACGCTAAAAAGTGCCAAGTCATGCATGTAAGTTAAAAGCTGACACCTTTAGCTCTGAATATATAATTAATGGTACTGTACTTAGAACGGTAGATTCCGCTAAATACCTAGGGACTACAATTCGTAATAATTTGTCGTGGAACGAGCATATCGAGAAGGTAATTGGGAAAGCAAATCGTATGCTCCGATTTCTAGGTTGTAATTTAAAACAATGTACTCCAGAAGTTAAATCGATTGCATACAAGTCACTAGTGCGTCGTCACTTAGAATATTGTTGTTCTGTATGGGGTCCCCATCAAAAGACCAATAATGTGTCAAATATATGCCGCAGTTACACCACAGGAAGTACCGTGCTGTAGAAGATACAACTTCAAAAAGGCAAATTGGTCTGAATTCTCAGAACTATTGGATTCCGAAGTTCTTTCAATAGAACCAACACCAGAATGCTATGACATCTTCACCACGGCTGTAAAGAGATGTTCCAGAATGTTTATCCCTCGCGGTTGTCACATCTTACATTCCCGGCATCACATCAGATCAAGCTGCTCTACTTAAAGAATAGAGCAATTTATTTACAGAAGATCCTTTTGGTGAAGCAACAGTGGAAGCAGGAAATAAACTCATTTGCATTATTAAAGAGACAAAGCGGTATCAGTGGATTGAAACTGTTGAAGACTTAGATTTCGTAAGAGACAGCCATAAAGCATGGAGACTACTGAAGCATCTAAACAATGATCCAACTAAGACCAAAGTTCATTATAATGTTACTGCCAACCAAATAGCACACCAACTGCTATTAAATGGGAAAGCTAATCACAAGTCCAAAATGCCCAAACTGCGGAAAGAAGGCCAAGAGGTGAATAATGACCTCACAATACCATTTAGCATGGAAGAATTGGATAAGGCTATAAGAAATTGAAAAATGGAAAATCAGCAGGCCTTGACGACATTAGGATAGAACAAATTAAGCACTTTGGTCTAACAACAAAGAAGTGGATGCTTCAACTCTTTAACCACTGTATGAGTAAATATCAAATGGCGGAAGAGCCGAGTGATCGCCTTGCTTAAACCTGGCAAAGAATTGCACTTTTATGTCACCTCTACAAACTGCTTCAAAGAATGATATTAAACAGGCTGTTGCCTGTAGTTGATCCTTTGCTTATTCCTGAACAAGCTGGATTCCGGCCGGGTAAAAGTTGCACAGGACAACTACTAAATATCACGCAGTTTATAGAAGATGGATTTGAAGCTCGTAAGGTAACAACGGTGGTATTTGTTGATTTTTCAGCAGCGTATGACACCGTCAACCATCAGCTACTACTAGTCAAGTTCTACAATCTGACCAGGAATTTCAGTCTTAGTAAGTTCATTGCTACTCTTCTGCAGAACCGCAGATTCTTTGTTGACTTCCAAGGACAGCGTAGCCGTTGGAGGTCAGAGAAGAATGGTCTACCCCAAGGAAGTGTGCTAGCCCCATTATTGTTTAACATATATACCAATGATCAGCCTATACCACCCAAATGCAGGAGTTTCATGTATGCTGATGATCTTGCTCTGGTCTCACAGAGCATAGACTTTGAATCAGTGGAGAGCACCCTTACCAACGCTCTGGAAGTTTTGTCAAGGTATTATAGCATGAACCAGCTTAAAAAAATCCTACGAAGACACAAGTATGTGCTTTTCATTTAAGAAATATATAGCAGCAACTCATAGGTTAAAGGTAACATGGTCGGTGGTCGAACTAGAACACTGTGACACTCCAAAATATCTAGGAGTGACCCTTGACAGATCACTTATATTCAGGAAACATTGCATGAACTCCAAGCTGAAAGTTTCCATTAGGAACAATCTCATATGAAAACTGACTGGATCGCAGTGGGGCAGCCAACCTGAAGCAATTCGAACTTCTGCCTTAGCACTATGTTATTCGGCTGCAGAGTATGCCTGTCCTCTATGGCACAGTTCGACCCATGCCAAACAAGTAGACATTGCACTTAATGACACGTACAGAATCATAATAGGCTGCTTAAAATCAACTCCAGTCGAATGGCTTCACCATCTCGCAGGAATAGCACCACCTTCTGTTCGAAGGGAAATATAAGTGAACAAGGAAAGGAGGAAAGTGAACCATGAAAAATCTCATCCACTATATGGGCATATCCCTCACAGGCAAAGACTGAAGTCCAGGAAAAGTTTCCTAAGAATATCTCAGAAACTTACAACAACTGAAAAGCCAGGTTACAACTATGGGAAGCTAAGGCTCCCCTTCCGCATGGCTGGGGAAGAGTGTCTGAATCTTTGCCACCTGGTTATGAAAAGGGATGGTTGACGTGGAAGTCTTTGAATAGGCTGAGATCAGGAGTGGGCAGATGCAAAGTGAACTTAACAAGATGGGGCTATGCTGAGATCAATGATATCAAGTGCGACTGCGGTGAAGACCAGACTGTCCAGCACATGCTCCAGTTAGCCCAGTCAATAAAGGGCCAAAAACAGTGAATGTCGGAACTTTCTCTGGTAAAGCTGAATTTTCTCCCAGTAGTAGATCACTATTAGAGAGACATTTTTTCAAAAGTCCCCGAAAATTCCAATGGAGCTTCCCCCCCTACCCCCCCCTTAAAGTTTAAAATGTAGAGTTTTACGCAATCGCATATAACTTTTTAACCAAAAGTTTATTAAGGTTATATTACTTACAGTTTTATTCCCTGATAAATATTCTACAACTTTTATAATAACATAATTTATGATAAGTGCAGCAGTTTTACCGTAAATTAACGAAATGTTGTAAAAAAACAATATTTTTTTGCCACCTATCTACGTTTTTGCAAAACCATATTTTTATTCGTCACCAAATGAAAAAATGCTTCGAATGAAAGTTGTAGCTCATATATTCCTGAGTACATCGGTGAGTAAACATATACAGTTATGTGTATTACTCTACTAGTAACATAGAAAACAGTAGCTGGGTTTTGAGCGCGTGAGCGCCCGGGAGTCGGCGGGCAGCGTGAGCCGGCCGCGCCCGTGTGCTATAATTTCCAGAAATAATTTTTAATGCATTTAACAGCGTTCGTTTGATCTAACGTGTCAGGGATAGTTGCTAATGTAGGAAAATCTTTATTAGCCACTATATTTCATTACTTTTAGCATACATTTTAAGTACGTGCATATAATCTTACTGCTTGCGCTCTTATAAATGTCATGAAAGATCAGTTTCCCGAGATTAAAGAATCCCTTACAACTCTTGAGGCATTTTCTAAGCAGCTCCTTGAAAATAAACGCAATGAAGCTGAAATTCTCGAAGATCCAACTGTAAAGGCAGCATTGAATCAATTTAATAAGTGTTTAAATAATGTGAAAACGCTCAGCAGAACAACTAAGCTTTGGATAAATCTTCTTAAATGCATTGACCTCAAAATGATGTTTATTTACGCAGAAAGATCCGGTAATTGGGACCTCCATTTAAGTACAACAATTGAAATGCTCCCATACTTTCACGCTGCAGGCCATCTGCCATATGCTAAATCCGCACATCTTTATGCACAAGAAATGACTAAACTTGGCTCTAAACTATCTCCACTAGAATTTGGTCTCTTTAAAGAACATTTCACTGTAAGAAGAACGGGGAAATACTGGTCTGGGACGTGGACTGACATGTGCATCGATCAGGGTTTGATGCGTCCCATGAAATCCGTTGGGGGCCTAACTCATGGACGAGGCATAACCGACAGCACTCTATCGAAATGGGTCCTCGGAACACAATTTTTCTTAAAAATTCATGATGCTGTGGAAGTTTATTTTGGGACATCAATTCAGTACAATGAGCAGCATGTTGAACTTCGCGTATCTAGACGAGAAAGAGATTTGTCGGACCTGCAAACATTTACAACATGGTTCCAAACACACAATCCTTTTACAAAACTATCAGGTGAATTAGTTTCATTGACATCTGGATTCGTGTGTGATGACTCAATAAACTGCGATGAAGCTTATGATGTCGGTCTCTCAGCCATAGCCAAAATGAAGGGAACTAACTTCCATGATATTAAACTTCACAGGAAGGATATGGTTAAGACTCAAGCAGTGCAGAAGTCAGCATTGGTACGATCAAAAGAAGTTTGTGTGAACTCCCAACAACTTTTTAACCGTATTTTGTGTGTGTGCGACAGTCCCGGAAAATTGAAGACTTACTTGGAATTCGAACTGGCTCCTCGACCACCTGCTTTGTTTGATGATGTATCATTATGAAAAGGAACAAAATCGTCACTGATGAAGGTATTTGAAGAAGGTGTCATCGACGTAACGGACCAAAATGGTGCAACTTCTGTTTTGGACGGGGGATTTCTTCTACACAAAGTAGCGTGGCCAAGAAATTGTTCCTATGGCGTCATCTTAGAAACTTACTGTACATATGTTGTAAATAAATATGGATCTAATTCAATTGTAGTATTTGATGGTTATCCAGACGAGCCAACAACGAAAAATGAAGAGCAAAACAGAAGAGCAGCCAAAAGATCTTCACCTGACATCGTATTTGATGAAAAAACAATTTGTGTTACTGGAAAAGAGGAGTTTTTAGGAAATACTAGTAACAAGAGAAAACTGGTACTAGCTTTGGCATCTGAATTCAGAAAACGAGGACTACAAGTTGTTACAGCGGAAGATGATGCTGATGTGCACATTGTTATGACAGCAATTCAACAGCAGAGAAGTGACTGTAAGGTATTTGTTGTTGGAACCGATACCGACTTAATAGTATTACTTACGGCACTGGCTCCTGAAAGTACTTGTATATACTTCTGTAAAGAGATAGGGGGTGCAGTTCCATTAACAGTGTACTACAGAAACGCCACTCTCATAGAAAAGTTTGGAGATCAACGTCAGTTACTTCTGTTTTGTCACGCTATGACCGGATGTGATACCACATGCAGCATGTATGGAATGGGCAAATTAAAAGCGATAAAATTGCTCAGATCGAAACCTGATATGCAGAATACAGCGAGGAAGTTTTTGGATGATTCTACAACAAGAGAGGACCTTTTGATTGCTGGTGAGAAATTTGTTTTATGTTTTTATGGGTTAGAGAAATATTCAAATCTGAATGAAGCCCGTTACTACAAGTTCTTGACAGTAACAAAGAAAAGTTCCCTTAGATCAAATTTTCATCTAGCAACATTACCTCCAACGTCTGAGGCATGTCGTGAACATTCGCTGAGAGTATTTTTGCAAGTTCAAAAATGGTTAGGTAATACTCTTGATGCTACAAACTGGGGTTGGAAAATTGAAAACGTGAAAGAAATGAGAGGTACCAAAAGAACATTGAAACCAATTCCTACCTCGAAGCCATTTGCTCCAAACGAACTGCTGTACTTAGTGTCATGTTCTTGTAAACAAGCATGCGGACAATACTGTGGATGTAGAAAAGTGAACCTGAGTTGCACTGCAATGTGTGAACACTGTAGTGGCTTATCTTGCCTAAATTCACACCTGTATTCAGAAGAAGAAGATGAATTTCCTCATACAGATTAATATGTAACCGTTATCAAAGAGACATGCTTCTAAACATAAAATAAGTTTTATGAGTTACAATAATCATGACTTGTAAATATTAAATCGGTGTATATAATATCTGTGGTGGGTGGGAGGTCCGTGATGCTGTTTTAAAACACAAGTAATTTAAAACAGCTGCCGGTTTAGCCAGTCTGGGGACACGGCGGGTCCATAGGTGGTGGATAATGGAATGGGCTGATATAACAAGGCTAGGTTATAAATCCCCCAAACCAAAACTGGCATACAAATGTGTACAATAATTAATTATGAATAAAATTAAAATCTTTAATTCAAATATGTTACAATCAGAAAAACAAATTTTACTTCTCATATCACTCTAATGTTATTTTGATTATACACAAATATTTACTAAATTACAAATTAAAGGTCGACACACTATGGGCTAGTACGAGTATAAGTGTTAAAAATAGATGTTATAATTACAGTATTAACTAATTGAATAGGCATATGAGGATAAGGCGCCTTTCGCCTACGCCCACCGACTCCCGAGCGCTCTCGCGCTCAAAACCCTAGCTACTGTTTTCTATGTTACTAGTAGAGTAATACACATAACTGTATATGTTTATACACCCATGTACTCAGGAATATATATGCTACAACTTTTATTGGAAGTATTTTTTCATTTGGCGAAGAATAAAAGTATGGTTTTGCAAAAACGTAGATAGGTGGCAAAAAATATTGTTTTTTTACAACATTTCGTTAATTTACGGGAAAACTGCTGCACTTATCATAAATTATGTTATTATAAAACTTGTAGAATATTTATCAGGGAATAAAACTGTAAGTAATATAACCTTAACAAACGTTTGGTTAAAAAGGTATATGCGATTGCGTAAAACACTACATTTTTAAACTTAAAGGGGGGTAGGGAGGGAAGCTCCATTGGAATTTTCGAAGACTTTTCAGAAAATAATCCTCTCATCAAGGTCTATCACCCTTGAAAAAATCAGCTTTACCAGAAAGAGTTCCGACACAAAACCTTTATTGACTGGGCTAAGTGTCGACTGTGTCCAGCATCCTGCTCGGTAGCTAATCTGTATGAGGCCTCAGAAAATGCACTGGAAGTGGCCAAGTTCCGGTCCAGTATAATTTGATGTTTGTGATTGTATAACTGAATGTTTCTGATACAAAATAATAATAATCAAAAGGGGTTAATGGAGGCATTAGAGAAGGTCCAAAGAACAGCCGCCCGATTCATGACAGGTATATATAGTTGGAGGTAAAGCGTAAGTGCGATGTTGAAGGAGTTAGAATGGGATGACCTGGAACACCGAAGGCGTTGCTCTGGACAGAAGCTAATTGATAAATTCACGACTGACTTATTTCGGAATGACAGAAAAAAAAAATATTGCTACCAGCAATATTCATATCTAGGAATCAGCGTGAAAATAAGATAAGAGAAATCAGGGCTAGATCCGATTCATTTCTGTACTATTTTTTTTTTCCACGAGCGATTAGGGAATGGAATAGAAAGGATTTACTGGGCGAGTAACTTAAAATCCGACAGGAGTAGCTCTCGATAAATCACTCCGGTCATCCTGATCTGGGTTTTCCATGGTTTTCCCGGATCATTCAACGCAAGTGCCGGAATGGTTCCTCAGAATAGACCATGGGCGCCACCTGCCATATCTCGTATATCTCTTCCAAACTATTACCCATTCTGATAGTGGTTTGGTTGCTCAGGTTTAGCGTCTGACTGGAGTTCGAAAGGTCCCCGGTTCGAATCCATGTCTCGGCGGGGATTTTCAAATGCGCTTAACCCGCCCTTCACCTCTGGCACAGCTTGATGTGTAAAAGTGAAGTACACCAGAACGCTTCCGTGGTTCGGATTCCACGTTAAAATGTAGGTCCCCTGTACCCGGCAGGATTGTCGGGTTAGGTTAAGGCGGCTACGATGGGGCGGAATGCGCAGCCAATAAAAACCCTATCTCCAGGTCATTACGACCACACGGAATTATTATTATTTTATACCCTTTCGGATAGGAGCAATGCGCTCTCCGCCACACACTTTTAGTGAATCGCGGAGTATTAATAACAGCAAATAAAATAATAGTAACAATAACAGGAAATCGCCACACTCGCCATCCGTCAGCCTTGGCTGTAATATAAGTTTACTTGGACAATTATTGTACGGAACGAGGAAGATTTGAAATTAAATGAAAGATACCGGTATCTAAAATGGTTAAAATCAAGGTAAGTAGACAGTTAGATTGTAATTACTCTTCATTATTTCAAGAAAAATATTGTATTTTCTTCTGAAACTGAATAAAAAACAGCCAAGTGTATGTCTGAACACGCATAGCCTAGGCTTCCATTTACATTTTCCGGTCTTGAAGTAAGCTCGGATATTTTACGCGTGTCGCGTAATAATTTTATCTGTTTAAAAAAATTGTTTTGCTTATTTAGAATTCAATGACCTTTCAAGCCAAGATTCAGTAGCACCTTGAAGTATTTTTTACGGTTCGTTATTTTGAATTTATCATCTGATTGATTCGTGTTAGATAAATTGACTACTTTTCGAGATTTCCAATATACATTCTGTGTACCTACCATTTGCAGACGTGGAATTATATCATGTTTATATTTATGCAAATAGGATGATTTAGAAAACCATGTACCAACCAGCAACTCTATCAGATTTCAAGTCAATCTGAAAGGTTCCAAGTGTTCGGTGATCGTATCGTCTGTCGTTGGCGAACAGCTTTTGTAGACCGTGTGCAGGTGTGCTTACCATAGCCGGAAGGGCGTATCTTGTTAGCGAAATCGAAACGTCTGTAAGTACTTTAACTCTCGGTTCATATAAGTTTGGTTTGTTTTCTACTGACCTAGAATGTGGAAATGTGATCACAATGAAATAAATAAGTGTATGATTCTGTAGTTTAGACGAGATAAATACTGTCGCGGATAGTTTTTTGTAGCATAGATTTATTAGTCTTATAAAGGCAGTTTGCTTTCAAGCAAGTACAACGGCGTATCGCCACACCGCTCTACGCGAGGCCAGCGCCCAAGGTCGTAGCAGTCCTCCATCTTTGGAATACCGCGGAAACACGTACCGCACGAACGTGTGTATTTAAATTATAAATAAATATAGTTAATAGTTATTTTTGATTGTAATAGTAATTCGAAACTCTAAATTGTAATACATTTTACTACTGTGAGCGTTAGTGAGTGTTTTTATTCGTGCAAAAAAAAATTTATTTGTGATTTAGTGCTTTGGTCTGTTCCGTGTTTACTTTCTGTGTTTGTTTACATTTTTGAACGCTCGGCTTAAACTCAGATTTTTGTTATAGAGCGAAAATATATTTAGATAAAGCTTACTTGTGAATTAATTTAGCAGATTTTTTGTAAGGTTAAGTTCAACAAATTTTGTTTCTCGTGTTGTGTACTTTGTTGTTGTTAGTTTCTTGTAATGATGAGTGAAAAAGTGTGGACATTGCCGTAGATTTTTGAGGGTTGGAATTTTTTGCGAAGGGTGTGAGAAATGGTTTCATTGGGGTGCGATTTGTAGTGGCGTCGAAGTTGGGGAAATTGAGGAGGCTCTCCCATGGTTTTCTAAAGATTGTTTCAATAGTAGGAAGATATTGGAGCAGGAGGAAAGGATTATTGCCCTTCAGGCTGAACTGATAGAGGCTAGAAAGGAGTTGGATAGGCTGCGCAGGGAGGGAAACAGAGATGGTTGGGAACTGGTGACAGGGAAAAGGGCAATTAGAACAAGAAGGGCTTCTGATTCTTTTGTTGTTGGGGTGCAAAATAGGTTTGCCCTGTTGCCAGAGTTAGACAGGGATGAGCCTTCTGTAGTTGTAGGTGTAGGTAAAAAGCAGCAGACTTGTAGGAAAAACTGTGTAGTTGAGTCTGGTAGGCAGGGATTGAGGAAATAGAAAGTCTTGCTGCTAGGTAGTAGCCATGGACGAGGTGTTGGGCCATTGGTACAGGAAAAATTAGGATCAGGTTTCTAGGTCCATGAGTTTTCTTCAAACCTAGTGCTAGTCTTGGTCAGGTAGTAGAAGATATAGGTTCTTTGTGTAAGGATTTCACAGATGAGGATCATGTAGTGATAGTGGGAGGAGCGGGAAATAGTTTGGGCAGGAAAGATAGGTATAGCATCAGAGATGACCTGGAGAAAATAGCAGAAGCAACGTGCCACACTCGGGTCAGTGTGATGTCGGTCTTGAGACGCTATGATCGGCCACAGATGAACTCTGCTGTGAGGCGAGTGAATCTGGAACTGGAACGGTATCTTATGTCTGATATTGGCTCTGGCATGGGCTTGGTACTTGTAGATGATATTGATAGATGGGATTATACTAGGCATGGCCTACACCTCAATAGTAGAGGGAAGGGGTTCTTTCAGATCTCATAGCAAAACAATTAATTGGGGCCACAAATTCACATGAAAAGATATCTGTTGTTAATGGTGTTAGGGCAGCTCCTTTTTTAGATTAGGATCATGTATTAGGCAGAGATTTTTAAGAGAAATTAGTTTAAACAATAATGAGTTTTCAGATACCGAAACTAAAAATTGTGTAGGGATTAATTTACTACATCAGAATATCAGAGGGTTAACAAATAAAGTGGATGAATTGCTAGTCCACATAAATGAATTAAATGATATCAGTAGAATTGATGTTTTATGCTTGTCTGAACACCATATAACTGCAGGAATAGGTATCTCATATGTAACTGATTTTAATTTAGCTTCTCATTATTGTAGAACGAACTTGGAGAAAGGAGGAGTTGTCACTTATGTTAGAAATGGTTATAGTTTTGAGGATATAAGTATAGCAAATATTGTGTTGACCAACATTTTGAAGCCTGTGCTACACAGCTAAGATTCAATAATGAAATTTTCATAATAGTAACAGTATATAGAGCACCATCGGGAAACTTTTCTCTTTTTATGAACCAGTTTGAACTCTTATTAACATTTTTAAGCAGAAAAGAAGTCAACATAGTAGTATGTGGTGATTTTAGTATAGATTTTCTAAATAACTTACCCTGTAAAGTCATGGTTAGAATCATTAGTCAGTTCATTCAATTTAACTCAGGTAGTTATTTTTCCAACTAGAATAATGAATAATAGTCACTCAGCTATAGACAATGTTTTCCTAGATACCTCAAAATTCAGTTATACCATCAAGCCATCCATCAATGGACTTTCGGAACACGATGCCCAGTTATTAACCATCAACACTTCAATAGGAACTAGCACTAAGAGTAATGTTTTAAACCTTCAGCGTGTAATAAATGATGAGTCAGTTACTTGTTTTAGAAAGTGCCTGAATGCCACAAACTGGGAACAGGTATACAGTGCTCAAGGTATGGATGAAAAATACAACATTTTTAGTGACATTGTATTAAATTTCTTTGAAAGTTGCTTCCCCTTGAAAAAGTGTCATGCTTCTCAAAAAGAACAAAAGCCTTGGATAACTATTGGCATTAGAACATCATGCATTAATAAAAGGAAGTTGTATATTGCCTCTAGGAACAGTGAGAATGCTAATGTTAAAACACATTACAAACAGTACTGCAAAATACTGTAAAAAGGTTATTAAAGAATCTAAAAGTATGTACTACAAACATAAAATTCATGATTCTGAAAATAAAATTAAAACAATATGGGACATTGTAAAAAAGGAAACAGGAAAGAGTAATCAAACAAGTAATGATATTTTTGTCAAAGAAAATTCAGTAGAATCTAATTTCTCAATTGCTGATAATTTTAATAAACATTTTTTATCTGTTGCTGATAAGTTGACTGCTAATAGCTCAGTGACACACAGTATGGATTTTGTCAAAAAAGGCTTCCAAGAAAAATTTAACTCTATGTCTATAAAATTAGCTACTCCAGAAGAAATAAGAAAAATTATCAAATCCCTTAAGAGCAAATACTCAAGTGGTTATGATGGGATTTCCAGCAGATTAATTAAATTGTGCTCCACAGAATTAAGTAATATACTAAGTTATCTATTCAATATATCTCTACTTGAGGGGACTTTTCCAGAAAGGCTTAAGTATGCTGTAGTTAAACCACTCTATAAAAAGGGAGATAAGGCAGCCGTATCGAATTACCGACCAATTTCATTACTAACAGCCTTCTCCAAAGTTTTTGAGAAAGCAATGTACAATAGAGTTTATGAACATCTAAAAAATAATAATATTCTAACTAAATCACAATTTGGTTTTCAAAAGGGTCATTCAACAGAACAAGCTATATTTGCATTCACTGACAATATTTTAGAAGGAATAAATGATAAATTAATTCCTGTGGGAATTTTTTGTGACTTATCTAAAGCATTTGACTGTGTAGATCATAAAATTCTGATACAGAAACTTAAGTATTATGGTATAGATGGCATTGTTAATAAATGGCTTAGTTCTTACCTTCTAAATAGAAAACAGAAAGTGTCAATGGAGAATTTTAAGGCTGCCTTAAGAGGTCCACTGTTTTCTGAGTGGAAATTAATCAGATGTGGAGTACCTCAGGGTTCTATATTGGGGCCACTATTGTTTTAATATATATAAATGATCTACCCTGTGTTTCATCTAAAAACTCAAAATTTGTCCAATTTGCAGATGACACAAACATAGGAATTAAAAACACTCCAGATTTATCTACAGAATATATTTCAAATTATGTCTTTGAACTGATTAATAAATGGTTTACAGCTAATGGCTTGTCCTTTGGTAAACTTTGATAAAACTCAGTACTATGCAATCTCAGTACATCACACAGATTAACACCTGACTATAGACATAAAATTTGACAGGCCAGTCCTTTCAAGAGGGTAGAGAGTGTGAAATTTCCTAGGTTTGTATATTGATCATAAGTTAAATTGGAAAGTACATGTTTCTGACTTACTAAAGCGATTGGGAGCAGCCACGTTTGCAATTCGTACAATTTCAGCTTTAGGTGATCTCCGTATGAGGCAGCTAGTTTATTTTGCTTATTTTCACTCCTTATTGTCATATGGAATAATATTCTGGGGCAATTCTACCCATAGAGAAAGTGTTCAGAGCCCAAAAGCGTGTAATAAGAATAATGTGGGGTTAGCAATAGAACTTCATGTAGAGAGCTGTTCAAGAAGTTAGGGATTTTAACATTAGCATCTGAATATATACACATTAATGTCCTTTGTAGTCACAAATTATACTTTGTTTGAAACAAATAGTAAAATACACAATTACGGCACTAGAAGTAAAAATGATCTTCACAAGACTTACAAGTCATTGTCATTTGTTCAAAAAGGGGTCCGATATTCAGGGATACATATCTTCAATATGCTCCCAACACATATTAAATGTCTAGTAGATGATAAGAATAAATTCAGGAAAAATTGAAAGAATTTTTAATTGACAACTCCTTCTACTCTGTCAAGAATTTGATTTCTAAGGTATCCTAAAAAATAACTGCCAGTATCTTGTGTAAATATAGTTCACATAATTAATTTACCATGTATGCTATGACTGTACATCTCCTGGTGTACTGTATTTAGTTTGTTTACATGTAATTGTTTATAGGTACCATATATGTTCTGTACTGTCACCTCTTGGTGGTGTATGTATTATTTGTTATGGAATTTTTTTTTAAATGTACCAGTATATGCCTATGACTGGTAGCCATCTTCTCTTCGGGTATTGGATCCTTATTATTGTAATGGAAGTGTTTTAATGTACCATGTTCTACTATGACTGTACATCTAGTGGTGTACTTATTATTTTGTTATGCAACTGGTTTATCTGTAAATTGACAACTTTCCACATCCCACAGAGGCCAGTCTCTTATATTGGGATCAATGGAAAGAATGTATTGTATTGTATTGTATTGTGGGAACTCAACCTTCACTTCTTGTTCACGAGGGAGCGAGGGAGATAACTACCTTGCATGTGATGTACACGTCCAAACGGCATTATACTCAGCCAATGGGAGAAGCAAGCGGATTCCCCACTTTTAGAGCCCGGGGTTGCTTCTTGGTGGTAGATTTTTTTAAATATTTCTTAACGTCTCTCAACAGCGAGGTCTTTAGAGACGGGAAAGGATGGGGGGCAGGGAATGGGAAGGAATTCGGCCATGACCTTTTTTGAAGGAAGCATCCCGGCATTTGCCTGGAGTGATTTGGGAAACCATGGAAAACCCAAATCTGGATGCCCGGACGGGGATTCGTACCGCCGTCCTCTCAAATGCGAGGCCAGAACGCTAACCGTTACACCACCACGATCAGTTTGGCGGTAGAGATGCCACCCCAATCCGCGATGTACTTAGGGCAGACTTGTTATAAACCAAAATTACCATTTTTAGGAAAATTCTCTGTTCTCCCCTCTGCTGGCTCCGGAAGCAACTGCTACCACTTCGGATCTGTTGATCCACTATTTCTAAATTGGAAAAACCTCCGAATTATGCACCCATCGTTGTAATAAATGCCATGAAACAGTTTTCTGTAATAAATCCGGTTAACCACAAATCTCGAGGTCATTCCAAGTAGCACCTAGGTCTTCATTCTAAGTAACGGGAAGTCTCTGTTCGTGTTTTTATCCTAGCCAGATACTTACAGATGTCGACTGGAACTTGCAACTCAGCCAACAGTAAATTTTAGGGCTGACCAACAAGTTAGAGTAAGTGTCGCAGCTCGTTCGGTCAACACGCGACAATAATTATATTATGGATTACCTCTCTGTTGAATATAGGTACCTAAACTATTAAGTGTTTCCTAAATCGGCAGGGATGTCGACCTTCTGTGTCTCAGTCAAAATTGAGCTTTAATCAAAAAAATAAATGAACCTTCGAGCAGTTTACATCATTTTTAAATACGCTACGGCGTAGCGCTAGGAACCTAAAATTTACTGGCGGTGATGTCATATTTAGGAGCTTGTAGTTAGGTATATTTTGTCCTTGGCAGGTAGTGAAATACATCACATTCTGGTTACTTCAAGTAAAGAAGGCAGATACTGCAAAGAGAAGTTTTTATACTGTCTAACCCTTTGTTTATTATTATTTTAATATTTTTTTACTCTTATTTTTTTAATGGCGGAATTTCATGTGGAGTTGCATCTCTGACTCACGACATGTGGGACTCGTATCCTGCGTTTACACCGATGGGACCCCATCTGGGTCTGGAATTGCTTCTAACTGGACCAGGCCACCTCTGTTAACTTTCGTATCGATGTCCTTTGATCAACGGTTGTTCCTTTCTGACCCTAATTGTATTTGTGGTTACGGAAAGGGTGTCGGCTGTACGTGCAAAATGTGCCAACTTTGGGGTCCTCTCTAATTCAGTATTGACTATTGGGGCAGGTGTAAAGGTTAATTCTTTAAAAAATTATATATGTTAGCATTAAAAATTTACCAGCAACTGTTATAATGGAATAGAAATATTGAGGAAGCAGAAAATGAATATAAAATATATAATTTATTAAATAGTATGGTTAGAAAGTTCAAAAAAGGACAAAAAATCTCAAAGTGTGACAATTGGTGCACCTACGTTATCTGTCAAATGATTGATAATTATAATAACAAATACTTCTAGGTGCTCATGAATATGATTTTGAATACTAAATCTTGACTATTAAAACAATAAAGCCCAAAACTTGAGAAAAATTAGAATTTTGCATCATATGTAAAACATTTACCTTTTAAGAAAATTAAAGAACAGTAACACTAATTTTTATTAAAATTATGTCATTACTTACAAAATATAAGTGTTTCGTATTTTTTACCAAGACTATACTTACAAATAAATGTATTAGTACCACCGTGACACTGATGGATAACTTTTTGTTTAGCTGTTTGTACCAAAAAGTGAAATATGCTTCGAGGATTTCATAAATTTAAAAAGAAAGTGGATTATAGCAGAGGAATTAAAAGAAGCTAAAATTCATGCAGTTCAAAGTATTTCTGGATCCATCTTCAAATATTGTGCAAAACATGATAGCCAAAAGTCATCAAAAGAAACAGATTCTCACCATGTCGCAAAGAATAGATTAGATGAAGTAAGCTCAATTTCACGAAGCAAACAAAATATTAAAGATACAATCTGCAGTACTTGCAAAATATGTCACACTGGAGTATACCAGTTCTTGATACTCTTCGCATAGAGATCATTAAAAAGGGAAGTGATTATTTCCAAGATAGAGAAGATTCATTTAGCTCTGTGTATAGTCAAGGGTTTAAAACAAAACGTGGTTGTCGACTTCTTTCAACAGAATGGTTCTATAAGGAGATTATTAACGATGAAAAATTGTGTGTTTGTGGATCACTCCCCCAAAATTATCAATCTGTATTGCTTTTGTTGTAGTTTTTAAGGTTATGATACTAATAATTGATTTGCATTTGTGACTGGATTTCAGAAGTGGTGGAAACTAAATCCTAAACTGATAGACCACGAAACTGCAAATAAAAATCTTGAAATTTTTGTAAAGTGGAAAACTTTAGAAATAAGGCCAAAATTCCACAAAAAATACAAGACGCAGTCTTTCAGGTAACTAATACTGATAAGCAGAAGTTGAAGGGTCTTTTATTTAGGTTACTGGAAATAACTGTCTCCTCAACTAGACAAAACAAGCATTTGGTGAACACGATGAAGGATATGGCTCTACAAATAGTGGCAATTTCCTAGAACTAATCTGACTACTTTCAAAAAATGATGTAGTATTGAGTGACCACATCTTGGACTTGGAACCTAATAAATATCTGCCGCCATATACACATAACTAATACGTTAGTGTCCTATCAAACCACGTTAAATCTAAACTCGTTAATGAAATTAAATCGGTAAAACATTTCGATCTTATATTTGATAACACATCCGACATTTCACTCATTGATCAAACGTTTGAAGGGATCAGTTTTATGAAAACTGATAACAGAAAAGTTAATTCAATGATGTCTTCCTTGGATTTTTCTTTATAGAGAAAGAAAGCCGTTGATCTAAAGAAGGAAATTTTTAAGAAGCCTTATAGTGACGGTTTTGATTACGGGATGTGCTGTTCTCAAGGTTTTGACAATGTATCTACTATCAGTGGCGTACGTGGAGGATTACAAGCCATTATTATACAAAAATCGATAAAGCCATTATCGTTGGATGTACCAATTATTAAATTAATTTATGTGGCCAACATCCATTTCCACAAAATGCACCTTGTCACGCAGAAACTATTTTTAAATTTTTCTCCGTGTACACCAGCCGTTTGGAAGTGCTTACTGATTACAGCAAATGACCTGTTTAAAGACTTCCAACAACGCGTTAGGGTGCTCATTACGCTGTAGTGAAAGCACTAACAGAAATTTTTGTGAGGTTGTGGCTGCAATTAAAGAATTACATGATCAACAAAAAAACATAGACACCAGAAGTGCTGCTTATAACCTTATCCGTACAGAACGTAATTTTTATTTTCTTTGTCGTCTTTTCATTTGGAATGATGCACTAAGGGAAGTAAATTGTCAGATTGGATTGCAAAGTGAAATTTTGAGCCTTCAACAATCAGTGATAAAAATAAAGACACTGTATATTTTCATTCCTTTAAAAGATTTGTTTCATTATTATTATTTAGTTTTATTACTTTATTTATATATATTTATTTAATTTTAAGTGATTTAGTAATTTTTGTCGAGCGAGATGTCATTAAACAGATCTTTATTATTCAATAAAATATTAATAATGTTTATGTCTACTGATACATTTATTTCTTCATTAGTAATTTATTGTAGAATGGATTAATGTGCGGTAGCGTTTACTTCAATCTTTTGACTTTACTTGTATTAATATTTGGTTTGCCAATAATGTTTTTAAGTATTATACGAAAAATAATTAGAATGTTGCTTTGTTGAGATGGTTTGAGATCAGTATTATATTCATTAGTATTTTATTATCACAATGTTAATTCTTATAATGCTGGTAAATTAACTGGTCTATCTAAATATATTGGTAATGTTGCTATTATAATATCAATTGCTTTAAATAAATTTATGGAACTTCGAATTAAATTTATCATATTTATTTCAATAGCTGAGAGAAAAATTTAGTAATGTTGCTTTTTTTATTGCTGCAATAACTTAAAGTACTCAGATTCCAATTTATTTATCATTACCTGCTGCTATTGCAGCACCTACTTTCTGCTTTAGTTCATTCTTCAACTCTAGTGACAGTTTATATATATTTAACAATTCGCTTACATCCATTACTTGTACAGGAGGGATTTAATGTTTTCTTATTATTTATTGGTTATATAACTATATTTATAGCCGTCCTAATGGCTAATTTTGAATACGAATTTTAGAAAAGTATTGCTTTATCTGCTATAATTCAACATTGTATAATAATAAGAGTCTTTTCTATAGGATATTTCAATTTATCAATGTTTCATTACTTCCTCATGCCCTTTTTAAAGCTTTATTATTTTTAAATGCCAGTTCATATGTTCATAATATATTTCAATTTCAGAATATTTGGTTTATGGGTTCAGTTGTAAATAATATACCCCATTTCTATTTGTTTTAATGTTTCTAGTTTATTTTTATATGCTATACCTTTCTTCTCTGGATTTTATTCTAAGGATTTAATTCTTGAGATATCTAGAAAGAGTTTTCTTAATATTGTAATATTTTTATTCTTTCTTTCTACAGGTTTAACTATTATATTTTTATTTTATTATTCAATAATTAATGATCATAATTATCCAACTACTGGTTTATTTGACTATAAATTTAACTAATGGGGTTTGGCATGTTGGGGTTATTATTGGTTGCAGTATTTTTCTTTTAGAAGATTAATATTTCCTATTCTTAATTGTATTGTTTTGCCTTATTACTTTAAATATTTAACAATATTGGTGGTTCAAAAAGCTCATATCTTGGTTATATTATTTTATCTTCTTTTTTATATCAATAAATCAATGGTTATTTTTAATAAATGGTTTATGTGTTCTATATATATTATAACTTTTTTATCCACTAACTTTATTAATTTTTATCCATTGAATTATAGGCTTTTCATTTCAAGAAGTATTGATAGAGGTTGAAATGAAATATTTGGGGTGCCAGGTTTTATATAGTTTATATTGATGTATATTATTTTATATACCGAGTTAATATGATCTAAATTATAAGACTTATTTATTACTTAGTACTATTTGAATATCAATTATATTTATTTTATTTATTTAAGTTGAATAGCTTATTTAGAGCAATATATTAAAGCTGAATAGAAATTGTGTTAATGCTTAAGTATTTTTAAATACTAATAATTATTATTAATACAACGAAAATGTAATATTTTATTTTAAACTATATAAACTAGACACTAACAGGAATTTAACCGCTATTATAAGATGTTATTAGCTTCTATAATTTTTTATTTCTCCTTAATTGGAATATTAAATATTCAGTGATATTATTAACAGTAATATGCCTAGATTTGTATGAATTAACCTTAAATAAGGGTTTACTGAACTAATTTTTCAGGTCGAACCTGAATGCTATAATCGCTTCTTATTTAAGGTTAACTGATTTATCAATACTTTTTTAATGCAACCCAAATGTTATAATTAACTATAACACCATTCTGCTCATTTTAAGTCTCCTTGACCTTATTCATGATAATTTCCAATTAGAAATACAATAACGAAGAATGATGTTGTTTATGTTCAAGTAATTAGTCTAGATATTTTTCTAATAAATACGATAGAAAAAATTAATGTGATTCCTACATCGAAAATTAGGAAAATTACTGCATTTGAAAAGAATTGCAATGAGAATTTTGTTTTGGCTGATCTTTTTTGGTCGAATCCACATTGAAATGGCAATCTTTTTTCACGATAATTTCTAGTGTTTTTAACATTATTCTAGCTATAAATATTACAATTACAGGAATAATCAACGAAATTAATGCTCTGGTGATTACTATTATAATTATTTATATTGAATATTTCAAATATTTTATTTGGAAGTTAATTGTACTAATTATACTAGATACATTATCTACCTCATCATTAGATTTAAATATATAAGAACAATTTTGCTAAACCTAA
>CM061921.1:287609697-287859689 GCA_031002005.1 Vandiemenella viatica
AACAGTCAAGTTTTAACTTAAAATATATTTGCCAACATAGCATTTCCAATGACTATTTCTTAAATAATGCACTAGATACTGTAATACTCTTAACAGATTTACAGCCATTATTCCATTCAATTAAAGCCCTTCACACATCATAGCATCACACATTCTTAAATAATTACACTTATGTATAACCAATCACTTTGTCTCTCTCTTGGACATACTGTTAATTTATTACAAGGGAGGTAATCAATGTTAAATGGGTCCTAAGGACCGTACAAGCTTTTAGGATATTGAAAAGTAGGCTCCACCTCATCATATTTTTTTAAAATGCATTTATTAGAATAGTATATTAAATTAGTTTTATAATATTTAAATATCCAAACATAAGAAGTTTTGACATAAAGATATGATATATTTTGAAGTTCAAGCAGTCCTGTCATTTAGAATAATAAGTGCATGTCCAGGCTGAGTCATCATCCGGAATGCCCTTGAGTTTGTACTTCCTGACTGATCTTATGCTTGCTGTATGATTTTTGTATTGCTGCCATAAATCTGGGTACTATTAATAAAACACAACAAAGACGACTCCGCTGGCTTGACCACATCCATAGAATGGACCCTGAAAGACTACCATGCAAAGTCATGCTCAGTCATATTAAGATACCTGTAGGGCACCTAATACTAAGGTTTAAGGATTCCTGCAAACGTGACTTGGAGAGCTTCGGCATGTGAACTGCCGACTGGGAAGCTTGTGACAGCATGAAACCTGTATGGCGTCATTATATCGCCGCTGGCATGTCCAAACATGACAGAGCATTGTTGGATAAAATAAAGTAGAAAAAACTTTGTAACAGGGAAGAACATCCGCTGGATGCCTATTTCGCATGCGATAGATGTGGCAAGATTTGTAATGCCGCCATCAGACTATTCAACCACAAAAGAAGATGTGATGCACTTAACCCTGGTGATAACCGAGTTTCCTCACAGTTACTAACACTATCATCTGCAAAGTTGTTGTGGCCAAACTCAATTCTGTGAGACTGTATGCTGCACCACCCTCCTTCCGTGATGTTCTCCTGTTGACGAAGGACCAAGTCCCAAAATATTCATTTTTTTTCCTGTTCTTGTGTTTTTTTGTGTGTTTACCCTACAAAACCATCATCTAAGGTAAGGGGTGGTTCATTTCGCATATATTAATAAATCACATGTTGTTTACTGTCCTGCATTTTATCGGACATTAACCATATCAGCAATCCTTGGAAAAAATCAATTCTCTGGGTAGATGATATCCATCTTATTACTAATCTACTTCAATTAGTACCAAAAGCCAAATAAACTTTGAATTTATCCTCTCTTATGTTTTATATTCTGAATTTTAAACAGAAGGCATCAGTCACAATATTGTTTAGTTTAACCATTTTACACATCTTTTTCCTACTACAACAATTGTTGCAGCATTCCGAAATTGCACACATCTCCTGTTTAAATTTGCAGCACCTTGAATGCTGTTTCTTAAAAAAAATTGTTTAAAAAAATCATTATAGTTGGAGACTACAGATGACTGTCAATTTTTTCTATCTCCGCCCTGTTAAATAAATAAAAAATTATCTTATAATTTTGTATTTTGTGTTCATGTTTTGCTTTGTGTTTTAAGGCTTTATTTTTAACCTTAATAATTGATTGTACCTTTCCTTTATTCAGTTAGGATGTAACAGTTTATATTGCTACAAGTTTATTGTACTCGAGTAGAAATGGGATTGAAGTCATATCACTTTGAAACTGAATGTTAGTTGTTTCTCTGTTTACTTCAATTATATTATTCTTTTTCAGATCAAAATCTAGTGAAAAGGCTACTGTAAGTTTGGCAAGAGTTGGTTCTAGAGCAGCACTAAATTTTTCATTTGCCTTCCTTAGAAGAGCATGGAGGTCTGGTAAGTTTGATTGAAGTGAAGTAAATCCCACTGTTTTAATATAAACCTACAGCTGAGCAACTTAAAAAAGTGGCTGTTGTTATGTGGATAACTTGCTCTTCACTTTCCCTTAATAATTACACTATGTTTAAAATAAGGAACGACAGGGAAAGTAAACCTGTCACTCACCACATATGTAGGCAGGAGCTCCATAATGAACACAGACACGAACACAAAGACACGAACATCCTTTACAATATTTTGGTGTAAACCTTAAACATGACTAGAAGGGGGTGTAAGGGTTTGGGAGAGGCTATATTAGCCTTTTCCAACCAAATGTCAACCTCTCCTTCACGTGGTGCACCCTGTTTGCATGGACGAGGCTCTGGCGACTGAAAGATTCCCGGTATGAGGAATCACCCACTGCTTGTCAACGGCCTCTGAAAGGAGGGCGGAAGAGCGGGGAGCAGTTCAGGGCACCCTCTTGCCCTTGGGGTTGGAAATGGCCCCTAAAGGCGGATGAATCAGAAATGATCAACGGCATGGAGATGCAGAAGGCAACAGGAAACCACTGCATTAAAGACCCAAAGGGTATCCCGAGGACATGTAATCCTCTCAAATTACATATATCATGATGGCTTCTTCCTGGGTAAAATATTCCGGAGGTAAAATAGTCCCCCAATCGGATCTCCGGGTGGGGACTGCTCAGGGAGGAGTCATCAGAATGGATAGAAACATTCTACGAGTCGGAGCGTGGAATGTTAGAAGTCTGAATAGGGCAGGTAGGTTAGAAAACTTAAAAAGGGAGATGGAACAACTTAACTTAGACGTTGTTGGGATTAGTGAGATTAAATGGAAGGATGCACAGGATTTCTGGTCTGGGGAACACAGGATAATTAGCACAAAGCTGTCAATGGAGTCACCGGTGTAGGATTTGTAATGAACAAGAAAGTAGGGAAACGGGTGAGTTATTATGAACAGTTTAGTGACAGGATTATTTTGATGAGGTTAGAAACTAAGCCCGTCCCAACCACATTAGTACAGGTGTATATGCCAACGTCACAGGAAGATGATGAAGAAATAGAAAAAATATATACTGAAATTGAAGAATTAATCCAATATGTGAAGGGGGAGTAAAATCTAATAATCATGGGTGATTGGAATGCAATAGTGGGAGAAGGAAAAGAGGGGAATACTGTAGGAAGTTTTGGTCTAGGAGAAAGAAATGAGCGAGGAAGCAGGTTGCTAGAATTTTGTGAAAGATATAAGCTAGTAGTGGCAAACACACTGTTTAAGAACCATGCAAGAAGAATATACACCTGGAAACATCCTGGGGATACAGGCAGATATCAGCTAGATTATATCATGGTCAAACAGAGATTCAGAAATCAAGTTCTAGACTGTAAAGCGTACCCAGGAGCAGACATAGACTCTGACCATAATTTGATAATAATGGAGTGCAGGCTGAAATTTAAGCGAATAAGGAAGCAATATAAGCAAAACAGACTGGAAGTGAATAAACTGAAACAATCTAGCTCGAGAGAAAAATTGCAGAAATGGTAGACGTGGGTCTAAGAAATGACTCTGAAAGGAGCTCAAACCGAGGACGAATGGAATGCATTAAAGACCGAAATAATGAAAGCTCCGAAAACCTTGGATAACAGAAGAAATTTTGAAGCTGATGGATCAGAGGAGAAGGTACAAAAATGTTCAGGATGAAGCAGGAAGAGAGCATTACAGGCAATTTAGAAATCAAATAAATAGGGAATGCAAAATAGCAAAAGAAAAATGGCTACAAGCAAAGTGTGAAGAAGTAGAAAAGGAAATGGTCGTAGGTAAAGTAGATGTTGACTACAGAAAGATCAAACAGAATTTTGGAGAAATGAAGAAAAGAGGTATGAACATTAAAGCTGCCAATGGGAAACCTCTTTTAAAGCTCATAGGATAGAGCTAACCGATGGAAAGAATACATTGAGAAACTGTATGTTGGGGATGACTTGAACAATAGTGTAATGGAAAAGGTAGGTGATGTCGACATTGATGACTTAGGAGATCCTGTTTTGAGGATAGAATTTAATAAAGTTCTGAATGACTTGAAAGCAAATAAGGCAGTTGGAATTGATGAGATCCCTGCAGAACTTCTTAAATCCCTAGGAGAGGAAGGAATCGAAAGATTATTCAAGCTGATATCAAAAACCTATGAAACGAGAGAAATTCCAACTGATTTTAATAAAAATATCATCTTCACACTTACAAAGTAAGCACAAGCCAAAAAATGTGAGAATTATCGCACCATTATTCTAACATCACATGCTTCAAAATTACTGACCAGAATAATATACAGAAGGATGGAAAGGGTAGTAGAAGAGATAGTAGGTGAAGATCAGTTTGGATTTAGTAAAAATCGCGGTACAAGGGAAGCAATTCTGTCTTTAAGATTAATACTTGAAGGGCATATCAAGAAAAACAAAGATACTTTTATATGCATTTGTTGATTTAGAAAAAGCTTTTGATAATGTTAGGTGGGACAAGATGTTCAAAATTTTGAAGAAGTCAGGTCTAAAGTATCGAGATAGAAGAATCCTCTATAAACTATATAAGAATCAAGTGGCTATAATAAAAGTAGAGAATCACGAGAGACATGCATCAGTTAAAAAGGGTGTGAGACAAGGTTGTAGTCTATCCCCGTTAATATTCAACTTGTATGTAGAAGAAGCAATGAAGAAAGTCAAAGAAAAATTTCCATGTAGCATAAGTTTTCAGGGAGAAACCGAGTGTGGTGGTGTAACGGCTAGCGTTCAGGCCTTGCATTCGGGAGGACAGCGGTTCGAATCCCTGTCCGGGCATCCTGATTTGATATGTAAATGGAGACTTTCCCGGCGTATTGATTCAATAAAAGTTTCTCGGGAGTCCAGCCGGATGGTGTCATAAAACGACGACGTTTCGACAACCTGCTCGGTTGTCTTCATCAGGTCTATTTTAGATATTTCTTTTTGAAATCACAAACAGACTGGCTTCGCTGCCTCCGAAATTCGAATGTCGTGTATAGAGGGTTGCCAGGACGCCCAATCAGCGCGCAGGAACTGAGGGTATCAGTGTTGCGGACTGCGTATGGAGCCAAAATGGTCACCCATCCAAGCGCTGACCACGCTCACCGTTGCTTAACCAGTCTACCGCAAGCCGAGGGTATCAGTGTTGCGGACTGCGTATTGAGCCATACGCGGTCACCCATCCAAGCACTTGCCACGTTTAACGTTGCTTAACCTGTAGACGTAAGTGCTGGCAAACTATGTCCATGGCGTCAGTTTGCTTCTATTTGGCCTTGTTGGGATTTTTGTTTTTTAAGACATAGATCCTTAATAATTGGTCTCCAGGCTTCACTTAAATACAGTCCACTGTCCCTATTGATGTTATTATCGTTAAGTTGAATTTCTAATGCTTCCCGAATTACTGAGTCCCAGAACGAAGAGACTCTGGCCAGCACCACCGTTTCATCAAACACTATTTTATGTTCTTCATCGAACGCATGTTCGGCTATTGCGGACTTTTCCACTTGCACCAGTCTCAAGTGTCGTTTGTGCTCGGTGATACGCTCGGCGATGGTTCTGATCGTCTGTCCAATATAAACTTTGCCGCATTCGCAAGGTGTTGAATAAATTCCAGGAATTCTTAGGCCCAAATCATCCTTAACCGAGCGAAGCACATCACATATCTTGGCGGGCGGCCGAAAAATGCTCTTTATACCAGAACGCGCCAAGAGCCTTCCAGTCTTTCCGGACGTGTTGCCGGCATATGGCAGAAAGGCAAGAGATTTTGGTGGTTCAATCTGTTCATTCGGTGGTCTTGGTGGCTTCTGGATAAAAGCACGCTCTATCTGTCGCCGAGACTACCCGTTCTGATCAAAGACAGTCCTTAGATGTTTCAACTCCAGCGGTAAGCTCTCACGATCGGAAATGGCTCTCGCTCTGCGCACCAATGTGGTCAATACGGAGTGGCGTTGTGCTGGGTTGAAACATCTAAGGACTGTCTTTGATCAGAACGGGTACTCTCGGCGACAGATAGAGCGTGCTTTTATCCAGAAGCCACCAAGACCACCGAATGAACAGATTTAACCACCAAAATCTCTTGCCTTTCTGCCATATGCCGGCAACACGTCCGGAAAGATTGGAAGGCTCTTGGCGGGTTCTGGTATAAAGAGAATTTTTGGCCGCCCG
Organism: Vandiemenella viatica; assembly: GCA_031002005.1. Taxonomy (NCBI): domain Eukaryota; kingdom Metazoa; phylum Arthropoda; class Insecta; order Orthoptera; family Morabidae; genus Vandiemenella; species Vandiemenella viatica. The sequence goes on from CM061921.1 coordinate 287,615,810, forward strand.
CCAAGATACGTGATGTGCTTCGCTCGGTTAAGGATGATTTGGGCCTAAGAATTCCTGGAATTTATTCAATACCTTGCGAATGAGGCAAAGTTTATATTGGACAGACGATCAGAACCATCGCGAGCGTATCACCGAGCACAAACGACACTTGAGACTGGTGCAAGTGGAAAAGTCCGCAATAGCCGAACATGCGTTCGATGAAGAACATAAAATTAGTGTTTGATGAAACGGTGGTGCTGGCCAGAGTCTCTTCGTTCTGGGACTCGGTAATTCGGGAAGCATTAGAAATTCAACTTAACGATAATAACATCAATAGGGACAGTGGACTGTATTTAAGTGAAGCCTGGAGACCAATTATTAAGGATCTATGTCTTAAAAACAAAAATCTTCCAACAAGGCCAAATAGAAGCAAACTGACGCCATGGACATAGTTTGCCAGCACTTACGTCTACAGGTTAAGCAAATTAACGTGGCGAGTGCTTGGATGGGTGACCGCGTATGGCTCAATACGCAGTCCGCAACACTGATACCCTCGGCTTGCGGTAGACGGTTAAGCAACGGTGAGCGTGGTCAGCGCTTGGATGGGTGACCATTTTGGCTCCATACGCAGTCCGCAACACTGATACCCTCAGTTCCAGCGCGCTGATTGGGCGTCCTGGCAACCCTCTATACACGACATTCGAATTTCGGAGGCAGCGAAGCCAGTCTGTTTTGATTTCAGAAGAAATATCTAAAATAGACCTGATGAAGACAACCGAGCAGGTTGTCGAAACGTCGTCGTTTTATGACACCATCCGGCTGGACTCCCGAGAAACTTTCATTGAATCAATACGCCGGGAAAGTCTCCATTTACATATCAGATACCTTTACGGGGAGGATATGTTTCAACATATCAGGCAGTTTGAGAAACTGCGCAAGAAGAAAGCTAGACTGCTTAGCTCCTTGACATTCCTTCTGAGGTGCCGAAGCCGTAACATCGTGCCTCTCTTCGCTACGGTGAAACATCATATCGACAGCATTAACGCGAAGAAAATATTACGTCGTGCCAGCCTCTCACTTCTTCGGGAACGCATCCGTTATACGCGCTTTGAGTTGGACCGCAACGCTCGGTCCTTGTTTTCTTGTCATCTTTACCTGTCGACAAGACTCTCGCCTTGTTCTTGGGACTGGGTGGACGCAGCTACGTCTGCTCAAATGAATCTGGAACTTGCGAAAACTACAGCAAGACATATCGCCAAATTTAACCGGTTGGCGGGAACAGAACAAAGCGGCAAACCAGTGGTGTCGGATCGTTGTGTGGTCAACCTATCTGGTTTTTGTCTTGATGATGCCACTACTTCTGTGCTGGCCAGAGGCCTGAATTTCGCTCCTGCCCCTAGGCGCATACCAACCAAGGAGATAATCTGTTCGGTGGAACAGGCTGTTCGCTGCTTACCAACGAAGAAGCTGAAGAAATACGGAGGGAGACATGTAGAGTTTTAAAGAGCCAAGCCGCCAAGAAATAATATCACGGTCGCAGAGCGTGAAGCACTAATTGCCTTACGTCGCAGGGACGACTTAGTCATTCTACCAGCAGACAAAGGTAACTCTACTGTTCTTCTTTCTATACAGCAATATAACACAAAAGTGATGAGTCTCCTTAATGACGTGTCATATGTTCCGTTGGACGCTGACCCGACCGTTAAAGTTGTGAAGAAGACTATGACCCTTGTCAAAAAGGCTAATCTTCCCGAGCAAGTGATTGAGAGAATTAGGCCACGTGCCGCGAGACCACCTAGACTTTATGGCTTACCGAAGATACATAAACAGGATGTTCCTTTACGTCCGATCGTCAGTACTATTGGGTCACCGACTTACCAACTTGCTAAATATCTGACGCGTCTTCTTAGTCCGTAGCTGCCATCATGTCAAAAACTCTGCTGAATTCGTAAAAACCATACAGTCTCTCACTGTTTCAGACTCTGACATCCTTGTTAGTTTTGACGTGGTGTCTCTTTTTACTCGTGTGCCGGTAAAGGACACTTTGGACTTGATTCGCCGTCATTTTGAGCCAAGTACAGCAGACCTCTTTGATCATGTACTTACTTCCACCTACTTTATGTATGGAGGGAAGTATTATGAACAATCTGATGGAGTGGCCATGGGATCTCCTCTTTCACCGATGGTGGCTGACCTCTACATGGAAGATTTTGAAGAGAGGGCTCTTGAGAGTGCTACCCTAAAACCCTCTTGTTTTTACCGCTATGTTGATGACACCTTTGCCGTGTGGCCACATGGTATGGAAGCGTTGGATGAATTTCTAGACCATCTTAATGGGATCCATCCCAACATACGGTTTACGATGGAAGTTGAGAAGGACGGGTGCATCCCGTTCTTGGACATTTTAATCAAACGCAAACTTGATGGATCTTTGGCACATAGTGTGTACCGTAAACCCACCCACACTGAACGTTACTTGGGTGCAACCAGTTACCACCACCCAGCACAACGCCACTCCGTATTGACCACATTGGTGCGCAGAGCGAGAGCCATTTCCGATCGTGAGAGCTTACCGCTGGAGTTGAAACATCTAAGGACTGTCTTTGATCAGAACGGGTACTCTCGGCGACAGATAGAGCGTGCTTTTATCCAGAAGCCACCAAGACCACCGAATGAACAGATTGAACCACCAAAATCTCTTGCCTTTCTGCCATATGCCGGCAACACGTCCGGAAAGATTGGAAGGCTCTTGGCGCGTTCTGGTATAAAGAGCATTTTTCGGCCGCCCGCCAAGATACGTGATGTGCTTCGCTCGGTTAAGGATGATTTGGGCCTAAGAATTCCTGGAATTTATTCAATACCTTGCGAATGCGGCAAAGTTTATATTGGACAGACGATCAGAACCATCCGAGCGTATCACCGAGCACAAACGACACTTGAGACTGGTGCAAGTAGAAAAGTCCGCAATAGCCGAACATGCGTTCGATGAAGAACATAAAATAGTGTTTGATGAAACGGTGGTGCTGGCCAGAGTCTCTTCGTTCTGGGACTCGGTAATTCGGGAAGCATTAGAAATTCAACTTAACGATAATAACATCAATAGGGACAGTGGACTGTATTTAAGTGAAGCCTGGAGACCAATTATTAAGGATCTATGTCTTAAAAAACAAAAATCTTCCAACAAGGCCAAATAGAAGCAAACTGACGCCATGGACATAGTTTGCCAGCACTTACGTCTACAGGTTAAGCAACGTTGAACGTGGCGAGTGCTTGGATGGGTGACCGCGTATGGCTCAATACGCAGTCCGCAACACTGATACCCTCGGCTTGCGGTAGACGGTTAAGCAACGGTGAGCGTGGTCAGCACTTGGATGGGTGACCATTTTGGCTCCATACGCAGTCCGCAACACTGATACCCTCAGTTCCAGCGCGCTGATTGGGCGTCCTGGCAACCCTCTATACACGACATTCGAATTTCGGAGGCAGCGAAGCCAGTCTGTTTGTGATTTCAGAAGAAATATCAAAATAGACCTGATGAAGACAACCGAGCAGGTTGTCGAAACGTCGTCGTTTTATGACACCATCCGGCTGGACTCCCGAGAAACTTTTATTGAATCTGATTTGAGTTTTCCATGTTTCCCAAATCACTCCAGGCAAATGCTGGGATGCTTCCTTAAAAAGCCATGGCTGAATTCCATCCTATTCCTTGCCACCATCCTTTCCTGTCTCTAAAGACCTCATTGTTGAGAGACATGCTACGATTTGCTGATGACATTGTCTTGTTAGCAGAAAGGGCTGAGGACATTGTGAAATTCCTGAATGGCATGAACAAAATACTGAAGGATGATTTTGGACTGAATATAAATCAAAGCAAGACAAAAGTGATGAAATGATACCAATCACAGTAGATTAAATATAAAAATAGGATCAGATGCAATAGGAGATGTAAGTGAGTTCTTTTACTTGGGAAGCAAAATTACAACCGATGGCTGAAGCATGGATTAATGTTAAAAGCAGAATAGACTAGCAAAAAGAGACTTCATGAAAAAGAGAAACCTTTTAGTTTCAAATATTGATCTAGGAATTAGAAAGAGCTTTCTAAAACTCTTTGTTTGGAGCACAGCACTTTATGGTAGCGAAACATGGACTTTAGGAATAGCAGAAATAAAGAAAATTGAAGCATTTTAATTGTGGTGCTACAGAAGAATGCTGAAAATTAGGTGGACTGATAAAGTAAGAAATGAACGAGTTTTGGAAATGATGGGTGAGAAAAGAAGTTTGTGGAAGAAGCTTACGGAAAGAAGAGACAGGCTGGTAGGTCATATTTTGAGACATGCTGGATTAGTTAATTTGCTGGTGGAGGGAACAGTCGAAGGTAAGAACTGTATAGGAAGACAGAGATTAGAATATATGAAACAGATAATTGAGGACGTGGGTTGTAAGGGGTATGTAGAAATGAAGAGGTTAGTCCAGGATGGAGGATTGTATTAAACCAGTCGAAAGACTGACGACAGAAAAAAAAAAACAAAAAAAAAAAAAAATACATATAGTCAACTGCACAAACTGTGGGCGCATGTTATTTTTCTGTTTTCTGGATAGCGAATGCATGAAGCATGGTTAGACCGACAGGAATATGCCGTCGTGTTACGCGTTTGTTGCTTCGATGGTACAAATTTTTGTTTGTCAACTCCTCAAAAAATTACTACCAGCAGTGGCAGATAAAGATTACAGCCATTGTGCTTCATTACAAAATTCAGAGGACTTGTCTGAAAGCAGAATAACTATCAGTATATTGTACGCGCTGTTAAAGAACATTGTCAAATAAAAATAATCCACTGTTGTCATTTCATAAGCCTCGAATATCTTGAACACCACTCATCATTTTACTACACCAAAATGCCATAAGATACAATTTGATAGCAATAACACAGAATACCGCCCTCTTCCACACTGCAGCATACCGTCACGTGTTGGCTGGCCGATTGTAGAACATTTCTAAATAGCGGGACTTGGAAGACATAAGTAATCATCATGCAATACTGGGCATTCAAGATGAGAAGGCAACAATACATAAAAACACGGAATATTTTTATGAAAATAAAGCTTAATTTGGTCCACAACGCGAAGGTTGGTTGGATCCTTCCAAAGGAGGCATACAAGCCATTGCGTCAGAGGAAGGACGCTGAGTTCGTTCCATCTGGGACCTACTTTTAACAAGGAATCATAATGTCCTGGTGCAGTTCATATGATCAAACACAACTCTTAAAAATTCCTGCCTGCACTGGGATATGAACCAGGGACCATAGCAATAACATTTTGAAAGCAAACACCTGAAAACAAATCACTGAGCTACCATACCAGAACAAGGCTGATGAAAACAGGTTTCATCCGGGAGATTTACCAAAAGAACAGTTCAGTTTGCAGCAACATTATTTTCGACTAAAATTGTTTTCACAATAGTTCCACAGATGGCAACACTTTATATATAACTAACATGTACAAGTGTATTACTAATAATAATAATAATAAAAATTATTGCAATTAATTTGATTTTTGCAAAAATTATGATTGATGATACATCTAGAAATGACTTTGAATTATTACGTTCAATTTCACGTTTAGATGTGCAGCAGTTTCTTCAAAAACTGTACCACAAAAGTGTAAAAATTTGTCGCCTAGTGTAATAACTAAGAGTAGCTCATTTTGTGACTGCATTTTGTGAGGCATGATCTTTATGAGAGCACCAGAACTGATGCATGGCTTGGATGGTGAATACCTGGCAGACAGATGACATAAGTTCTATTTGAATTTATTGACAATCATGTGAACATCCATTTTCATTTATGAGTGTGATGAAATACTTTGTTGGCCAACATATTTGGGTCACAGTAACAGTGTAGATGAGAGAAATAAGGTACTGTACTGACACTTTTTTAAAATTTTTCTTCCGTTACATCATTTCGGACTGGAATGAACAGAGTAGAGATTAGTTTTTGGCGCTAAACATCCCCCTGCTACCCGCATTTTTGTGAATTGCAGAGTATAGATTTAGATGTAGACAGGAAGCTGGGGGACAGGAAGATTATTGCAACCCAAAAAAGTGAATAAATAAAAATAGAAACACAATTACACAATATTACATGAGGCCCCATGGGAATGTGAGAGGGGCATGGAACACATGACTTGGCAGATGATGTAAACAAGCAAGTACTTTATTTTTAAAGTAACTAAATTTTTTTGTTCTCTGCTAGAGTAAAACTGAGCCAGTCTATTTCTTTCACATGGAACTACTTCCACATGCACATACCAGTTTCCTGAATGTGATCTCTCCGTGGTTGCTTTTACACCCGTGCTCACATCAAGCCTACAGATTTGCAGTGATACTTCCACTTTGACAGTTGCTGTGCCTTCCACACCAAATGTTCCCTTTCCCATAACTTAGCCATCTGTGGCAGGTGCCTCTGCTGGAATGAAGAATCCATCCCATAGTGCTCTCTAAGCGTGTTAAAAGCTCCCATTCCCTGCTGTTACCCTCTCATATCTTCCACACAAAGAAATCTCCCATGTTGTAAACTATCCTTCATAGCACAACTGCTGTCATGCTTAGCTAAAACCGAGCATGGTGCCTCAGTGGTCACACTTAGACCTTGCATTTGGTAGGATGCAACTCGAATTCCCATCGGGCCATCCAGATTTTGGTTTCCCATGGTTTCCTGAAATCACTCCAGGCTAATGCCAGGATGTTGCATTCAAAGCCATTCTTTCCTGTTCCTTGACTCTTGTCCTATACCGCTTCTAATGTCCTTGACATTAATGAGGTGTAAAGCCATAAGGAAAACAGGCTTAGCTAAAAGCCATTCAAAGACTAATATTAGTCACGTAGTTCTTCCATGGTCTTGAATCCATTAACCAAATCTTTCACTGTGTCTATGACTTCCAATTTCCTTCCCTTAAATATTCATCCCTCTGTAGAAACTTCTTCCCACTGCCCCCCTCTCCCCTCCTCCCACAGAACCTCAGTAGAGCAAGAAGCTTTAAGAATATAGTGGTCCCTAAATACTTACCTCATTTCCTCCACTTGGATCCTTCATTTGTAATAGATTTGCAATATGAATGCAGCCATAACCACCTACGCCAGTCCTGTCCACATGGAAACTCTCCCCATTATTGAACAAACTACGTGCATTACAATACAGGGCTATTACAAATGATTGAAGCGATTTCATAAATTCACTGTAGCTCCATTCATTGGCATATGGTCACGACACACTACAGATACGTAGAAAAACTCATAAAGTTTTGTTTGGCTGATGCCGCACTTCACATTTCTGCCGCCAGAGCGCTCGAGAGCGCAGTGAGACAAAATGGCGACAGGAGCCGAGAAAGCGTATGTCGTGCTTGAAATGCACTCACATCAATCGGTCATAACAGTGCAACGACACTTCAGGACGAAGTTTAACAAAGGTCCACCAACTGCTAACTCCATTCGGTGATGGTATGCGCAGTTTAAAGCTTATGGATGCCTCTGTAAGGGGAAATCAACGGGTCGGCCTGCAGTGAGCGAAGAAACGGTTGACCGCGTGCGGGGAAGTTTCACGCGTAGCCCGCAGAAGTCGACGAAGGAAGCAAGCAAGGAGCTAAACGTACCACAGCCGACGGTTTGGAAAATCTTACGGAAAAGGCTAAAGCAGAAGCCTTGCCGTTTACAATTGCTACAAGCCCTGACACCCGATGACAAAGTCAGACGCTTTGAATTTTCGGCGCGGTTGCAACAACTCATGGAAGAGGATGCGTTCTGTGCGAAACTTGTTTTCAGTGATGAAGCAACATTTTTTCTTAATGGTGAAGTGAACAGACACAATGTGCGAATCTGGGCGGTAGAGAATCCTCACGCATTCATGCAGCAAATTCGCAATTCACCAAAAGTTAACGTGTTTTGTGCAATCTCACGGTTTAAAGTTTACGGCCCCTTTTTCTTCTGCGAAAAAAACATTACAGGACACGTGTATCTGGACATGCTGGAAAATTGGCTCATGCCACAACTGGAGACCGACAGCGCCGACTTCATCTTTCAACAGGATGGTGCTCCACCGCACTTCCATCATGATGTTCGGCAGTTCTTAAACAGGAGATTGAAAAAACCGATGGATCGGTCGTGGTGGAGACCATGATAAGCAATTCATGTCATGGCCTCCACGCTCTGCCGACTTAACCCCATGTGATTTCTTTCTGTGGGATTATGTGAAAGATTCAGTGTTTAAACCTCCTCTACCAAGAAACGTGCCAGAACTGCGAGCTTGCATCAACGATGCTTTCGAACTCATTGATAGGGACATGCTGCGCCGAGTGTGGGAGGAACTTAATTATCGGCTTGATGTCTGCCGAATCACTCAAGGGGCACGTATCGAACATTTGTAAATGCCTAAAAAAACTTTTTGAGTTTTTGTATGTGTGTGCAAAGCATTGTGAAAATATCTCAATTAATAAAGTTATTGTAGAGCTGTGAAATCGCTTCAATCATTTGTAATAACCCTGTACATACAAAACGTCATATATAAATGTTTCACCACCAACGACATGTCCATCAGGATTAAGAGATGCAGGGAAACAGTTCATACAAATAATGTGAACAACCCAGTGTCTTTCCATGCTAGTTTCCACAACTCAAGCAATCTAAACAACTGCTTGATGGTTAGAACTGTGTAATTGTTACCAAATCTTGAGTTTTCACAATGCTAGCAAGCCCTGTCTGATCAATGCTAGTGCCTATGCTGCTCTATGAAATGGATGATAGTCCCCAAACTGCAGATGGCCTCATTTCCCAAATAGTGATCACTTCTGTAATATATTTTGTGAAACTTATGTGTGAGTGGACTACACATAGTACAATTACTCATTTCGTTGTCACTGCAAGTTACTTATGATTCTCATATAAGTTTAATCAATACTTTTCTGTTTATATTTATTCATTTCACAACCAAGTCACTGTTTGTTTACACAATTTAAAATGCTCTTTGATGTTCCTAAGAGTTTATAAAATAATAATTATATGTATTTCACTTTTTTTGCCTATATTGTTTCAAACAAGATAAACATGTTCACAAAGTTTTCATTTTTTTTGTCTGTCCAAATTAATTTACCAACTTGTAATACTTTTAAAACTGCTATGATGCTCAGTGACAAACCAAACTGTCATACATTGACCTTTTTCAACTTTCCATTAGGGTTCCAAACATGTTGCTATATTTTCTAACAACAGCCACATCGAAGTTGGAAGACTACTGTCTGTGTACTTTAATTCTCCAAAATTTGTTATATAAAATATATTTCCCCATTTCGTTTTCCTATTATTGAAGTAATTTACTTTCTCTATTTCAGATCAGTTCTGAAAGTGATACCCAGGTATTTAATCATGTTTACACTCTTAATAACACATATAAAAATGGTGTAACCATGGTTCACTTGGTTCTTCCTCCGTAGTAAAGCAGTTTTCACAAGATTTTGGTATAGCTTTTAGGTCTTGTTCCTTCCCTGCATGGATTGTTGAGTTATTCACATTTGTGTAAATTACTGTGTTTGACTTCATGATGATTGAAACCAAGATGATGTCCATCCGTCGTTCTTGTAAAAATGCTGAACTTTAAAGGTCTGCACAAACAGCTACAATAGGCTATAAGAGCCGAATAGTAACTAAGATCTATAGAATACACATGTTTATATTTTTTATGTTATGTGTGGTATGACATGTTAGTTGTTGAAAATTATAAAACTTACTTTCAGTTCGAGAATGAAATTTTTTTAATGCTAATTCTAGTCCTTATGTTGAAATTCAGATTTCTTGGAGAACAAATTGGTAGAAAGTCACGTGGCAGAAGTTACCAACTTGAGTAAGGGTTTTTTACTGTGAATGTGAGGAATAAACCACCTCTCCTTTGTGGATGCTCATAAATGTAGCTGTTGGCTTACAAGTTACTCATCTATACTTTTCCACAAGAATTGAATTCTAGCCATTTCTGCTCTGTGTGTATGCAGTCATACGAGAGAGAGAGAGAGATTTTTTTGAGAGAGAAAATAATTTCATGTTGGGAGGAGGATAAAATCCACAGCTATAATTGCATTAATGAAAAAAGTATGCAGAGATACAAATCCACACGATGTTTTATAACAATTATAGGAATCTACTGTATGCTCCAGAACAAGGTTTAGAAACTACAGAATTTTATTATTAGCTGCAAATAATTTAAATAAAATTTATCAAAAATGACAATATCATAATGTTAGGAGATTTTAATGTAAGAAATGGAAAAAAAGCAATTGGAGATATGTTTGGAACAAATGTAGCAGACCACTGAATTTCAATGGGTGATATAGATTTTACAATTTTTAACTCTTTTAAAATTACAAACAGTTTCTTTAGACACAAGGATATACATAAATAAACTTGAGCAAAATTTAGAGCAAAATCTGTAATGCTTTATACTCAGTAGAAAAGCAAATGGCTCTCCTTCTCCTGGACACAAAAGGGAATGGAGTTGCCGACATAAGATCAGATCAGTTTTTTAATATGTAATATAAGTATACCGACTATATGGAACCCATTAACTAAATCCAAGCACCACCCTACCAAAGAAACATTCAAAGTAAATATGTAATGGCTGAAAGTATAAAAACTCCCTACCAAAGAAGAATTGACCATCATATTAGAGAGCTAGAAATATGTAACATGATAAACTCTGAATGGAAAAATGCTGTAAAAATACTATCCCTTGCAGCATTGGCAAAACTTAAAAAGTTACTTGGCAAGAGCAAACTAGGAATATGGACTGATGACAGTCAAATGCACCGAAATCAGGAAAGAAGCTTATCTCAGATATTTAAATAATAAAACAGATGGAATAAAATTGAATACAGAAGTGCAATGGTTCAAAGAAAAGTAATAAAACTAAAACATCACAGTTAGATTAAATATATCAGTGAAATTGAAGCAGATTTTCTTGTAATTCAGGGCAAGGCATTTAAAATAATAAGATTTCTTAAGAAAAAGGAAAATTAATGAAGTGAGCCTAAGTGTTATACAAATTGAATGGCGAGAAAAATACTAGGAAAAACTGTGGACAGTGTGAGCTTTCCTTCCAGGTTTGCCCAATTGTAAGCTATCCTGACACTGGATGATGGTGTATTATTTAGAGGATATCGGTCCAAATTCTCCTTTTTCAACATGCGAGCCATTAGCTCAGATAAACAAATTTAGAGGTGTAGAAATATTATTGAATTTAATAACATTCAGTGACACAACTTCTAAGAGACTTATGTTACATTGACACAAACTGTTTTAGCTTGTGTACAAAGAGGCTGTGCTTGTGGCATACAACCTCCTCCAAGCACCATGACACGCTCTGCTACAGTGTGGGCGCCAAACCAACAATCACCACCGCACTGCTGTGCTGCCCAGCATCTAAGAATGTTACACAACTTAGATAACAACACTATGCCACCTCAGTTACTATACAGACTGTGGAAACCCAACATTATTACAAATCAAGTTACAAACAGTCATATAATTATTAGGGATACTTATAACTAATACATGCTACATAATTCAATAATAATAACAATATTAATAATAATTTTTTGTTGGGGGGGGGGGGGTTTAGTGACAGTGTTACAACAGGAGATGCAAAGAATGTTTTAATGATAACCGATCTTGTCCCATATCTAGATCTAATATTAATGCAGGAACTATTACAAGCTTTGAAAGACTTTAAGAAGAAAAATTTACTAGGAACAGAGTATATATATATATATGGAACTAATAAAATACTTATCAGACCTTTTACTCAAATGAATATTAAATTTTATAAATACATACTCAACAACAGGTTATATACCATAGGAATGGAATGGCGCTTTGATCATACCAATTTTTTTACAAAGGTGACAAATATTTGTGAGAACCACCAAAGTATCAGTCTACTTAACTTAGGATATAAACCTTAAGCAAAAATCCTGATGACTTAACACAATATTAGATCATATATTAACAAATGAACAACATGGTTTTAGGAAAGGTAGAATATGTGTGGACTTTATTTTCAGAATGATGCAGCTAGTGGAAAAGCATGGCAAGTTAGAAACATGTATTCATAGTTTATTTAGATTATATCAGTCTTTGACAGAGTTGATAAAAAAAACTGTGGAATATTATACAATGAAAATGGATTCTACAGCACCTCCTAAATGTCATAAAAAGTTTATATTGAGGAACAATCTGAAATAAGCAGAAAAGAAAAATAACAATCGACCAAGGTGTAAGATGCGTGTTGTTATAGTGGGGGGTGTATCAGGTTCTTCGGAGGTTTAATTACAGTAGTAATTAAATAAATAGTCCACCATAAGGCTTAGTTTAAGATTTTGTTTATTTTTTCAAAACTACATCAGCGATATTGTTCACATGCAAAGATACAATATCTAGAGATACTACTGAAGCAGTTCCAAAGTCAATCTGTATAAAACTAACTGTAAACCAACTATAAAACTAAACTCTGTCCTTCTGCCGATTTCTTTATATAGGCTCTATCGAAATTTCTGGAATTCTTCAAAAGCGTCCGCCAGATATTTCTCGAACATTAACAATTACTCAAACAATTAAACATATTAAAAACAATCAGAAATAATACATAATCACTTGACATCATTACAAAATGGTCAGAAATGGAAATTAAAGATACTTAAACACAAAATTATTTACAGAAATCATTTTACACTGTAGAAAATTGTCCTGTAGACATCGTAACTTGCATTAATACTTGGAATTACAAACATTTAAGCAATTCTCTTGCACAATTATGTTCTTAAACATATTAAATGGCCTTTAAATAATTTCCTTTCATAAAATGAAGTCTATATACACTGATTTACAAGAAATTGCAAAATAACCATACCAGATCATATTCAAGCAAACTTTAGCTCCTACAAATACTTCATTAAATACAATTCTACTTAAAGTTCAGGTATGAGGGCTGTTATAGGTACCTGGTAGAGGATTTGTGTGTCACTCATGGACACCATTGTGGAAGTACTCTGGCTGAGTGGGTATTGATTGATTAATCGATTGGGCATTCTTTCTGGCTAACTTTCCCTGATATTGACCTCTGCTTCTTACTTTAAATCTATTCTTTCTTCAGGATGACTATTTCTTGACTCTGACACCGGGTAATTTTGTAGGATGCAGAATTACAAAACTGTGTTGATTAATAGTTTACTGATAGCAAATAAATATCTTTTTAAATTGTGATACTCATTTAAATGTGAGCTGGAATGAGTTCTTGTGACCCGAGTGTTTGGCCCGATACCAGTAGTTAGTGCGTTCCTGAATGAGTATGGCTACTACAAGTAAGAGATCCAATTTATGGCTATTAAAATACAGAGCTTTACCAAACTGTTCACACAGTCTGTTAGGACTATACACCATCTTGTTTGAATTTAGATATTACTGCCGAAATAGGGTAAAGTGAAGCTATTGGTATGGCGTTCTGAACTGATGTGTATAACTAATACATTTGCGGTCTGCCTGAGACTGCTCCATGAGCAACTGTGAGCTACAAGTTCCAGCCAGTTGAGGTTGCTGAGCTAAGAGCATATTGGCTTAAGTTATGGTCCCAAGCCTTCTGTCTTCTTAGTATGAGTTAAACCCATCAAGACAACTGCAAAATATTACAGAGATTATTGGTTTGCTTACAGTCCTTTGTCTAGTGTTATTTAACTTTTAAATAATGACACAATGTAAGATTATTACAAAAATATGGTAAAAAATTACCAGCCATGAATTCATTATCTGCAGATGATCAAGTAATACTCACTGAGAAAGAAGGTGACCTACAAATATCAATTCACGAACTACACTTAGTAGCAAACTCTTACTACCTAGAAGAATTGGTGTTGAACCTTATTCTTATAAGTGGATGAAACACTTTAACAAGGTCAGATGTGATCATACAGACACCCACTTAGTGAGTGAGGACCCAGGTAGTATGGCCTGAGCAGCTAGGGTGTTGGTCGGAAGGGGAAAGAAAGTACTGAATCAATAATTGATAACCTGGAGAAATTTTTACTGTTGGAAGAGGGGGAGCATAAAGTAATTAGTTTGAGAGGATAAAAATATTAATAAATAAAAATATTAAGTAGGAAATGTTAAATATAAGCTCTATAAAATGTTACCAAATAATAATAAGTGCTAGGTCTATTGGAAGGGTCTCATCAAAGATGAAGGCCAGGAGGATGCCTGGTGTCAAGTATATGTTGGCAATCTAGTTCCCACCTGCAGGGTTCATAGGGGTTGTGGTTTCAAGGAACACATTGATAGCCTTCATTATAAAACAGTTGTTTAAATTTTGTGTACTAGCACTGGATTAGGTAAGTTGCTAGTAAAAACTGTTTACCTACAACCATTCATTCTGGTGGTGAGTGGGTTAGTGGTGAGGCCAGTTATAAGCACCTTAGAATTTTGGTAAATTCTAGTTTTCTTAGCTTCAAGTATCAGGGAGGAAGTAAATTCACAGTAAACATATAATTTTCATCACAGGTATAGGTTATGGGAGGAACGTTTCATATAGAAGCTGATACCACAACCTAATTAATTAAATAAACCATTTTAAAAGCAGTAAAGACACACAATATTTATTAAAAGAACTAAATAAACTTTTTTATAATAATAAAGAAACTTTTAACTAACCTGGAATAGGATAATCCATTATCATCCAACTTGTAAACAACAGATTTTTGCTACGTGACCATTTCACTATTTCTGAACACTTTTGGATGAAGTAAAGTAACTTCAAAATAATAATAATTCAAAAGAAAGCTAAATTCACTAAAATTTCATAGTTTTGGGCTGTAAATAAGTTTTTAAACACTTCAATAAATGCACCTCCTCTTCTAACATTTTTTATCCTATGTTTTCGATAATTTCCTGAACTAAAAAGTAGATTCCCTGAAAGAACTAAAAATCTAGTTTAATATATTTCAATTTCATAACATTCCATGCAGTAGAACAGATTTTATAGATATTTTAAAGATTATCTCGTCATTAAACACACGTGGTTTCACTTGAGATTTATTTGCGAGTAAACTAAGCCACTTCCTTAGATAAAATAACTTTTAAAATACGTAACTAAATTCAAAGAATATTCTGGTAATTTTACTTTTTTGATAAAACCAATAGAAGAAGAATTATTAACTAGAAACCAAGTGTTTGCTAAACTAAATTAAACTGATTTCTTAGTAAATTCATAACTCAGCCATCTCGCCACCGATCTTCATAAAATTTACACCATTAGACTCAGGAATTAATGTAGAACACTAATTTTATTGCGATAATTTGTAATCCAGCAGGATTACTAAAAATTGGGGCTAAATTCAAACATAGAAATAGGGAAATCCCTATTACGGCCGGAGAATCATATCAATACGCCGTTTAAACTAAATTCATTTTTAAACAAACTAATCATTCGAGAATTCTAACTAAACACTTTTTATGTACTTTGAGGACAAGTCTATATTTTTCTGTTAAAGTTCGAACACTTTCTATAATCACAATCATTTTACACTATTTTGGGAAAGTAGGTGAATACCTGATGTCATGCGGATAGAGTATATAAGCGGGTACCTCATAGAGGTCGTGGTATCTCTTGTTTCGTCTTTGGTCTTTACTCTGGGAGCGTTATGTAAGTTGAATCTGCGAGAGTTGTTTTGGTGCGGTTTGGGCCGTATCCGGAAACTGTCTTGAGTTAGCATGGGAACGTGTCTCGGCCATGATGAATTTTTCGGTACCATAACAGGATGCTAACAACTACTAAGAACTCTTAAATTTTCTAAAGGGGTTTTCGGTTGGTTCAATTCTCTCCACAATCTGCAATTTTCTGTAAATGTTTGTTCGATCGCCTACTCAACTGTAGAATGCAAATGTTTAAAATGTGACTTTTGAAAATAAACTTAAGATTTTTATCAAAGTGAATTTTGTGAAACCTTTTCTAAGTTTGTGGTTTAAACAAATTTAGTGGCGACCTGTACGCATCTCAGTTGAGAATCCAGACAGGCAACATGGTCATTTAAAATTATTTAGTCAAATTCAACAGAACTTTTATTTCAAGTGAACTTTCAGTTAAGGTAGTAAGCCTATACTCCACCCCGGTATCAGGTTGTGTCCTTACACAGTGTAATAGGTTGTACAGTGGAGGCAGGTGAGTTAATATGAGTTGTGTTGTGGCACATTTACCATGTTCAGTGATGGGATATGTTTCCCCTGTGGTTGGATTGAAGTAGGTGGTGGTAGCCAGATACATGCTGCATGTTTTGCAGCAGGGTCTGTTGCATTGGAATGATCTGTGTGGTAGTATGGGGGAATTACAAGGAGAGTATTTGTGATCCAAGATATTTTTGAGATTGAGTGGTCTGCTGAAGCATTTGGGGGGGGGGGGGGGGGAAGCTGTGGATGGGATTCTTTGGAGAAGGGTGTACATTCCAGAGAATCATACAAGTACTTAAAGGAAAACATTTGACAAGAGGTTACAGAATTTATGTACGTAGTCTGAATAATATTATGAATATAGACTTCAAAATTAAAAAGTTTCAATTTATTTGTGGTACAGTTACAACTACTTTACAAGGAAATGTAAACATTGAATCCTTTATCAATTTTATGAAATTAGAGCGTTCTATATTTCTTTATGGAGCAGAATGCTGAACCTTGACAAAATAACAAAAACAAAGAATTCAGATGAAAGAAACGAAGTTTTTAACGTTAATTTTATAATTTAAATGAAAAGACAGGTTGCATAATAATGACATCAGACAAAGATTGGAAGTAAGATTCCTATAGGATGAATTATATGATCACCAAGCTAGATGGATTAAACACATTCAAAGAATTCATGATAACAGAACACCAAAAATTTTACTTAACTATAAAGCCTCTTAGAAATGAGGGAAGGGATGCGCACAGAGAAGGTGGATTTACCAGTTCTCCTTTTTGACCTTGAAGACAGAAATCTTACAATACTAATTCTTGAAGCTGATGATGATGAATTAATGTCTTTGTTATATCTGTTTTCTGTGCAATTTGTTACAACTTATCTGTACAGCTTACATTTCTCACTAAATTTATAAACTTAAAGTTGATGAAGTATGGCATGTATGATTAAAGGGTGACAATTTTTATATTCAATTTAAGGAGATTTCCTCCACTGTTGCACTGTTCTGTGATTATAGCTACCCTGGTCACTAGAAATAATAGTTACCGGAACCTCTGATTTCATGTTTTTGATTATTATTAAACTGCATCTCAACAATACTTGTGTTGAATCTGGCTTTTGAATCCTGCAGGCAAATCAATGCACATTAAAAGATTTTTCTGCATAAGAGAATTTAATGAATTAAAAGTTCTTTACCCTTTCATTACTCCTACAGTTTTTTATTCTTCAAAAAATAAGTGCTTAATGTGATGAGTATATTATAATTTGCAACATTTCACTGTCAAAAATATTTAAATTATTTGCAAGGAAGGATTCTTCAAGTAAAAGAACTATAATTTGATAGTGGATCAATAAATATAAGTTTTATTCTCAGTTTTTCCTGTTATTTAGGCGAAGAAGCAGATCTTTGTAGTGAATTATTAAATGAATCACTGGAAGCCCTCCAGTCACTTCCTGAGGCTACTTTGTTTGATGAAAGCTCAGTTTCACCTGTGTGGTTGGAGGTTGTGGAACTTTCAGCAAAATTCCTACGGCAAGTTGTTCTAGGGTAAGTTAATATTCAAAACAAATGTAGTGTGATTGTGGAATAGGCTTGCTAGGTTAATGTTAATGAAAATAATCTCGTACTTTTTACTGTAACAATGCACTTTTGTTTGTAAAAATTGCAATACCAAAAAGGAGACACATAGTTATAATGAAATTTATTTCACATATTGGCGACATGTCACTACACAAATGTTCAGAATTACAGACATCTACACACACTTTGACCATGAGAGTATAGTATAGTGTGAAGCTGCCACTTACTGCAATCAAAGGCTCCAAACATTGTGGCATGGAATCAAAGCTGCCATACTTATTTGTGGAAGTGTCCACAAAGCATCGACATTGGTTGCAGGAGGAACAGAATGAGTAAGTTGCCAACTGGCCATGTTCAATGGGTGACATGCCAGGCGAATGTGCAGGCCATGGAAGCAGTGGTACCTATTTTAATTTTTAAGAAGGCTTCCACATTCTTGGCCACATATGGCTAGGTATTGTCATTCACAAATGTGACACGTGAAACTGCCTGCAGAAGGGGCATCGCCTTGAGCTCTGTAACCTCCCTGATGTAGTAGTTGGTGTTCAGATTGCTGTCAATACACAGGAGGGAGATATTAAATCCAATGGTGCCCCAGATCATCAGTCTGCTATGCCACTCAACATTGCAGCCTGCCTGACTACATTGACCATAATAGCGTGTGCCATGTATGTGGCCATCACCACAGAAAAAGTTGAAGTGGACTTATCTGAAAACACAACATTTTATCACCCAGCATGCCAGTGATGGCATTCACATTCACATTGCAGTCTGAGGCTTTGGTAGTTTCTGGCCAGTGTAAGCCGACACAGTGGAATGCGTGCTATCAGTTGAGCCCTCAGCAGAACTGTCAGTGCAGGCATATTCACACCTGTTTCAGTGTTACTTTGAGCCAAAACTGTGGACAAAGCTGTTCAGTCAGTTATGGTCATGCAGACAAGACCATGGTCACCATGCACTGTGGTCACATTGTGTGGTGCAGTACCCACTTGTTGAGTATGAACCTCTTCTATTCACTTATTTCACACACACATGCACAAAAACCACCAACACCAACATAGCTATGTACCCTGTACCCTATATGAGCCACAATGTCAGGGTACAACGAACCCATTTCCTGAGACCTGTCATTCTGTCCTTTTTAAATTTGCTTGTATGTTGATATATTGATATTGCACCCTTTGAAATCAATGTACCACTTTGTTTGAAGGCTCTGCACCAACAACCGATGGTGCTTTAACACATTTCCGGTCACACATAAAGGGCACTACTGGATCTGTGTGCACACCATCTCCCGGCAATCTTATTATGGTTTCACTGCACTACACATCCTCCAATTTTGGAGTGATTTAGACCATTCATTCTGGTCTGGGCGGTGAATTTAAAAAAAAAACAGTAGTGTACAATATGAAGCAGTAGATTTGAAAATTCATTTACCCTTAAAACTACAAAAAATTCACGTTTTTATTTCAGTGATATAAACAGAGGACATGGGTCAGATGTTGTACCAGTTGGAGATCGCCATACAGCTCTTGGCCTCCTTCTGGAATTGGCTGTTCAGAGAGGAACTCTTAGTTACATGTTGGATTCTGTGATTCTTTTATTACATTTGTGGGAGAAAGGAAAATACCAGGATGACAACAGGTAAGTATTGGAGGGTTCCATAGCTTTGCAAATCAGTTATTTTGTTCAGAGCGACATCAAAATGCCAAAAGTAACCGGTATTTGGAGAATCTTTTGAGAACTGTCTCCACCCTCATTTTCACACACTATTCCTGTAACAATTTGCTACATATTGACACAACTGGAAGCCTAAGAAAGTTTATTAATAAGTAAGCAGTTTTAGAAGCCACTGCATATATTTTTTTAAATGCGCTGGTTTTCAACATTTAGCATTTTCCCTCTGATGTTAACCTTATTTCTTTAGTAGAAGATTAACATGTACCCCTTTTTTTTGTAGAATTGCTGGTTATGCATCTGTTCTGGCTTGACTGATATTTTATATATATATATTTAATCACTTTCATTTAATTGTTTCAGAGCTATATCTTCTGGCACCAGTGCTCCACTTCTTCCATTACTCAGAAGGTTTGAACATATTTCATGTACCAAATGCAACACAAAGTCATTCTCGTGGGATGAAAGTTCACAAGCTGCTTTAAGGGTATAGACTTTCTCCTTAAAAATAATGATTTTTTTTCTGTCCTAAGACTTGCTAATCATTTGATTATCTGTCAACAGGTCAATCCAACAGAATGTTTTTTGCAGTACTTAGATTTACCTGATGATGATGATGGTCTGCTAGTGGACTTAAAACTTGCTGCAGTAATTATAATGGCTCATTTAGACCGTCTCGCAGCTCCATACATTCCACCTGCCAGCTTTACAAAGGTATTTTTTTTTTATTTTTTATTTTTTTTTAGTTATTAAGAAATTTTGTATTTGAATGTTGGAGAATATGTACTTATCTAAAAGGGTGTTGACTCTAGTTTAACCTGCAAAATTCACTCATTGTAATAAAAATTGGCTTATTGAATTATCTAGATGAGACAAAAGCCATTACACAGCACCATTACAGGTAATATTACAACTGATTTTTGTTTGGCTGCAATAGATAAACAGTACTACCACCAGAAGTATGTTAGGGACAAGCGGCATACCGGGGTCTATTATCGGCTTGTGCACCTAAACTTGAGTTCTTCCAAATGCTATGAAAAGCCAGATAAATGTTCTAAAACCGTGAAAACCCTATGAAAAATTCTAACTGTATGATAAAGCCGGCCGCCACTTACAGAATTAACCCCCTGTAAGGAGGGTACTAATTTAGAAATGAAAGTTGTTGAAGTCTATTGTCACAAAAAAAATATATTCTTAATAATTTTCATACAGTACATTAAATGTCAGTTAGCTAAGGCATCAGACTAAACGTCACTCGTAAGACCACAAGTAATGAAACAGAACAGACCGCTCAACCCCGAATCCGAAAAATGAAGTCCTACTATCGAAGTCTCACATGTCTAGTAAAGTTAAGTTTTTCAAAGATGTCCTCCCTGTCTGGCGCGCCATCATGGTTTCCGGTTACCCATGAATGCCCGCGCGCCGAGAGCGCTCAATTTCGTTTAACACAGTACGTGTTCACTCGACCCGAGACTTCCGAATTCTGTTGTCCGAACAACCGCCGGGCCTTCCTTTATGGAAAATACCTAGACTGCGATGATCAACAGATGTACTTAATTATTTTTTCAAGCTGAGGGCTTCCAGAAAATCACGAGATGAAGAGCGTTTTGTACCAAGTGTTGTGCTATGCGTGGTTTTATTCTCAGAGCTTCCAGACCGGTGTAAATGATTTATGAAGTTTGATGAATAGGGAAGCTAGCCGACTTTAGAACTGCAAAACGTCATGTCCGGAATATGAATTTGCTAAAGTTTAAAATATCAAGTTTAGACTATTTTCAAACTATTCTCCTTTTCCTGCTGATTCCCAGGAGGTAAAAATTTTCCAAATCGGTTAAGTATATCGAAAGTTATGGAATTTCTAAAATTTGGTAGTTTTGCAGCATTACACAATTTTGTTCACTTTTTATTTACAGCTTATTTCTGCCTGAGACTATTTTTAAAGTGTTCCTTCATTTATTTTAAGTGTTTTAGAAAAGTTTTCAGTTCGTGAAATATGTTTGCCAGACCGAAATTCCGTTTACTAGTGAGCCGTTACTGCGTAGTAGGATTAAGATTTTTAACTTATTTGTATCTTTTATTTATCGGTTGATGGCTATCGGAAACTTAAAGAATATTGAAGGATATGTTATTAAGTGTTGTTAGATTTACTTTTGAAGCTCTGAAATTACTTGGCTGGACTGAAACATTTTATTGAAATTAGCACATGGTTTGATGTTTTAAAAATCATATTTACTGCTTTAAATCTGTCAGAAACTGCGAGTTACTAGTGAATTTAATATAAAATGGTGAAATTATTATTATAAACGTGCTTTACTGGGTCGAGATGTGTGGAATATTAGTGATATGGTTGCTCAACCAAATCTGTTTACTTGCAATTATGGAAACCTATGGATAACGCTCATTTAGGTAAGTTTTACAATTTATATTTTCTTAGAAACTGTTTAATTATTATTATTATGTCCTGTTTATTTACTTTCCTAACTCTAAAGTGTTATCATCTCGATTCTAAACTGCGGTATCATGTATCCAATGTTAACCCAAACTTCATCGGATTTTAAGCAAATATTGCAAATAAGGAGTAAGGTAGCTTACATGCCCCTGGAAGATTGAAGTCTTTTTTTGAAATGCAAAAAACTGGCTGAAATCTTCAAGAAAAGAAAAGGAAGGAAAACCCAAAAAGAGAGATAAAATCCCCAAAAATTATTGAAAAATCCCCGAAATTTAGAAGGTTCCCAAAGACTGACCTATCCCTACATCTGAACGGTTGTTCTGTTTCCTCATTCACTCCAAAAGTTACTACAAAAATATGAAATTATTCACTCATTCACTCTTTAAATTGTTAGAAGTTTCAAAAATTGGAAAAGAAAAATGCAAAAGTTATAAATGAAAAAGTACTATCAGAAATCCAATATATGAAACAGAAGTTACAACTATCAAACAAAGAAATATCAAGATTCAAGATATTGAACAAAATATCACCAAGAAAAATAGAAAATCTTAAACCTAAATATTAAAAAAAAAAATAATAATTACAATTTCACATATATGTTGTACATAGAAATCATCCAAGCATAGAGAACACACCATATATACACAAAGGAAAAATCTTTAAAACATTCTGAAAGATATTATTTTCATCACATTCTCAAAATGTGGTCATTTTATGTTTATCTATTTACAAAAATGATAATGTTTCCCACAAGAAGGAACATAAATGTTTGTTGTTGCCTTTCGTTTAAATAAACGCTTTTGTGCTGCTTTATTTGCTTATCATTAAACCTAATTTCACTGTTTTCTCACACAATTCCCTAGAATGGGTAAAATCATCAAGTCCTGTCTAGGTCGCAGATCGTAGTGTGCTAGATTTATACAAAACAAAATTCCTAGCATCTGAACTGCCGAGAAATGTCTTTGTCCCAGGCTCCTGACACAATAGTAGAACCTCCGGGACTGCGGTCAGTCAGGCAGTCTGCGAACAATAAACCAAAAAAAAACTGCTTGTGTGAGATGCTGTAATCACTGGATACTAAACTTACATCTATATATAAACTATAAACTAAACAAAAGAGTACATTAGATATGTGAAAAAGACATAAACTTATAAATAGATGTCATCTACAGAAGTAGTAGGTGTAAATGAAAATATCTAGACTAATAGAAAATATCTGGATACATGTCCAGTAAAATGAACAATATTCAATTTGGAATCTTACAATGTAGATAAATTATGAAATAAATAAAAGTATCATTAAATAAAAATAACAAAAACTTTTAACACATACACCCAAGTACATGACACAGGGTGGTGCGGTATCAAGCGTTTAATTGACCAAAGTCTCCTTGTTTCAAGTAGTGTTGTAACACAATTTAATGCTAAGGAACTAAATGTAAACCAATTACAAAAGGGGAAAAAATAGTTCGTAAGATCTAAGGGAAACGAAGTTTCCTATTCAGCTGTATACTGCTGCTACAATGGGACTAGGAGATGGCAACGGAGTTGCAAGGAACCAGTACACTGGTTGTGGGTCAAAATAAACAAATCCCCAATTCCTCTTAAATCTAATAAGTGACACTATGAAGTGCCTAAGGTGCATCAAAGCACAAAAAATCCTCAACCTCAGTTGGGAAATAAGGCAATATGGAAAAATTGCAAAATGTGGTTACATAGTTACAGAATAAGATAATAGCAAAGAATGTTAATATTAGTATAACAAGTGTTGAATGTATGTGTAAATCATCATCATGTCACCAAACGTCTCTTGACTTCTTCAGTGTATAGAACAATAGGTATCACTAACCCCAAAACTTCTCAATAGTACATAAA
This sequence comes from Vandiemenella viatica, assembly GCA_031002005.1. Classification (NCBI taxonomy): domain Eukaryota; kingdom Metazoa; phylum Arthropoda; class Insecta; order Orthoptera; family Morabidae; genus Vandiemenella; species Vandiemenella viatica. The sequence goes on from CM061921.1 coordinate 287,639,619, forward strand.
AAAAAAAACACTTAAGATAATGCATAGCTTCAACTTGGACTTCAATTCAATTCTGAACAACTAAAAAATGAAAGCTTACATCAGTTTTGACTTCATATCTCTAAGATTCACTTACATGTACCAAAATTAGTCATATCTGCGCTCATCGCAATCGTGTGTTGACGAAAATGTTTTCTATGTTGTGTAATGTATGGGAAATAAGAATGTAACTACAACAGTGACACCATGGGGAGGGGGGGAGAACAATAAGGTCGACCCAACTCTTTGGTGGCGAGGCCTAGCTTATACATATACCGGAGGGTGTGTCATGCTGGTCCCTGTCAATCATGCACTAAGTATGGTCGCCCTGTGTGTTACCTGAATGTGTTGTATGGGTGGATCATGGTCATCCCCACTCTGGAGTGATGCCTAAAGGGTAATAATAATAAGAAAGGGATTCACAGGCAAGTCTCTGTTTCCTGGCCCTGGGAAAATGGGGATAATAAAGGGATTTGCAGGCAAGACTCTGCTTCCTGGCCCTGGTGAAATAAAACGGTACTTCTTCTCTGTCTGCTATTGCCCCCCCCCCCCAAATTATAGAAAACAAGTCACATCCGCACACATATCTTAACAAGGGCTTCTATTTCCTCTCCTGTCCACATAACCTCCTCTCTTCGACATTTAATCTCTACTTTTGCTAGTTCCATCCTCAGTGTCTCAAAAATCCTCTTAGAACCAAACTGTAGTATGATCTCCCAAGGTAAATGGTGAATATTTCTCACATAGTACTCAATGAAAAAGGAAAGTGGTAGCATCACTTCATGCTCCAATACAACATTCAAAATCAAAATCAGCTGTGCAACAGCATCAGATAAACAAATACCAAGAATGGCAAAATTGAAAAGTGGAAAAATATTAAAACTGATATGTATTGTCTTAAAAATCCTGAAGTGACTGGTTAATTGTGTTGACACCCTGTATACAAGGGTAGTAATCTTAAGCTTAATAACGTTGCTCCTTTCTGAAAACAGTGTCTTTTTACTCCTTTTTTGGTAAGGGGTTCAACTGACTCTTCATTTTTGTCCCCCTCCCAAAGCATTCATAACTTAAATTTAAAATAGTTTTCTTTTTAACAGTCTTCCTGTGCTGGTGGCCAATAGGTAGAAGTGAGTGTGAACTCATTTGGATGGAAACTTTAGTTTGCAAAAAATGCATGAACTGTACAGAATGGTGTTGACAAGTTGGCTTAGCACTTAAAAAGTTTGCATCCGAATAGTGTGTATTTTCCCACAAATGAAAAGAATGTTGCTGGCTTGAAGGTTGGTGAAAAAGAAGGGTAACTATTACTTGCTTCTGAAGTGGCAAAGTATCCCCTTGCTTGTTGGAAAACCATGGCAGATTATAGTTGGCCGTGTTAGGGAACATCTGGCTGTGGAGTTTCATTTTCAATTTGTCAACAAAAGAGGGCTTCTGCAATCTTGGTTTCTTAAAAACATGGTTGGTTTGTTGAAAAGAAGCAACAGTATTGAATGTAGCCCCTGCAGACTGCAGAGGATCATTATCCCCAAGACTCTTTTAAATAGGCTGTTCTGCTGAGTTAGTTGTTAAATCGGAACAAACATCCACGTCAGGTGAAGCCTGTTTATGAAATTCAATAAGTGGAGTTGCCATAGGAAGTATTATGTATTGCTCATCTGAGGGCTGGGGTGGGGTGAAAGTTACAAGTGTAGCTGTGCTCTCCACCTGCCGTTCAGTAGGTTCTAAAAGTGCTGGCAAAGACTCACTATTTCTAAAAGTGCTTTGAACCATTTGTGCCCCTGTAGCCGGAGGCTCTGAATCGATGGCAACATGGTTAACTGTAACAATCTGTTGTGGGGGCAAATCATGCCCCTTCTCTTGAGTAGCTGGAGGCTCTGGTTCAATTGGATATTGTTCAAAAGTATAGGACTCCTGTTGTGAAGTATGCCATGTATAGGTTTCTTGGTACTGAATTTCCACATTAATAGCAACTGAATGAGTTGGAAAGTGTTCTACCAAAGTGTCTTTAATTAAATCAGTTTGTTGCTGAACATCCTGAATCACCAAATCCATTGTAGCATTATCTTGAACTAAGTTATGATTTAGTTGTTTCAACTCCGCCAGATATTGGGCAAAGTTAGTATCAAGTTGGTGTGTAGTGTTTTTAAGATCTGTAAGGTCCAGAGTTTATTGATTCAATTTTCGTTCAAATTTAGCGCCTAATTCCTTGTTTTGTTGGTCAATTTTATCATTGAGTTGGTTAAATTTTTCATTTTTTTGGTCAAATTTATCATTTTGCTGGTCAAATTTATCATTTTGTTGTCTGGCAGTTTCCTTGATAAGGTTTGTAAGTGCCATTAACACCCATATCAGTAGGAGGAGAAACTGTTTGTAAATTATCCACAGTGGGTGTAGGTAAGGGTTGTGAAACTTCCTGTATGTCTGATGGAGGGCTAGTGTCTCCATGAAATCCTGTAAAATCGGAGACTGAACTAGCCTGTGAAGTCACATTGGAAATATTGGAGTCTATATTATTGAATGGGGGATACCGTTGGGGGTGTGAATGATCTGCACTGTCAGAATCAGAATCCGGAGGCGGGTGATTTATACTGTTTTTGGGTGTCAAATTGGTAGTATTTTCTGCTAAATGGACAATTTGCAGTGGATGAGGTTGTTGTGCCACATTGACTAACTCCCCAGGAACAAGAATAGTATCGGTACTATCATTTGTGGAAGTATCAGGTGTTGCATCAGATTCCACATCAAGTGAAATGTCAACAGTTGGATTAGCATGAGTAAAAATTTCCTCAGTCTGTGAAGCAGGTCGGGAAATTTGAGTATCCCTAGGTAGTAGGATAATGGATGAACTACGGGACCTAGTAATCATTGAATGAGTCACTAGTACTGCCTCTGACAACATTGTCCTCATGTGAATCCATAATGAAAGTCAAGTTCAAATGAAAGGAGGAATACTTAAGAATTAACAATCACAAAAGAGCACCCAGTAAGGCTATTGGTCACCCTGTAATAACAAACAGCTGTTGTCAAATTCGGCAAAATTCAATCTCAAAACACATAAAAATATGATAACCCCAAAGCTAAAATACATACACATAATATTTTAAACTGACACTGTGGAAAGAAAACATACAATAACAATGAAAATTAAAGAGAGAAAAAAAAATCTTCACACGCAATGTAATCTTGCTTACAGAAAGTAAACAAGGCAACGATAGTAGTACACCAAACTGGTAAGGTAGCAATATCTATATCGCAACCTCTGAAGTTAGGTAGTAGTATATCTGGCGACTAAAGATCGTTGATGTCAACGTGAACATCTGATTATGAAGTGCGAAGTTGAAAATGGAAACACACCGTCATTTGACAAAAGTACATGAAAAAATAGCAAAAGCAATAATGCAAAAATGGTACGAAAATGTAGGAAACCCTGTATAATCGGGTTGGTGGTTTTAACGCCAATAAGTGCTACCGTAATAGCTAAAAAGAATGAAAAAATTCCGCCACTGTGATTGCAGCATTGAATAACATTTCACAAAATGTTTCGGTCAACTATTGTTCGGAAGAGTTTCTGAGTTTCAGCGGCCAAAGTACCCAGGAAAGAACCGACTGAAAAATAGGAAAGATGCCTTTGGCAATCCCAAAGTCCACCAGATTTTGGGGTAAAGGCGCCCTATTTCGTAGTTAAGAGTAGAAAAGTACTTATCTCAAGTATAGCCGATTGGCTAGTAGTCGACACTACCGGTGTCTGCTGAAGTGCTGGGCTGAGGTGGTGGTACCTGCGCAGCTGGTCTCCCGGATGTAGGCATCAACACCGCGAAGGGTGAAGGGAGGCAAATGGTGGAAGTCTCGGCGCTCGTAGATGTAACGTCAGCTATGAGGACGCATCCCGGGTACAAGGACTGCACCTCTCTCGCTGACGTGGCGTGGTCTCGATGGTCGATGGTCAGTTTAGATGTCAGGGAGGTCCGACAAAATAATCCAAAAATTTGCACTGTTGGTTGAATATCACTGGGCGGTCTGTCTACTGCTTCATAGCTCTCCTGAGCTCGCGTCACTATGATCCCATAATAGGGACAGTTTCGCAGTAAGCATACTACGAAAGGAAAACTTGAAGAAATTAAAGATCACTCATCTCAGCGAAAATAAATTTAAAAAGTGACTTGAAGGCGTTCGGCGAAAACATATCGTCACACGAAAATAAGTTGGCAAGAAATGGAGCCGAACCGAGGGCAATACCCCGGATCCGAAAAATGAAGTCCTACTATCGAAGTCTCACATGTCTAGTAAAGTTAAGTTTTTAAAAGATGTCCTCCCTGTCTGGCCCGCCATCATGGTTTCCGGTTACTCATGAATGCCCGCGCACCGAGAGCGCTCAATTTCGTTTAACACAGTACGTGTTCACTCGACCCGAGACTTCCGAATAGGGAAGCTAGCCAACTTTAGAACTACAAAACGTTATGCCCGGAATATGAATTTGCTAAAGTTTAAAATATCAAGTTTAGACTATTTTCAAACTATTCTCCTTTCCCTGCTGATTCCCATGAGGTAAAAATTTTCCAAATCGGTTAAGTATATCGAAAGTTATGGAATTTCTAAAATTTGGTAGTTTTGCAGCATTACACAATTTTGTTCACTTTTTATTTACAGCTTATTTCTGCCTGAGACTATTTTTAAAGTGTTCCTTCATTTATTTTAAGTGTTTTAGAAAAGTTTTCAGTTCTTGAAATATGTTTGCCAGACCGAAATTCCTTTTACTAGTGAGCCGTTACTGCGTAGTAGGATTAAGATTTTTAACTTATTTGTATCTTTTATTTATCGGTTGATGGCTATCGGAAACTTAAAAAGAATATTGAAGGATATGTTATTAAGTGTTGTTAGATTTACTTTTGAAACTCTGAAATTACTTGGCTGGACTGAAACATTTTATTGAAATTAGCACATGGTTTGATGTTTTAAAAATCATATTTACTGCTTTAAATCTGTCAGAAACTGCGAGTTACTAGTGAATTTAATATAAAATGGTGAAATTATTATTATAAACGTGCTTTACTGTGTCGAGATGTGTGGAATATTAGTGATATGGTTGCTTAACCAAATCTGTTTACTTGCAATTATGGAAACCTATGGATAACGCTCATTTAGGTAAGTTTTACAATTTATATTTTCTTAGAAACTGTTTAATTATTATTATTATGTCCTGTTTATTTACTTTCCTAACTCTAAAGTGTTGTTATCTCGATTCTAAACTGCGGTATCATGTATCCAATGTTAACCCAAATTTCGTCGGATTTTAAGCAAATATTGCAAATAAGGAGTAAGGTAGCTTACAAGTACTATATTCCTGGTAATGTGAATCTGTGTGCAGCATATTCAGAACTCTTAGGGTGAGCATTAGTAAATACACTACTTACAGAGTTTGAGAGAGTGCATACCTTCAAGTTGCCTGTCATCTGGATTATTCTGATCATGCCATGTGATAATGTTGGGAGCAATAGAACTTTGAGGGAACACTACGAAAAGAAGTGAGAATTGTTTCACTGTCCAACAGGTACAAACTTGACAAATGGCATCTTTTTCCATTATCCAGAGACATACAGCAGCATTACTAGAGATCCCTGTTTCAATACTCATTATTGCAATTTGACTTCCAAAGGAAGAATCGCGTTCTTGATGTCGCATCAATGCCAGGCCATGAGCTGACTGCAATTGGAACTGAAATTATTGCATTTTCTTTTGTCACAGCAGTGCACAGTCGCAGTCATAATTATGACAGTCACTATATGAACCAATTTCATCAAAAAATACACCAAATGGGAATATAATCTTCACGGGTCTTTAACATCATCCGGCAGAAAACCTGTGCAGATTATATTTCAGCCACATGCCAGGAAAGCCTTTGTTCATGCAATGTACCCAATTTCTTATTAAATAGATTGAACTCTTACATTCCACCACATTACCAATCTCTCCACTGGAAAGACCTTTCCTGTTTTAGGGTATGCTGTCTGTGACACTTGACTTATCATCTACAAAGTAATTTGTAGCAACTGAAAATAGATCTTATTTCTATCAGTTATTCATCAGGATTAATAGTCATAGACAGATCCTTATCATAAAGCACCACATAACACCAATTATTTCTTCAGTTTGAACTTTCAGAGGCTACCCTATTAGTAACAGTTCCTCTGAGATCAGGCTGTGGGAACTAGCTTACTGGTACATTCTCTGCACCAGGCAACTGCTCTCCTCTTCACCCTGTCCAGAGTATCTCACTAAATTTTTGGATTAGCCCACTAAATCCTTTGTTTATTATTAGCTTTTTGTGCCCAAGCAGGAACAAACAAACTATTTAGTTGTTTTATTTTATAAATAATGTTTTTATTTTATTGTGGGTATGACATTTTCATGCTTTTCATTCTCTCCCATTTTTGTTAACAGTTTAGAAATGCTCCATCCCTCTCCCATCTACCACTCAACAGGCTATACTTTCACCTTTCAAATAGGTGTTAGTTCTTTCCTGACTCCCAACTAGCCCATGCCATGTTCTTCTGCCACTTAGGGACTTACACCTGAATATTGCATTATTTCCACATAGTTGTAAATCTGACATCTGGTTTTTATAATGGTGACTTTTTCTTTATCTGTCCTTATTTAAATTTTCTAATCCACACCTATTTTCCATTGAATCCAGATATCTAATGAAACAGCTTCTCACAAGGTGCAAGTGCAAATAAATTTTGATAATTATTATTTTGTTACAGAATATGGGACAGTACCAGGAAGTCTTGGCTTGGGGCTGGCTAGCATGGGGAAGTGGAAGCGGTACAGCAATGTCACCACACTGTTGCCAAGCCATTGGTGAATTAGGAGTTACTCAAATTTCATGTGCAGAGCGCTGCATTCATATCCTTACAAATACAGGCAAAGTGTATGTTCTGTATTACAGTTCAGAGACTCAGGTATGTATCATATGCCCTCAATAAATATGTGTTTGATATGAATAATTTAAATGGAATAAACTCAACAAATGCCTAATGTATTCACAGAAGGAAATACGTAAGAAATTGTGCTATTTCATGATCATGGGCACTGATTTAATCCTTTCCAGTTATGCTGGCAGACTCAGCATATTCAGTAACAAAGTGAAATTCACCTGTGTTAAATAGAAAGAAATACTAATTTATTTTAAACAACATACTGTTTTGTAAAACACTCTGTAATAAAAACTTTAAAAATGGTGAGTGGTATGTTGTTCTTTATAACACTTATTTGTAGGTCATTAATGTGACTCATTGATAAGTATTTTTTCTTGTTAACCAAAAATAATAATTTTGTTATTTTTGGTGATTCAATCACTTGTTTAATCTGTGATCGATTGAGAGATGTGATTTAAAAGCTTCTAGTGTCCATTGTAAGATGCCATGGAACCACGTACTAAAATTATTATGTGTGGCAAGGGAAATGGCTTAAAAATATTGTTTTGGTAGATATAATTTTTTGAAGGTTTTTTTATTTAAATCTTGATAGATTTAATTTTGTGTGTGTTCATAATTCATTAATGTTGAAACTATTCTTCTGATAACCACTGTTGGATGTTCTCACACTGAAACTTGGAAGTTCCTGGCAATAATACAATAATACTCTTATCGCAACCATGAGTTTATAAACAGTAAAAATGTTGTCAGCAACGTCAAAAATACATTGATGACGATGCAAGGTCTGGTACTCCTAACACATCCATCAGTGATGAGAATGTGGAAAAAATTAAATATATTGGTCTTGCTAATAAAACAATTAACATTAGAGCGGTTCCTAAAGGCTCATGTGGTTGTAATGAACTGGTGACAAGGTTTTTATTAAATGCACATTCCGCCCCTATCGTAGCCACCTTAACCTAACCCGGTATTCCTATCAGGTATAGGGAACCTATAGTTTAACGTGGAATCTGGACTTTGCACTGGAAGGTGTGACAGTGGAAGGTCAGGTTAAGGGCCTTCGAAAATCTCTGCTGAGATAGGGATTTGTACTGGGTACCTTTTGATCTCCAATCAAACAGCTTAGCCACAGAGCCATCAGACTGCTCTAGAGAGGTTGCTGAAGAAACAGGAATTTTATACAGTTCATGCAAAATGATTTTTACTAATGTTTTTAACATGAAACAGTGGTAGCAAAATTTTTTCCGAAACTGCTGAATTCTCAACGAAATCAAAATCGCATAACCATCACTGAACAAAAGCTTGCTGAAATTGTTGACAATGTAGACTTGCTCAAACATGCAATAACTGGATGAAAAGTGGGTATGTGGCAAAGGCATTAAAAGGACTCAAAAGGACACTCCAAGGATAATGTGTTTCAATAATAGATGAGATAAAGGTGAAATCGCAGACTCGAGACCGTACCTGAAATGGAATTCCATCAGTGTTTCTGAGTAGAAACTGTTGGCATAATATCAAAGGGAGCTGCTTTGAAGGGCATGGATAATATTGAAGGTAAAATAAATATTATCTTATCAAATTAAAAATTTTCATTACTTTTTTTATCACACCTCATATTTGTTTTGTTGTGACTAATTCTGGCCCACGGACCATGATGGACGAACACTAAGTTCTGGCCTCGCATTTGGGAGGATGCAGGTTCGAATCCCCGTCCTGGCATCCAGATTTGGATTTTCCGTGGTTTCTCCAAATCACTCCAGGCAAATGCCGCTATGCTTCCTTCAAAAGGCCATGGCTGAATTCCTTCCCGATCCTTGCAACCCATTCTTTCCTGCTTCTAATTATTTCTACATAGACTATACGCAAAGCCATTAAAAAAAAATTGTGGCCTGGTGAGTGAACAGTTAACTTTAGGCCTGGCTGTTAGGAGGATGGGGGTTCAATCCCTGGCGCAGCCAACCTGATTTTGGTTTGCCACAGTTTCTTGAAATCACTGTGGTGACTGTTTTGTCAGATGGCTGTGTGTATAGTCTGTACTCAGTCACATTAGCTAAGGTTTGTGACGTATTTTTCTTGCACCGCGCCGTTAGTCTTCTGTGTTTGTGTGACACCTAAAAATTATTATTTGTGGGCTTAATGGAAATGGAGAATCACATGGGCTTTAAACTAGTCGAATGAAATACTGAAGTCACTATACTTGATGATTATTGCAACATTTTGTAATTTGTCACAAGGAAAATACATCTGCGACTCCACGCGACATAATGCCAGCAAACTAGGGTACGTTGTAGTAATTATCCTATGACATGTAGAAGAACGAGAATCTTGGCGGTCCGATCGATATTGACCCGAGGCCAGACTTGTCGCTCTGACAGATCAGACACGAATGGGGAAAATTGCAAGTTGTTTGCTGCAAAGTGACCTTAGCTATGTGTGCGATTCTGACACGCACGTAAGATTTCTGCAGAGCTAATGGCAGTATTTCTGCTCAGCGTTTTACCGCACATACAACTTCGCTCAGACTCGACAAATAAAATACAAGATTTTAATATAATAAAAATGCATCCCTTACATTCCTCCCACAGCTTGAGGAGCCATGTACCTCCTGGGACATGCTTTTGGGGTTTCAAAATTTCTGAAAATCTCTACTAGCAGTTTGCTGGACATTACGCACGTTTATAAAATTATAAATCAAACATGAAATGCAAATACATTACACTTGTAATTAAATAATTGCCTATTTGACTATCATATTTCAACTGATTTGTATTTAGATTAATCAGTATAGCGCAATTTCTCTGTAAACAGTTGGATTATGGCAATTGAAATATTGAACTATTTCCATGAACAATGTTGGCTATAAAGTGACTTACAATTAATTCTAACTACATTTGAATATGTTAGTAGGCAAATCTAAGCAATTGATAAGATCAAAAAGCGTGAATTAAAATGTATTACATAATTATCATCAAACATAAATATTCCCTTATTAAGCTACTAAACCCCATCACACAAAAAAAAATGAAAATGTTTCAGCTAAGTCAACACATATAAAAACTTTCACTTAATTATGATATCTATGAAGCAATTAATAATTACTGTCCTATGAATGCTAGAGTTCAAAAATATTGCTGATATTTAATCATCATAAAATTGAAGCATCTTAATTAGTCATTATACCTATTCCCCAAAAACTTTCCTTTGGATTATATACATCACATATAAAGATAATATTAGTAATGAAAAATGAATGATTCTATCAGTCTCTATAAACATATCTTTCAAGAAATGTTTTCTTTTCATTTTCTGTTTTTTTTTTCCCATTAAGGGTTATTACACTGTTTCAATGGTTAGTAAGGATATAAACTTGAATAGCATGGTACTCTGTCCTTGAGATTTATTCCAGGCTGTAGCTTCACACTCGAGCGTACGGCCGGAAGATCTTGGTTATCAGACGCTGCATAAGCGGTTCTCTTGTTACTGCCCAGCAGCCTGCATGCCCGCTGCTTGCCTGAAACCTCGTGTACAGCAGTAAAATATTCTTGAAATCCACAAAGTAACTGAGCCATGGTGAGTTTGATGGCACCATGTGACTAGTTCTTTGTGGGCGAGACAATAGATTTAATTTTTAATGTAATTTCAATGACAAAGATTACAAATACAGAAAATTTGAATCAGTTTCCATTTAACTTCTTCAAATATGGTTCAATACACAAAATAAACTTAAAATGACTATAGATACAGTTATAATTTTATTGTTAACTTGATCGCTGTGATCCCAGATTATAATGAATAGTTTTCCGGAATGTTTGAGCTGTCGAGTCAGGTTTCTTGCTGCCTAATCCATATGAATGTGTGTTAGTTTTGGTCTCTGAATTTACTGGTTTTTGTACTGGTTTGACCTGTTGTGTTTTGTTATTTACTGGTTTGACCTGTTTTGTTTTGTTATCTACTGGTTTGTTTGTATGCACAATATTTTTAGGTATCCCCTGATATAAACGAAGTCTATTTTTATGAACGACTGTTGTTCTATCCGGTAATTGAATTCGTACAGTTACAGGTGATTACAGTTCTTACACTTGGTATGGCCCGAGCCATCTAGTAGTGAATTTTTTCTACTTGTTCTTCCTCATGAATGTTTTACTGAGCATAATATAATCTCCCACATTAATAGTTTGCAGTTTCGCGGTCTTATTGTACTATTTAGCCTGTGATAAAAAAGCATCATAGTTATTATGTCGTACCTCAGCCCATAATTTTTTAAGCTTAAAAGCAAGACTCTTTACGTTTGGATTATCATTTTTTTTGGAAACTTGGAACATTTCTCTGCCATAGAATACTTCAAAAGGTGTTTTTCTGGTGTGAATGTTTGAGTTATAACATGATACTAAATAGGGTAAAATTGATTGCCAATTATTGTAGGATTTTTTGACATAGTAACTAAGTATTCTACCAATAGTTTTATGTATTATCTCTGTTCGGCCATTCAAAGCAGGATGATAGCTAGAAGTCCTCAGTTTTTCAATACCTAATAATTTTTAAACTTGTGTAAACAATGATGACATAAATGATGATCCTTGGTCCGTAATAATAGCCTGAGGGACCCTGTAAAGTAATATCCCATTGACTACAAAGGCTTTAGCTATTGATTCAGCTGTTTGATCAGTTAAAGGTACCATAACTAAATATCTGGAAAATGCATCAGAAATTGTGAGTATATAACTACTGCCTTCTCAACCGTGCCTAAATGGGCCCATCACATCAAGACCGATTCTTTGAAATGGTTCTGTTGTTTCAGGTAATGACTGCAAAGGTTCTCTCGGTTTTCCTAGACCATATCTTTCATTACATTTGGGACATTTTTTTTTACATATTTTCGTATGTCTTCTCTCCTGTGTGGCCATCAGTATTCGGTCGCTATTTGTTGGTTAGTTGTTTTGAAACCACAATGACTTGATAAGATTGATTCATGATAAAATTTCATTATAGGCTCTCTCAATGATTTTGGTACCGCCACCCTATCGCCACGTTTGGTAACACGATATAAAATGTTATCATGAAACGCAAACCATTTTTGCTTTCTCCATTTGCTGCATTCTTCATCCTTAGCCTGTCCAATAGGTAACTCAGTTAATGGGGGTGGTTCTACACTGTTAACTGCTCTGATTTTTCTACTTAAGCCATTGGCATTTTTGTGCAAAACTCTTGGTTTACGAACTACGTCATATTCGTGCCCTGAAAGTTTTAGGATCCATCGCATTAACCTGCTTGATGGATCTTTGAGATTAAGCATCCATTTCAACGCAGAATGATCTGTTACAATAGTGAATTTTCTCCCATAAAGATAACAACGTAATTGTTTTCTGGTTTGGTTAATTGACGAGATGCGTAGTCTACAGGTTTTTCTTCTCCATCTATTACAGATCCTATGCAATAATTTGATGCATCAGTCGCAAGGCCAAAAGGTCTACTAAAATCAGGGAATATTAAAATTGGATAACTGGTAAGGGCTGTTTTCAAAATATTCATGGCTTCACAGGGTTCCCACGGGCCTTAAAAAGCCTTAAAAAGGCCTTAATTTTCATTTTGATTTTTTAAGGGCCCTTAAAAGTCCCTAAAATTTGCTCAGTAGCCTTAAAATCTTTGAAAAAGCCTGATATTTTTTAACACCGAGATACAGCGTAATAAATTTCACCATCCCGGCAACGCGCCGATTGGCAGATTTCCCTCTGGCTCGACCTTGGCCAGTGTGAGTATAAGTGCTTATACTTCAAACAAGTAGTAGAGTCTTTGCACAGAACCTCTCTTATGTAGTTCTGCTTCATACATGCCTGCGTCTTACATTTCTTGGCAATTTCTCATTAGTTTCTTATGTATATATTGTCTAATTGTATATTACAGCTTAATTTACGTTCACAATTTTTTTTTTGTATGATTTACGATGGGAAAGTGTACATTTAATATATTATGGTTAAATTACGAAGATTATAATCATTGGCTCGCTCCATTCCGTGTGTCAGTTTTCTGGGGTACAGTAGTTTTTTTATTTTATTTTAATATATGAAAAGGGAAAAAGTTTCAATATTCACTGTATTGTGTGAAAACAAAAGTAAATTTATTAGAAATTTATTATTTATTAATTTGTAAACTCGATTAATTTGTAAACTCGATTAAAGCTTGTTTCATCATAATCTTAACATGCATATTTTAATTTATTTGCTGTAAGTTGCATATTAGTTTTTGATAACATTCTAATATACATTAAATATAGCCTTAAAAAATATTAAAAATTGCCTTAAGAAGCCTTAAAAAGGCCTTAATTTTTCTTTTGCTAAAAGAGTGGGAACCCTGCTTCATCAAACTCATTTGTCCATTCAAACTTAACTCCTTTCCTTAATAGATTTGTCAATGGTTTTGCCTTAAGGTCACAATCTTGAATAAACTTTCTATAGTAATTTACAAGCCCTAGGAAAGAGATTGCAATTCTTTCACACAGGTGGGTGTTGGAAATTTTTTTACTTGGATGTGGTTTAACCCCATCTTTGGTGATGTGAAAACCTAATTACTCTAATTCTGACATTGCAAAATTGCACTTTTCACGTGATAAAGTTAAATGAGCTTGTTTCAAATGTCAAACACAGCTCTGAGACTTTGGAGATGCTCTTCCATGTTTTTCGAAAATATGATGATGTAATCTAAATATACAAGAGTTGAAAATGACTTTAATTCACGTAAAACCCCATCCAGAAGCCTCTGAAAGGTTGCTGGACCATTTTTTAGCCCAAACAGTAAATGCAATCATTCGTAATGGCCATTCGGATCATTAAATGCGGTTTTTTGAATGTCATCTTCATGTACTTTTACTTGGTGATAACCACTGCGTAAATCTAGGTTTGAAAAAATTTGCAATTTCCTAAGTAGTCTACCATTTCTTCAATTGAAGGTAAAGGATACACGTCACTGACTGTTACTGCATTTAAAGCTCTATAATCGACACAAAACCAGAATTTTGTCTCTCCGTTTCTACTTTTTCGGGGTACAAGTACGATTGGTGATGCCCAGGGACTATTACTAGTCCTAATAATTCCATCTTTTAGTTGTTGGTCAATGTATTCATCTACAAGTTGCCTCTGATGAAATGGAAGCCTATATGCTTTCTTATAAATGGGAGCGGCATCACCCGTTACAATCCTATGTTTCACCTCGTCTGTGGCAGGCAATTTACTGTTTGGTATAAATAATTCCCTAAATTCATTTCACAAATATTCCATGTTTCTCCCGTTCCTTAGGTGGCAAATGCTTAATTTTTCCTTTAAAATCAATATCTTCCTCCCTTTGAACAGTACACAATTTTTTGTCCTATAATAGTTCATTATCATTATTGGTGAAATTACAGAAAATACTACTTGCTATTTCCTGTTCTCTTAAAATTCCTATTTTTGCAACTTTATGTCCACGGGGTATGACAACATCACTTTCTCCAAAAATTTTAATTGTCACAGGTATATATTTTATTCCATTAATTACTCTCAATTTACAAATGCTTCTTTTCACATAACACTGATTAGAATCTAACCAACTGGATTCTTCTGGAAGGTCTACTAGAACTACTGAATTTTCATCACACCCTACGTAATCTTTAATGGGTAAGTTCATAATTTTCCCTGAAGCTTTTGGAATGGTTTCCATGTTACTTAGACTAACGACAGATTTATAAGTCTGTGTAGCTGGTAAATGTCGGTTCACGACTCCTTCATTTACGCACAGACTTTTATTTGAATCTGGTAAGGAGAAAGGTGGGTCTACACTCTCACGTTTCCTCAAAACAATTGTACGTTTCGCCATGTCAAGTATTGCATTATATTTATTTAGAAAATCCATCCCTAAAATTCCACTATATTTTGGGTTCAGTTAAACAGTTGCATTATAAACACAATCATCTATAGTTATATTCACATGTTTCATCCAAAAAGTATGAATAATTGTATTTCTATCTAATTCCGTAATTCTGCAATCAGATTCCCTTAGTTCATTGATACCACAAATATCTTTAGATAATAATGTTACAACAGAGATAGTATCAGCCAACAGCTGACATTATTTTCCCTGAATATTTAGTGTTACAATGAAATCTGCCACTTGGGGGTTACTCTGACAAATAGTAACAGGTACCGTTTTAATTTGGGGCGTGACAACATGGCCTTGCATACCCCTTATTCGTTTAACTTATTCTGTGAATCATTGCTTCCACGCTGCCCACCATTTGATATATTGAAACCTCTGTAATATTTTGTACCATAATTCCTGTCATTATTTCCATGAAAACCTTGCTTCATAAACTTGTATGTGCTAAGCATTTAAATGTGACGTCAGTTGCTGATCAACAGTGCCATCGTGGACACCCTGCAGGTACCAGTTGCAAAATCTAATCCTAGGCCCCTGGTCTATTTCTGTAATTTTATGCACCACAATTGTTTTGTACGGCTTTAAGTGAACTAGCTTTGTTACTTTCCAAGCTGATGTCTTAGATACGCCTGCCTGCTGCCCTAACTGACTTAATGATTTTTTGGGGGACTGTTCTAGTTGAAAAGCGATATCGTCAATTTTCTCCTCTGTGAGAATACGATTGACCGACAGTCGCTTTTTGTTAAAAAATGAACCCGTTTCTCTTACTTTTTTTAACCAGACGCAGAATTGTTGATTTAGCTGGCAGTAAAGTGCCAGGATATTCGCGACGAAATTTACTGCGACACTTTTTAAACGACTTCTTCTTCACATATGTATTGTAGAGAAATATTCTTTGTTGCAAACTGTAATGAACCATAATTTTACTCACACTCAAACACGGTACAGATTAGTAAGAGTATGAAGCCCCAAACCAGCCAAACCGCAAAGAAACGTTTATTCACAACACTGTTGGGGCAGCGGAGGTGTTAAACAGTGCAGTGATTCACGGCGCCGTGTGGCGGGAGTTGCTGGCTCCACTGTCCCAGCAAGTTGCCGACGGCAACAGACTGGGAGGGTAGCGTTTCCCGGCAAATGCCCTGTACTATCACTGTTAGAATAAAATCTTGCACTATTTCCTCCATGACAAGTATGCCTTTTATTAGCACCATGAAAATCACGAAAATCATTATCTCGATGACATGTGACGTCAACATTAGACTTACAACATGCATTGTTAGTACTATGTTTAAAACATGCATTATTAGTAAATTTCCACCAACAGTATTCAGATGCAAGACCTAATTTTTTGCAAATTCCACACTTTAATTCTCTTTTCGTATGAAAGACCCGTTTTTCAAGCCTATCTCTTCGGTCACTTCTAGTCATATTCATTACCTGTTCAAAAATCTATGCATGTTCTAATCCCTCAGAAAATGTTCTTGGTTTCTGAAGACTTACGTGTTTTGCGATATCACCGTCTAATCCCCCTAAAAATGCGTCTAATGCATGCATATCAGCCTCATAGCATTTCACAATATTCTCTTCTGCATTTTCCCCAAGCACATATGTATTATTATTGATCCTATCTGCGAATTGATCAAGTTCCTCCCCTGACTTTCTCTTAATATTTCTTAACTGTTCGTGATAGAACTAGGCTGTGTGTTTCTTGGAAAAATGTTTTTCAAGTTCATCGCGTAATAACTCATATGTTTCGGTTTTTTTTGCAATCCTCATCATAGATCACGAATTTCAAAGCTTTATCAGTTAACTTTATTCTTAAAAGAGTTAATTTCTCACTCCTACTTAATTCTCCTAATTTAAAAATATCCTCTAGCGTGATAAGGAACTCATTTATTGATTCATTAGGTTTTCCCCCCCGAAAGAAACTGAACTCATCATTACTGCATTGTAAGCTCTGTTATTAGAAGCTTGAGAATTGTTAGCTGCTTGCGCAGGCTGTGCAACTTTGGCCTGTAGTGCCACTACTTTACGCGTTAATGCATCCATTACATCTTGCAAACTTCCTTCACGCCCTTCTGGATTAGTCGGCATGCTGCCAGCAACTCACCTTTTGTAAAAACTGCGAAAAGCTGCCAAAATGTGATGAGTTGTCATGTTGTGTTGTCGTGCTGTTCCTCTGCCACGCCCTAGACTCAACTGCTGGATGCCGTACTGTAGTTATCGCTGGGCTGGAATTTGGCTGCGTCGCGCCAGATAAGACTCTCGCTGCTGTCGCCTCATCTTGCCGCTTGGCCATTCGAATGAACTTGTAGATGTCTTGTGGATCGATGATCGATTTCCCCACCAATATCTTGTTACCTAGCTGCTGTATGCTTCCACAAAATCTCACTTCTGTCGCCAAAATTTGTGGTGACTGTTTTGTCGAATGGCTGTGTGTTTAGTCTTTACTAAGTCACATTAGCTAAGATTTGCAACGTATTCTTCTTGTGCTGCGCCATTAGTCTTCTGTGCTTGTCTGACACCTAAAAAATTATTTGTGTGCTTCATGGGAACGGAGAATCATACGGGCTATACACTAGTCGAATGAAATACTGAAGTCGCTATACTTGATGTTTTTTGCAACATTTAGTAATTTGTCACAAGGAAAATACATCTGCGACTCCACGCGACGTAATGCCAGCAAACTAGGGTATGTTGTAGTAATTATCCTACTACATGTAGAAGAACGAGAATCTTGGCGGGTACTAGCGGTCCGATCGATATTGACCCAAGGCCGGACTTGTCGCTCTTACAGATCAGACACTAATGCGGACAATTGCAAGTTGTTTGCTGCAAAGTGACCTTAACTACGCATGTGATTCTGACACACACATACGATTTCTGCAGAGCTAATGGCAGTATTTTCGCTCAGCGTTTTACCGCACGTATGACTTCGCTCAGATTCGACAAATAAAATACAAGATTTTAATATAATAAAAATGCGTCGCTTACATCACTCCAAATAAAAACTTGGATGATTTTGTAACACTCTTCCCCTTATTTGTTAGTGCAAGCAGAAAACTTTAATTGCCTACAATTCGTGGTGCAGTTAAGGGTGCATAATTGTTATACAGCTCGTGGGTGCATTTACTAGAGACTTCAGGCAACTTCAGTTTCCTGACACTAAAAAATGGAAGGGATAGAAAGGATTTCCAAAACTACTGAAATAACTCAAATAAATTCTCATAATAGTCTAAAACTCTTATACTTAAAACTTTTTTTTTTTTTTAAACTGCATAACGTCTCTTAACAGCGAGGTCTTTAGAGATGGGAAAGGATTGGGGGCAAGGAATGGGAAGGAATTCGGCCATGGCCTTTTGTAGGAAGCATCCTGGCATTCACCTGGAGTGATTTGGGGAAACCATGGAAATCCCAAATCTGGATGCCTGGACGGGGATTCGAACCGCCGTCCTCCCGAATGTGAGGCCATACTTAATACTGAGCTTTCTTTAAATCACAGGCTCACCAACTGATATTTAATTTAACAAAAATTATCAGATGATTCACTACAACACCATTTTTTGTGCCAGTTGCTTACTCAACTGTTCAGTTCAAAATATTACCTGCCTGTTATGTAAACACTCCTAAAAAGTTCCCTATCTATATTCACATTAAAATAATCCATAAATATGTCTCCTTCACAGGTTGCGTACTACTTGCACAACACACTCACTCGTCTATAATAAATAAGTTTTGCTACCTGTAGCTAAATTTCATAAAAAGTCAACATATCTGATTATCCTTACTCCTTTAGTTAAAAAAAATGTCCCTACCTTGGGCTATAACTAACAATTTAAATTATTTGATATTCAATATTACACAGTCATTTCAGTCTTCACTTGTCTTCCCCAGGCAAACCTATCTTCTCGGTTGTGAAATGAACAATTTAAAACTGAATTAAGGCACTGCTGAATTGAATTTAAATACTGCTGAAGTTAAAAAGCCCTCAACTAAACTTTACAAGTTTCCACACTTTTGGACACAAAAGTTAATCTAGTTATCAGACAATATCCTCTGCCCTCAAAAAATCTGAAAGACATTACAACGAAAGAACCATACTTGATTGAACTCCACTTTTCATTGGCTCACTACTTGTGTAATGACCAATGTTAACTCCCCCATAAGATGAAAAACAAATTCAGCTATCAAGCAAGTCGATATATTCACTTCCAGTAAAGCCATCAGTCTGCTCCAGATCAAATATTTGGAGTGACCATTAGCACTCTCTTACTTCTAAATGGTGAAAGGCCTCCATGTTGACCATTTACCTGTATTTATACACTTTCCCAAATTTGCGCTCTGATGCAACTCATCTGACATATCTACAAGGTACGATTTTTTCCACTAAAGTCCCATGGTGCAACAGTTTCCTCTAACAACATGTCTAAACATTGCACTATGTGCTAAGTACATTATAAACGACTCAAAACTCCTTAAATGAAGCCCTAAAATAAGTAGAAATAACATTACAATTTCTACAAAAGTCCCTGGAGAAATTTCTTCCTGTTCCTTGCTGCACATCTACTGCCAGCTTTAATATTCTTGATGAGCCCTAAGGCCATATGAAAAGTACTTTAAAATGATTCTCTTACATGCGAAGGTGGTCACTTCCTGGCCTCACATGCAGGATGATACTGGTTTGAATCCCTGTCCGGCCATTCAGATTTGGGCTTTCCAAGATTTCCCCAAATCACTCCAGGCGAATTCCAGGATGGTTCCTGCAAAAGGCCATGGCTGAATTCCTTACCATTCCTTGCCCCCAGCCATATCTGGCATCAGCATGGTGTAATGCCATAAAAAGGTTTATTCACATGGGAGAAGAAATCAAGAGCTTAGATGTCATAATGTTTCTCTGTAAGCTCTTAAAACGTTGACTTTTAGTTCAAAATCATTAATTTTATATTGGGAAGGCATTGATTAGTGTAATTTTAAATTAAAAAAGTGCTGTAAGAAGTAATTAGTAGGTGATTATTACATAGGCGATTATTACATTAAAGTCTGCATTTGAGATGCCTGTATCAAATGTGGTTGGTGAGTGGTAATGCTCTGGTCTCGAATCACTAAGGTCACGGGCTCAAATCCCCCACCCAGACATCCATATTTTTGTTTTCCATGGTTTCACAAAATCACTCCAGGTGTATGCTGGGATGGTTCCTTCAAAAGGCCATGACTGGCTAAATTCCTTCCTGTAACATGATGGCATGTCCCTTGCAATTGCTTTTGTAATCATCTGTAGAAAGAAAGTTATTTTGAGAGGGCATACCCTTTGTACATATCTAAAAAGTCAGAAATTCTTATTGAAACTCTAAAAACTCTCAAAACACTAATAAATGGAACTTTTCTGCGGGAAACATCATCTAGCAAACATGCTTTCCAACTACTTAAGTGCAAGAAGCTCGGGGAATTCCATACATCACTACTTCATAGCAAAGACATCGTCACCTAGTGGGATGTATTTGATATAGAAACTATGGAATTCCTTTAGGCACAGAAAATGGAGAAAGTGGTCAAGGTTAGGTCGAAGACATAAAGAGGAAGTGACAGTACACATAAGACTGCCACCTTTGTTTTGTGCCTACAACTACCATTCCATTGCTGCCAGTGAGATCAAAGCAGGAGCTTGTGTTGATGATATCACACCAGGATCATGCCTGATTCAGTAATAGATGCTGAAGCACCTCAGTAAAAATGGTGAAGAGTGTCTCCTAGGTATTTTTGGTTGTATTTGTTCTCAATAACTTTTCCTGGCTTGTGGAAAGAAGTTATACCAATCCAGTTAGTGTGACTCAGAAAGGATGTGATATTATCTTACAACAGCCTCAATGACCTGTTTTTGAGGTGTGTTGGAAATGATGGTAAACTGCTACATTTGTCTGGTTGATCTGGTTGAGTATGAAGATGTTTTGAGTTACTTTCAGTGTGAATTCAGGAATTTCTGTACCACCTTGAAAAATCCGATCATATTTTTTCATTTATACTCTGCAATTCACAGAAAACTTGCAGGGTGTGCTTTAAACCAATTCTAATCTCTGTTCTATGCATTTCAGTTACTAACAGCGTGAGGGAAGAAAGAATTATATTGGCATCAATTGTCTTCATCACCACCTTTTCCCATTATGAGGGGTCAAGTGCCTTTGAGTTTTACTCATAATTGGCATGGTCAAATTTGGAGCTATGGTTTTATGACTTAATGCCCTAGCTAGTGCCAAGCATTTTATACCTGGCTCATTCCATGCCAAATCACCCAAAATAAAGAATTCAATGTGCTCTTAGGTCTCAGATTTTTTCATATTTTTTGTGTGTATAGATACCTTAGAGATATGACCATAGGAATTTTTTCAATTTTTTATCTAAAAAATTGGCTTCAGAAAAAATATTTGAAATTTTCACATTTCATGCAATTCTTCCCACGATTGTGTTGGCATCAAATTGCATAAAATGTTGTAACTCGCTTATTTTTGGAACAACATACATCATTTTGGTATCAAATTAAAGCTAATTGTTGATACTTTCTAACTAAGTAATAATATTCACAAAACAATTGTTATAAAAAATTTTGGGAGCCCTCAAAATGAAAATTTTGGTTTTTAAAAGTGTTGCAATAAATTTGCAATAACAGGCAAGTACCAGCAGACACATACTTTAAATTTTAACAAAAGCTCAATCTCAACATGTGTTTTCAGCTGTAAAAAAACTAAAAGGGTGTTTTTTGTGGTTGTTAAATAATCCAAGTTTGTTGTTCTCTGCTGTTTAACGGTGATTATGATTTTTTAGCTGTCACTAGACCTTTAAAAAAGGGTTGAATTTTAGAAACAATGTGAAACAATTTGATATTTAGGAAACATATGAATAGACAAATAAACCTATGCTAAGCTATTAATTGTTTAACCACTTTATAAAATGAAACTTTTAATTCAAATTCACTGTACACTCCAAGAAGAACTACTTTGAATGTGAAACATGAAGTTTACAATAAAATATCATGTAACAAATGATGACTCAATGGATAAACATGCAAAAGAGTATTTAAAATATAAAAAAATTACATTTTAACATTTAATGCATGTTGTATGGGTGCTGATTTATAATATGTTCTTAACTGATTCTTCAATTAATTGTTGAATATCTTTTTCCAGGACATATGTTCTGCCTGATGATGAAGTTGAAGCAGGCACTGGTACTTCTTGTATAATGTTTTCAAAAGGTACCCGACAGCTGTCACTTGGTGTTGGCCATATAAATGTTTTTGAAGGTCCACAAGGGTGCATGAATTTAATTTTTGCATCCCTCACATTCAAAGAACATTGTTGCACTTTCTCTATCCACCATTTTTCTCCATAAATAACTGTATAAAATTTTTCTGGCACTATATCCATAAGATGTTCTTTATTTTCCCTACCAACATAAGTTTTAAAAGATGTTTGAGACGATGAAACTCGTTTTACTAAAATAATTGTCTTATTCATTGGTGGGAAGTAATGATTTTCCCTTGTTCCGGGCACAGTTTTAGCATTAGCATACCGTTCTCCTAAATATTCATGGTACATTATAATATCTCTTGAAGTGTTATAGAATGTTTTGATCCCTTTTATGTTTTCAGAAGAAAATTTATACAAGTCTTCAGGACTTAAATTAGCGGAAGTTCTTTGAAGACTTCCATTCGGCTGTTATTCCATGATCTTCTTTGTGAAAATTGTACCTGTATTTTACAAGATGCTGCACAAGGCTTTTATTGGCAAAATATTCAAGCAACCGTTCATCCTTTTGTTGTTTATTTTAAGAATGAAAAAGAACTAAAATCATTATCAATGTGTTTCATATCTAATTGTCTAAAACATGATACTACTACATTTTTTGCATTTCAAAAGACAGCCATACAGTATATTTTAAAGGAAATACCTAACATGACCCATGCCATTTACTTCAGTGATGGAAGTGCAGCCCAGTATAAAAATTATAAAAACTTTATAAATTTATGTTATCACAAAGAAGATCATGGAATAACAGCCGAATGGAACTTTTTTGTAACCAGCCATGGTAAAAATGCTTGTGATGGTGTGGGTGGCACAGTTAAGCGATTGGCGACAAGAGCAAGTCTTCAAAGAACTACCGATAATTTTATTTTAAGTCCTGAAGACTTGTATAAATTTTCTTCTGAAAACAGAAAAGGGATCAAAACATTCTATAACACTTCAAGAGATATTATTATGTACCATGAATATTTAGAAGAATGGTATGCTAATGCTAAAACTGTGCCCGGAACAAGGGAAAACCATTACTTCCTGCCAATGAATAAGACAATCATTTTAGTAAAACGAGTTTCATCGTCTCAAACATCTTTTAAAACTTCTTTTGGTAGGGAAAATAAAGAAGATCTTATAGATATAGTGCCAGAAAAATTTTATACAGTTATTTATGGAGAAAAATGGTGGATAGAGAAAGTGCAACAATGTTCTTTGAATGTGAGGGATGCAAAAATTAAATTCATGCACCCTTGTGGACCTTCAAAAACATTTATATGGCCAACACCAAGTGACAGCTGCTGGGTACCTTTTGAAAACATTATACAAGAAGTACCAGTGCCTGCTTCAACTTCATCATCAGGCAGAACATATGTCCTTGAAAAAGATATTCAACAATTAATTTTAGAATCAGTTAAGAACATTTTATAAATCAGCATCCATACAACAGGCATTAAATGTTAAAATGTAATTTTTTATATTTTAAACACTCTTTTGCATGTTTATCCATTGAGTCATCATTTGTTACATGATATTTTATTGTAAACTTCATGTTTCACATTCAAAGTGGTTCTTCTTGGAGTTACAGTGCATTTGAATTAAAAGTTTCATTTTATAAAGTGGTTAAACAATTAATAGCTTAGCATAGGTTTATTTGTCTATTCATATGTTTCCTAAATATCAAATTGTTTCACATTGTTTCTAAAATTCAACCCTTTTTTAAAGGTCTAGTGACAGCTAAAAAATCATAATCACCGTTAAACAGCAGAGAACAACAAACTTGGATTATTTAACAACCACAAAAAACACCCTTTTAGTTTGTTTACAGCTGAAAACACATGTTGAGATTGAGCTTTTGTTAAAATTTAAAGTATGTGTCTGCTGGTACTTGCCTGTTATTGCAAATTTATTGCAACACTTTTAAAAACCAAAATTTTCATTTTGAGGGCTCCCAAAATTTTTTATAACAATTGTTTTGTGAATATTATTACTTAGTTAGAAAGTATCAACAATTAGCTTTAATTTGATACCAAAATGATGTATGTTGTTCCAAAAATAAGCGAGTTACAACATTTTATGCAATTTGATGCCAACACAATCGTGGGAAGAATCGCATGAAATGTAAAAATTTCAAATATTTTTTCTGAAGCCAATTTTTGAGATAAAAAATTGAAAAAATTCTTATGGTCTTATCTCTAAGGTATCTATACATACAAAAAATATGAAAAAATTCTGAGACCTAAGTGCACATGGCACTAGGTGATTTGGTGTGGAATGAGCCACCTACTGCCTATGTACTAATGTTCTGTGTGTGATAACTGTATTTTTTTGTTTGTAAATGTGTAGTTAATGAGGTGGAGATTGGGGACTGTCTAGGCATTCATATTGATGGCTGCAGAAAAATGCCTAAATACTGCAGTCAGGATGACCAATATGCAGGAGCATGGGCTCTTACCAAGCATGTTGTACCTCCGTGATCCAGTGTGCAGCACCTCATTGCACTGAGTCACACTGGCAGATTATTATTGACATCAGTAGGCCATCTTATTACCTTGATTTTATCTATCCTGTCATTGCAACCCAAGTACTTTGTTGAGAGAAATATTTCACTGCATTCATAAATAATAGAAGTTGGTCATTTATTTACTTTCTTACATATTTCTTATACAGACATTCAGTGTCCTTCTGTACAACTTACCAATGAATTGTGTACGTTGTGAAACGCGCTTCGCTGTTAACTTCTTCTTTAATAGTTCCTTTTAGTACCAGAAATAATTCATATATATATATTTTCAACGAAAGAAGGCTCAGTTTTTCATAAATTTATTTTATTAAGAACGATAACTATTCTAAACCAACATCCCGTCATACAGTCTACATGAGCCGTAGCTTAAACTTCATTTCCAAAAATTGCAGGTTAGTGAATTAGTAATCTCATTTCCCGAAGCGACGTTTTCTTTTAGAAGGTTCGAGTTCATCTGTCTGTCTGTTGATAATAACCAGCGAGTTGTTACATAAAATCCAAAACACATATATTTGACGTTATACATGGAATTTTAATCTTTCAATTAATTTTCTTAAATGGTAATTAATTTTGTAAAGTTATTGCCTTTGGTACTAATCAGCCCCGTTACATCCCCCCGCTAATTTCTATGAAATTCGAAAAGAATTGAAATAGGAATTAATTTATCACAGGTCCCTCAGGTGTTGGTTTTACAATGTGAGTTTTACATAAATACAAATAATAATAATGATAATAATAATAACAAATATTGAAAGTTGAAATTTGTTTTCTCTGGCTGCTCTGCTGGTTTTCCATCTGTAGCAAGCATAAATGTCCACTTCTTTCTTACAGGGTACTAACTCTGTTGCCATCAAGTTTATTTTTATTTTTTATTTTTTTTCCTCTTCTTTTCTGCACGGTACTCCTGGAACAAGATACATAGTCTGCCAGCATTTAATCTTGTAGAAGAACAAAAATATAAACCCTTTTTTTTTCATTTTCAAAACATCAAACATATAGCAGTAACAACAAATCAGTTTCTGATTAAGGTATTTGTCCATATGAAATGAAGTACCTGGACCAGAAAATTGTATAAAATATAAAACCAATTGACACGGGTCATTTTCTTGCTCAGCACTACTTTCTTTGGAATTCTTGTTTTTCACAAGAATTATCAGTTTGCCTCTCTGAGCTCACAAAGTTATTTAATTTTATTGCACATTAATTCATCTTTTCTTCAAAACATTCACTTTCATTGCCAGGTAAAAGTTTATTTTCTTCGTTCCTTATTCACTATAATCAATATTTTCTACATTAATATCCTCTTTAGCTGTCATAGCCTCCGCCTGTTTACCAAGATACCATTCAAATAGTTAAAAAAAATCTATTACCTGCCCTTGGTACATTATATTCTTCATAAGACCGATCCTTTTGAACAGTTTTACTGTTGGATAACCAGCAACATTATTTAAATCACATGTTTGGTACCCCGGACCAGTACAATCAACCCTCGCTAATACGACTGGGACACCATTGTTTCTTGCTAATCTAGCATCACTATAACAGCTTCATTTTTATTTCTTCAGTACATTACATTATATTCTAATGCTCCGGTATAACTTACAAACTATATATTTCCTAAAAGAAAAGTACCAATAGACAAGACAATAAACTTTTATGTAATGGTATGCTGTGGTAACAGCTGAAGACTGTACATCTGACCAAGATCGTCAATATTGGTAAATGACAGCTTCCACTTAGTGATTATAAACTTTTACTATCATTACAGTTGAAGAATTGTGTGCAGCCACAACAATCAGTACTATTTGTAGCACTGAATAACAATAATATGCCAACTATAACTTAACATAATAATAAATTCCAATATGACAGAGTTTATTTGTACACACCTGTGCCCTGCACTAGTGTTAAATCTTTTTTATTCACCTTAAACTAATTCATCATTTTCTGAGTTGTAGGTTCAATACTCTGAATTTGTACACAGGATGAGGCAGTAAGCATAGCTTACCCCTCTACAAAAAGGAAAACCCTTTTTTCTATATTTCCAGTTCACTTTTTCCAAGTTATTCATACAAAACAACTTCCTGTTTACAGTGAATCTTACTTTGCCAGAACAGTAACATGGCAAACCAACTTCAAAAATATGTAAAGAACTCTGAAAATGTTCAACACCATTATTCTGTAACTGCTTTGATTCATAATCACAAACATAATTCTCCCCAACAATAGAAAAAATGTCACAGTTTACATTCTTCAAAATCATCAAACTACCCAATCCATCTACATTCATTAAAATCTCTTCCATCTCTTTTACATGACACCCTTCTTTGACAATTTGTCTATCCTTTACATGATTTACCTCATCATTAATTGTAACATCACTCATCTCATATTTTTCCCTTACAGTATTAGGCCTACTATCATTACTTTCAATTGTATTACCTAATGATTCACAATGAATTGCATTCATACTTTGTTCATGTAACAAACCTATATCTGTTTGTGACTTGTTGGAGGTATCATGTAATAATTCCATGCACTCTTTAACCTTAAGCTGTTCTAGTTCTAGTTTGTTGACTCCGTTTCCTTGTTGAATAAATTCACTCTTAAAGGTATCCCCAAGTTGATTTATATCATAACTAATAGTCTGAATCTTATGTTCAACATTTTCTGGGCTTTCATGGTATTCAGTAACATGTTTTTCCAAGGTTGTTTCAACTGTAGTGACTCGTTCACTAAAATGTGTGTAATAATTTCCTATCTTGTCATGGATTTCCCCTATTTTTGAATCAATTTGTCGTGAATAGTCCATAAAATCCCTTCTAAGGTCATTTATGCTAGTCTTGGTCTCTCTAAACTGAACATCTAATTGAGATTGCATTGATAAAATTAGTTCAGTAAGTGTTTGTAGGGAACTGGTATGTTCTGGCTGGGTAAATTGAGAAGGAGTTGATGGAGTTTGTTTATGTTCTGGTTCCTGATGGGTACCTACAGCAGGAGAATAATCATCCTCAAATTGTGAAAAATGGACCCTATTTTCATCCTCTGGTTGAGATACAGGTGTTTTTTCCAAAATTACAGATGGATAAGAGTCAAGAGTATGGTATATACAGACGGTGGGGCCATACCCGGTATATTAGAATTTTCTGCAACATCATGTTGACAGATTACATGAAAAGTATTTTCATTGTCTTTATCCATAGTAAGTTCAATTTAAATATTTTTAACCAGCACAAAATCAAACTTCGTAGCTCAAACACAGTTAATTGAAGTCCATAAAATTCACAATAGGCAAAGAACGGAAAGTATTCAAATCCGTGAAAATTTAACTATCGAAATGAAAATCCTTCACTGTATTTAAACAAATAAAAAGAATTTAAAATGTACTTCCCTTTTATGTTTCCTTTTTTTTTTTTCTTTCCTCGTGATGTGTTGAACTGCAAAGCAAAACAGGAATTTGCCGGCCACCAATGTTGTTAAACCAAAACAGCTGTCCAGTTGATATGCACTCGAAGCCTCTGTTGCGGTGCGTATCGATATACAAGTCGACTGTCGACTGTAAGTCGTTGTGTGTTGCGTTTTATTTATCTTGTTTTCTCGAAGTTCGTAATAGATAAGAAAATTACCAATTCAGGTGTCACGGTCGCCATGAAACGCGCTTCGCTGTTAACTTCTTCTTTAATAGTTCCTTTTAGTACCAGAAATAATTCATATATATATATTTTCAATGAAAGAAGGCTCAGTTTTTCATAAATTTATTTTATTAAGAACGATAACTATTCTAAACCAACATCCCGTCATACAGTCTACATGAGCCCTAGCTTAAACTTCATTTCCAAAAATTGCAGGTTAGTGAATTAGTAATCTCATTTCCCGAAGCGACGTTTTCTTTTAGAAGGTTCGAGTTCATCTGTCTGTCTGTTGATAATAACCAGCGAGTTGTTACATAAAATCCAAAACACATATATTTGACGTTATACATGGAATTTTAATCTTTCAATTAATTTTCTTAAATGGTAATTAATTTTGTAAAGTTATTGCCTTTGGTACTAATCAGCCCCGTTACAGTTGCTTATATACCTTACTAAACAAATTAACAAAGAAAAATGACTGTTAATCTACTATTACTAGAATTATAAACATTTACAGTTTAATAATACAAATATACGAAATTAAAATAATGCTGATTAAGATTTTCTGATACTTATTCATTTGTATCTCAAGATACAAGAACGTAACAACTTGTCATGGTTAGATGGTTTTATTCCAAGATTAACAATAGTGTGACAGTTAGCAAGATTACACATTCTTGTTAAGGGATTATTTTTAGTGTACATATGTTTATATTTAATTAGGACAAATGTTGTTGTTTCATATGTTATTCTTTGGGGTACTTTGAATCATAAACTACCTATTAAATCTGAACAATCTATATTACCATAGAACGAATTTACTAAAAATTTAAAATCGTTAAGTTCGCGAAATGATTGAAGTAAGAGTATTTTTTAAGATGGAAGCAATGTGGCTGTGTGTGTGATCACAATACAGGTGTAGAAAATCCATCATAAATGCCATGTATCTAAAATTAAAAAAAATAAAAACAACAACCACCTTTTGTGGATGAGTTTCTGGTACGGAGGGTGAGCAATTTATTGGTGAATATACTAATGTTGACACTACAATGGATAGATGAATTATTCTAAGTGCTTCAGTGGAATGGATTTTGTGACACGTCCTTATGAAAAAACCTAGTTGTTGCAATGATTTAGTTACAATTCTATCTACATATTCATTGAAACTAATTTTACTATCAAATATTACTCCCAGATCATTAACTGAGAACACCTGCTCTAACTCAATACCTATTATTGAATATTTTGACAACATGTTATTACTGGATTATGTAAATGAAATTGTTTGCATTTTATTGGATTTAACTGTAAGTCATTATCAATCACCAATTATTAAGAGCAGTGCAATATTTCTGAAGATCACATGTATCATTAATTGATTCTATACTTTTAAACATTTTTAGGTCATCAGAAAAAAATAAAAACTTAACATCTTTTATAATTTTGTATATATCATTTGTAAATACACTGCCGTTTGTGAAAAATGCAACACCGAGAAGGAATTATTCGAATAGCGCCATAATTGATGGAAGTGGCAATGGGTGTGCAAGTGATATGTTTTGCAGCTAGATGGGTTACACCTATTCCAAGCAGAGCCATCTCGTGTCATCCGACAGGGTCGGTGTTGCGCCGAGTGTAGTCAATGCAGAACTGACACACAGGGTGGACACAATACAGTGAGTGCCAGTATGCCTCGTCGATGTCAAAGGGAGCTATATCGGCATGTGAGCTAGTTGGAACGGGGCAGAATGATCGGTCTCCAGGAAACGGGGTTGTCATACCGTGACATTTCGGCTCGCTCAGGGCATGCTGATATGACAGTGATGTGTGGGTGGAAGCAGTGGATAGAGGAAGGTTGTATGCAGCGACGAGCAAGAACTGGACCACAGCATGGGATGACTGTCATCTTGTCCGCATGGCCATAACGGACCGTACAGCATCATCCATAGTGTTGGCTCGTCGCTGGAGCACTGCAACATGTGTGAACTTGTCTGCATCAGTGGTTCGTCACTGTCTGCTGCAGGTTTGACTGGTTGCACACATGCCATTACGTCGGCTTCCATTGTCCAGAAACCACCGGCTCCTCCGATTGCAATGGGCACGTGAACACCGTCAATGGGGTGCTGAGTGGCAAAATGTAATCTTTTCGGACAAGTCCTGCTTCAACGTGTCCTACAATGATGGCCGCATATGTGTCTGGCGGTACCGTGGTAGCGCAACCTGGAGGGCTGCATTGTGGAGCGGCATAGCAGACAAACACCAGGTGTGATGGTTTTGGGCGCCATTGGTTACAACATCCGATCTCGTCTTCTATGTATAGAGGGCACTTTGAACAGCAACTGGTACCTAACAGTGGTTGTGGAGCCTGAGGTACTCCCCCTGCTTCAGGCATCTCCTCAGGCCACATTTCAACAGGACAATCTCCGGCCACATGTTGTGAGGAATGTACAGGCCTTCTTCGAAGAGCGATGGGTACCATTGCTTCCCTGGCCTATTCGTTTGCCCAACATGTCGCCAATCGAACATGTCTGGGATTTGGTTGGTTGGCACCTGGTGCGTCACGGTCCTCCAGTGTCTAGTGTCATGGATTTGTGGGGTCGGATACAAAGTGTGTGGAGGGAAATCCCTCAGGAACATATTCAGAACCTTATTGATTCAATGCAATGGTGTATAGCAGCTCTAATTGCAGTGCATGGTGGCCACACGACATACTGAATAGTAGGGCTCAAAGGACATGTACAGATTTGAAAAGGTAACCATTTGTTACTTGTCATGTACCTAACCTGTGATATTAAATTCATTGAATTCATACATTTCCTTCTTGGTGTTGCACTTTTCACAAACGGCAGTGTATTATGAACAGAAGTGGACCAAGATGCGAACCCTGTAGGACACCAGGTAAAACTGATATTTCAATTGAAGTATATCCTTTATATTTAACTATTTGGGAGTGATCCCACAATCCCAAATGATTTAAGTTTGAAGACAAGTAGTTTATGTTTTTGCTGAAGTCAGTATACATACAATCAAGATTCTAAGGAGGATAAAATATATTGTGAGTAACACATTAAGTATTTTTGAACATTACTTCGATCCATGCAGCCAAACTGGTTAAGTGAAAAGTATGGAGACACAGTAACGATGGACTAGAAGTTTTGGTTTTACATTTGAATTAGAAATAGGTATATAGTTTCTAACATGACTTTTGGGACCTGATTTGTATTCAGGAGTGATAAATGCTGATTTCCACTCCCTTGGGACTTTACCTTCACTAAGAGATTTCTCAAATAATAATATTAATATTGAAGCAACTATATACTTGCATTCCTTTAGCAAAATTGGTGGTATACCACCAGGACCTGCACTTTTATTGTCATCTAGTTTTTCAAATTCTGATAAGATATCTGAACTGGAAATATAAATTGAATTTATGGTAAAATTAGTTTGATCCTCTAAATTTGTATTAATATTATTAGGGGGTTTGTAAAAGGTTTTAAAGCACTCACCAAATTCTTTAACTATACTTGTTCCCCCAGTTAAAGCCTGTGAGAAATTATAAATAATATCAGTTAAATCTCTACTGCATCACTTGGAGTTAACATATTTACAGAAATTTTTATGATTTTTTTTTACTGAATTCCCTATTTCTATACAGAAGGCTTTATAATGTCTTTTGGATAAAATTTTGGATTTATTTCTCAGATTAGAAAATTGAGATTAGTTGTATGCCCTGTTTGCTTATAATTAAAAACAATGTGCTATCTTTTTTTCGTATATAGTGGTTCTCTGTTTCTTAGAATGCCATCTTGGGAATTTTGATATAAAAATTAGTTTTCTTGGTACATACAATTTTATTCACATATTTACACAAGAATAAAATCTGCTGACACAATCTTCACCATGGACTATTGTTTTCGTTTCTATCATTTCTAAAGATAAAATAATTGTTAGGATTTAATTATGTATTATATACATTAGGGTCAAGCCATGTCTCTGTTAACACAATATCATACTCATTCAAAATGTAATTTGAATGTTCAACTTCCCTTAGTTTAGTTTTCATTCCATGCATATTTTGATAACAACATTTTATGTATTTTATATAATTACATTTTTGAATGATCCTTGTTTTTCATTATATCAACTATCATAGGTTGTATATTAAGATATTTAATTATTTTTACTACTATACCTCTGCATTGTTGTTAGGTTCGCAGCAATTTTTGTTGGGCCATCACATTTGTGTTTAATTTTCAAAATAGACAGAACAGTCTCCAAGTCAATCATTACTAATTTAATTGGTTGAAGTCATCCTGTGTCACTTTCAGTACATTTAACTAATAAAAAACATTTGAAAGGTTTTAATTAACATGGCAGCTTCAGATCATAAAGAATTTCTGATACTGATTTTTTATCTGATTCTATCCTCTTGGTAAATGAGTTGGAATCAGACCCTTTCACATTCAATGCAATTAAGTTCTTTTTGAGTATTTCTTTATCAATCATTCCATCATAGATTGAAGATTTTCCATCGATGTTTTCAACCTCGTCATTTATACATGGTGGCCTAATATTGCATGAGCTTAGTTGTTCAATTCTTTTATTGAACTTAATCCAATCATCTGACAGCTTTGTAATTTGTGTCAGTATCTGTGGAAGCGATTTTAACAGTTCCACTGTCATTGAAAAAGAATTTCAAGGAACGCTTTTTGAGTTCTAAACACCTAACCTCAGATGCAGTTAGTTCCCCACAATCAACATGGATAGATCGATGGCAACTATTGCATTTAAAGTACTTTCCAAGATCTTCTTCACACAAGGAATTACAAACCAAACACATTAAAGCCACGACACTGTGTGATCTAGTCTTGAAGCAAAACACAGTGAATTATTAAAAACATAGGTGCACTCACACAAAATTCAATCAGTACACATGATTTTTTTCTTCGATCCTAAAATCTTATCACAAGTGGTGTGGGCAATATTTAGTTCTCATTTACTTAGCGTTAGAAGAATGCCATGTCTAGTATTCCAACTTAAAACACATTAATTCATGGAGTGTATCTGTGTATCATCATGTATCATATTGATTCCTAAGGTGTTTTTTTTTTTTCCATTTTGCCAGCAATTCAATGGTGTTTTTTTTTTTTTTTAAATTATATTTTTAAGGTACGAGGCTTTTTTTTTAAAGTAAGTACTGTTTAGAAATTAAAGAAAGACGTGCAAATATATATCAATAATTTTATTTTTACATGAAAGCCTGTACCTTACTCTACTTTTCTACATAATTCCCTTCAATATTGAGGCACTTGTCATAACGTAGTACTAGTTTTTGAAAACCATCCTCATAGAAGTCTGCCGCCTGACTTGTTAACCACTGCATCACAACTGTTTTGACTTCGTTATCGTCTTCAAGACGCTGACCGCCCAGGTGTTTTGTCAAGTGCAGGAACAGATGGTAGTCACTGGGAGCCAGATCAGGGCTGTATGGAGGATGATCTAGAGTTTCCCATTGAAAAGATGTGATGAGATCTTTGGTCTGATTAGCCACATGTGGACGGGCATCGTCATGCAGCAAAACGATGCCCTTGCTCAACTTGCCATGTATTTTGTTCTGGATTGAACAGCGCAGATCGTTCAATGTCTCACAATAAGCTGCTGCATTGATTGTCTCATTACGAGGCAGAAATTCCACAAGCAATACTCCTTTTCTGTCCCAAAAAACTGTGCACATGATTTTCCGGGCAGAAATCGTTTGCTTGAACTTCACTTTTTTGGGTGAATCTGAATGCCGCCATTCCATGGACTGTTGCTTTGATTCAGGTGTGACATAGGCCACCCATGTCACATCGCCCATAAGAATTTGGCTTAAGAAATCATCACCTTCGTTGTGGTACCGCTCAAGGAAAGTCAATGCACTGCCTAAATGTTTGGTTTTGTGCACATCCGTTAACATTTTCGGTACCCAACGTGAGCATAATTTTTGGTAATTCAAGTGCTCGGTCACAATGCCATACAAAACACTACAAGAAACATTAGGAAAGTTATCACACAAGGAGGAAATCGTAAAGTGTCTGTTCACTCACCTCATTGTGCACTTTCTGCACCAAACTTTCATTAACAACCGAAGGACGCCCACTCCGTTATTCATCATGGACATTTGTGAGGTCATCTTTAAATGCTCTCACCCACTTTCTCACCATTCCATCATTCATAATGTTTGTCCGTAAACTACACAGATCTCACGATGAATATCGATCGGTTTTAGGCCTTTAGCACAAAGAAATCTTATAACAGCCCGTACTTCACAGTCGGCGGGACTCATGATTATCGGAGGCATCTTAAACACTCAGTGAACAATGTAAACAAGGAAGAATTGACTGTAATGGCGTTAGTGCGTAGGCAAGAGATGCAGGTACCCAGTGCGCATGTGCGGAACGCCGACCGTAGTGCTGCGGCCACGGTGTGACAAAACAGTACTTACTTAAAAAATACGCCTCGTATATGATACCAACTGGCACCATGGAATTTCAGTATATTTGTTATTGTTGGAGCTTTGAGCCAGGTAGGCATAATGATCAATGACACTCTGAATTTTATAACAGCTTCATAACTGGGGGGTTGTAGATCAAGTTTACCCATGTTACATTCTTTTTTATCACAGTGATACTTCCAGCACTGATTTGGTTCTGAACTACTGGACTTTTTTTTTTTAATCAGAGAGAATGTCATTCCTCAAGGAAATGTATTAACAGTTGCTTTGATTGCTGTCACTATTAATATCAGCTACTGTGCTGATACGAATTCTATTAAATGCTCCTAAAGTAGGAATAGTGCATGAAAGGGGAAATACGACTATGACCACAAGCTGGCACTCTATTTCATGCATAGGAGAGAGGGAAAATTTTCTTTTGTTGGTAAGGGTGTCAGGGATTTGAAGAAATTACCAAATGAAGTGATGAATAATTTACCAAAAACACTTAAGTAATTTAAAATAAAAATTTGTAAATCAGGAGGGTAGATGGTGTGAGGCTACAATGTTCATGGAGGGTTAACTGTAACGTTCTGTCTCCACTGTGACCGTGGATAACCATGGATAACTTCAGCTCTATCTTTGTTAATTTAATGTGGTCACCACTTTGCTTGACAAAACCCCAAACTAACGACGGGTAATAGATAATAATGTTCACAAGTCTATTGCTGTTAAATAGTCACTATATTCTTTAAAATTTTAGCAAGTCAAAACTGAAATGGCATCAGACAATGTTTCTGAAGATTATGTTGCAAATTCGATTAACCGATACAATTTGACTTGTTTGCTGACGATCACCACTTAAGTTATACCGACGCACCACATGGCATAAAACGCTACCTAAAGGCTACATCGTGACACAAAGCAACATAGGAGTGCTCTAAATGAAACTGGCTGGCCGACTGAGTGATGCTTACATCAAGCCACACGGTAGCATAGTAGTGCTCTAAATGAAACTTGCTGGCTGACAGCCAGAGGTCAACGAAAATTCTGGGCTAATATTGATAGAAATGTCTGTGGGAACACAAGACTTCCTATTTTCCCACGAGAATGATCTGGCAGTCTGATCAGATATCAGCTCTCACGCTTGTAAACTTGCATCAGATATTTGACCTTGATGATTAAAAATATTCCTATCACTCCGAAATTTTGAGAATAGCTAGATCTTGTAAAAAGCATTAATTTTAATCCTTATGAAAATTTTGTAGGTACAATAGTTTTGCTGTAAAAAAAAAATCATTTTGTGCAATTCCCAAGACCTGTTAATAATGTTTTCCATTTTGCATTTATGAACTCGAAATAACTTTCATTTTACTCCTAATTTGTTGCTCTTTCATTTAATATCACTATAGGCATGTTTACTGTGTTCAAAAGGGTGAAATAAAATTCATAAATCAAAAACAAAATCTGGCTAATCTATATTTTCTAAGTTCTTAAAGTTATAAATCTGAAAGTAGCTTTAAACAAATATACGTATCCAAAAATGATTCCTGAATAAATTTGAAGTCTCTAACTGATTTCTTCGATTTACTATGATTTTTTATTGTAAACTACTCCAGGCAAATGCTTGAGGATGATGTAACAGAAAATACTATCTTGTTCAAATGATTTCTCAAAACTGTAAAATCTTGATTTCTATCTAGAGTTAACTTAGTAACTGACTTTAAAATGATATGCAATACTATTTAATTTAACTTGCAGTTCTGAGAACAAATTTTGTCACGCAGTTACAAAACTTTTAGGTTACCCTACAGTGGGGGAGGAATTTAACACTCCAATTATAATAAAAATTGTAAAAAAGAAAAGGGGGTAATTGGATGACTAGAGGAATTGCCACCGGAGCGTTAGCTCCATCGCAATTAAAATTAATAAATATGCAGATGACTGGTATTTTTGGTTGTTGTCAAAATGCCAAAGTGCTGAGGCGCAGTGTGCAACTCTCATTCTACAGGCTTAAAACGTGTGGTTTAAGCACTTGTTTCTAATTCTCTATTGAGTTTGTTCATTTGAGAAGTAAAAGTAGTCTTTTAGTAAAATCTCGTCTTACTTTGAGAAACGATGTTATGAATTTTAATTAAACTGCCCGCATAATTTGCCTTAAATTTGACCATATCTGGATCCTAAAGCAAGAGCCTTTAAAGCCTCAGAATGTTTTACAATGATTGTGTGGTAGCTCATTGGTTGCAGACTGCTGCTACCTACTTTAATTTTGTGTAACTTTTGTATAGTTCTGTGTAGGCAGTTATCTGAGAATACTTGACAGTGTCCAATACCCATATATTAGACTGTATACACAGCTTTTGTGTTGAGGCTGGTGGGCTGCCAATAGTCATTCAGTGGTATCTCTTCATGGTATGGCACTGTGCTCATATTGATTTAATGCCTAGTAGACTTGCATAAAATGTAGGTATGTTTCCACCATAAAATGACTTAGCTCTAACATATCTAGAGCCGACAGACTACAATAAGAAGATTGTTTTAAATGATTATTGGTTTGTATTGCAGATCACTCTTCATCAGGGTTAGCTGTTAGAGAAATGTTGTAGATCCATTATGTACTGCTGAAAATGTTTTCATTTATTTTATTATGTTATTTTAAATTGGCATCATTCTTATACTCCAGCATATTTCAGTGGGCCTAAATAGGCAGTGCAGGATGTTGTATAATGTTTCCTCAAGCAATGTATTTTTACGACATACACAGCAGGCATAATGTCCATGTTGCAGAA
Organism: Vandiemenella viatica; assembly: GCA_031002005.1. Taxonomy (NCBI): domain Eukaryota; kingdom Metazoa; phylum Arthropoda; class Insecta; order Orthoptera; family Morabidae; genus Vandiemenella; species Vandiemenella viatica. The sequence goes on from CM061921.1 coordinate 287,677,177, forward strand.
TGTTATGAAGTATTGAAGTTGCTCCAGTGTAACAGACTTCGTCATGGTTTCGGGTATATCATGCTGTGATTAATTTAGCTACATACAGTTTGGTTGAAATGTGTATAGACTAGGTCATCTCATTCAAGACGTTCTTTACACCTTCAGTTCTGTGTGAAATGGGTTTTATTCTGTTAAGTGCTTGATTGTGAGGGAGTTGGGGAATTAGGCAACATATGAAGCTGCCAAGTCAGCTTGTAACATCACCGGCATAGACTGTCTTCTGGTTTCAATGTCTGATCTCACCTCATTTGTCCTTGACAAAGGCACTGGCTGGAATTTGAATGCAAAAAATTCTGTCTGGTAAAACTAATCATGGAGCTGTGGGCACATCCTTCCAGCAAGCTTGTAGGGATGAGGTTCTAATAGCTTATGTTTGCATTGAGAAATACCATCATGATACACACCTTCTTTTTTGAAAGTACATCCAGGTGTGATACTTGCGATATGTGTTTGATTGTAATTAACATTAAAAAAAAAAATGCCTTGATAACAGATTTCTGCGTTTCCAATGATTTGTCCTTTTTTAATTAGAGCATTCTGGTGGCTCAGTGGTTAAGGCGCATGCTTTCAAAACATTTGATGCTCCAGACCCCGGTTTGAATCCCGGCAGACGCAAGAATTTTTAGAGTTGTGTTTGATCATATGAGCTATGCCAAGACGCTTCGTGGTTCGGATTCCACGTTAAACTGTGGGGCCCAGAGGAAAGGTACTGGCCATCCTACCTCTGACACAATGGCTTAGTATGCCTCCTTCGGGAGGATCCAACCAACCTTCGGGTTGTGGACTAAGTTAAGTTATTTTAATTAATGCAAATGATAACATAGTGAAAGCATTACATTTTTGTGTGATTCCATGACTGGTTTTTAAAATCTTGTGTGGATCTGAGTAATTTTGTGGTTGGATAGCCCCTTTACAGCTCATCAAGTCTTTATTATTATTATTTGTGAATGGACCATATCAGATCATGCAAAGCCTTCATTCTCATTGTGGCACGTGATTTAGAATTTGTCCAATGTTTCCACTGGGTAGTTAGAACCAGGGTTTGTCAGTTCCTGGCACAATTGAGGGTGGGAGGGAGGGGGGGGGGGAGTCTTAAATGTTGCCATCTGATTGTGATTAGGGATGCAAGGTAATGTCAATATTGATAAATATATCGATATTTATATTGATGCCAGGCAGATATCAATAATCTATAATGTTGGCTGCATTGTATCGATAATATTGATATTTCCAATATTTGTAAATATTATTTTAGAAATAAGCATGTAAATCAAAATCAAGCAATAAATTTGAGGTAGTTGGTTGGAAAAAAATTATGTCTGCAAATATCGAGCCTCAACAGACCCTGAAAATTTAGTTTGCTTAACCTTTTCCCATTAATTACATTCCTAGTTAGAGTGGCAGTGGTTCCTACCTGTGAGAAAGGACATTCAGAAAGTACCGACGATGCTACTTTGAGAATATGATTAATTGCAATTTTGAACATATCTTAATCCAACTAGTATACTAATCATGATTGACTTCAATTTAATTTTCCAGCAAAAAAAAAAAAAAAATATACTGTAATCTCCAAATAGTAGGTGTTATTCTATACGTAACAATAAAAAATGCTTCATAGTTTTCAACTCCTCCTTCACAACTTTCGAAAATTTTTCATCAACTTTTGTTTTGATAGTTCCATGAAAAGGGACTTTGTATAATGGTGCTAAGTTCTTCATTAAAACTTAAAACTTTTGTTTTCAACTGCATTAAAAGATCTATTATCAACACTGATAAAATAAGCAATTGTATTGGTCAGGTGGTCATATTTTTTTAGCTTATTTACAGTCCCTGGCCAATTTATTAGACGCACTACAGTTTTTATGCAAATTTTGATTTGTGGCTAACTAAATAAGTTTTTTAATACATAAATTTCAATAAAATGGTTATGTGTAGTCTGCTTCATGATACAGGTGATATAAAAAATAAATAAAATACAGTATTTGTTGAAAATATTTTATTACAAATAATCACAACAAAATATTAAAATAGTGTGAAAATGAAAACATTAGTTTTAATATCTTGTTGAGCCACCTTTCGCAGCTATGAGAGCCTTAATACGACGCGGCATGCTGTTGATGCAGGATTGTACAGTATCCTGCATTTGTGGATGATGATACCACACATGGATGAACTTCTCCAAGAGCTGCGTTTTTGGCGTGATGACATCTTTTGCCATCTCCCTCTTCATGAGTTCCCATACATTTTCTGTGGGGGTCATGTCGGGACTGTTATCTGGCCAGTCCAAGAGAGGGATATTTGTTCCTTCAGAATGGTTTTTACCTACCTGGCTGTGTGACAGGGAGCGCCATCCTGCATAAAAATAAATGGTTCCCCATTCAGGAACCATTCTCTGACCTGCGGTATTAACGGTTTTTGCAAGACTTCTTTGTACTGGTCTTGTCTCATCATGCCTTTAACCACATAAAGACGTCCTGTACCCTTTCCACTGATGACAGACCTAATCATCACCTTTGTTTGGTGTTTTACGGTCTGAATAATGCAGTCGGGATGGAATTTTTCTCCTCTTCGACGGGGCACATGCTGACATTTGTTACTTAAAATTTCAAACGTGTTTTCATCGCCGAAGCATACCTGTAAAAATCAAGAAACTTAATTAATATATTATGAATAAATGTACATAGCATCTATCATATAGTAAATAATAATTTTAAAGTTAAATTACCGATCTCCAGAAGTCCACATCCTCATCACACCACTGTTTAGCCCACTTCAGATCTTTTGCTTTCATTGCAGCTGTTAACTTGGGTTTTCTAGCAGGTCGACAAGCCTTGAAATCAATATCCTTCAACTTTCTGAAAAAGTGCGTTTAGATGCATTCACATTAGCCTCTTCCAGTTGAGATTTTATCTGTTTCGTTGTTGCAAATCTGTTTTCTAGACAAATTCTTTTGAGAAATCTTTCTGACCTTGGGATGAAAATTAGCTTTATTCACATTTATTCTTCCTTCTGGGGCTCAATTCTTCACCTGAATCAATTTTCTTCTTTATGCGCCTCACGCTAGTATCTGATAATTTCAACCTTCGTGAAATTTCCCAATTGGAATACATTTTTGTACTAACGAGGGCTTTGACTTCTGCTTTTTTACGTGGTGTAATATCTCCTGTTTTACCCATTTTTAAAGGTCACAATCAGTAATATCTGGTTATTAAACACTTACTTGTGATGTCAATATTACACAAATGATTATAAAAGTGAACAAAGAAACATAGCAGTTACACGCGAGAACGCCACTGAACAGTACCTGTACACTGTACTATGCACACTGATAGCCACAATAAGTAAAAAATCAAATGTCAAATAGCTACAATAGACATAAAATTCAGCAATGAACTAAGTGCCCTAAATAACTGTTATAAATTTTATGATTAATTGCATGAGAAATAGTACTCAACACGTAATTATTACAAATAATACTAAAGATTTGCAGAGCTTCTAATAATATGGCCAGGGACTGTAGAATATTGTAACACGTCCCAGAGTGAAACACAAACTAATGATCACAAATGTAATGCAACATATTAAATAATAAAATGGTGAATGTAAATAAATGAGGAACGAATAATGCACATGAAACGGAGTGGAACCACAGAGTAGCAAAGAATGTTATTGAACTAAATCAGAGTTTAGCATAATCAAGTTTGGTCCCTTTTACATTTATTTACAGATTTTTTTTTTTGCGTGAAGGTGTTTGTAGTTTTTTAGATTTCACTGCATCATATCGATATTATCGTATCAACGATTTAAAGATATCGATATAAATATCGATATTTTATGACCGATATTATCGTTTGACCGATACATCGTTGCAACCCTAATTGTGATCAGTGTAACTTATTTTTTTTGTGATATGTGTATTTTTGTATTTGAAATGTGAAGTTTATGAAATGGAAAACTGCGTAATAACTGCAATCATGCCGGTATGTGTGGCTCGGTACTCAAACGTGGGCCTGTTGTACCTCCCCGGTCCTGTGTGGTGGTGTCTTAACATGTGCAGCCACACTGGCAGATTCAAGTCTCTCTTTTATTTTTACATTTATAACCACCAAACTGTCCAACAATTCTGTCTGGCTGTACTACATTCTACCATTTTTCGAGATGATTGTTTTAATTGTAGTATGACTAACCTCTTCATAGCCAATCATACTCACTTTAGTTTTATTTTCTGGTTATTGCTTCACTGTCATACGTTTATAATCGCTGGTTTTAAGGGTGTTAGTGCATACATCATCGATTAGCCATAAAACCCCATCAAAACAGTTAATATGATAGATTTTTTTATTGCCTGATAAATTTTAATTATTTCTTATAGTGCCCTCAACTGTTGGAAGGATTTGGAGAAAAGGAAGTAACAAAGCTTGCTGCTCACCCAGATGGGAAGCATTTTTTAGCTCTGACTGGTGATGGAAATGTGTATTCTTGGGGTTGTGGTGATGATGGTCGACTGGGACATGGTGACAACAGCTCCAAAGATGATCCAACTTTGATCCAAGCATTTGTTGGAAAAACTGTTATTCATGTAGCATGTGGAAGCACCTACAGGTAAGTTAATCAGGTCAAAGTCAGTTTGCTTTTCTTTTTTAAAAATTTGAGGTCCTTAAGCAGCATTGTGAATTTTTCTTACCAAAAGAATTATGCATTTTTCCGACTTTTTTTGTAAAAAGAAGTGTGTGTTTTGTGCCTATTTGCACTATGAATTGGCTCTATTAGAAGCTATGCAATTTTAGTCATCTGATGTTAAGAATAAATAAGAGTTAAAATGAGAAAAATAGGTGTCTTATTCTAATATAAATTTCATTCAATAATAGTCTCAACATTTAACAAAACACTTTGTTTTAGTGATTTCACTGCATATGGAATTTAAACACTTAATTTGGGAACAATTGAAATTACATATAATACAACAAATGGAGCTCTATCATCTTTCTTTTTTTTAAATGTCATGTATCGTATAATGTGAACTGATTACCCCAGTGCATGGAAGTAATGAGCAGAGAATAGTGCTGGTTAATCTTTATTTTATTGATGTGTCTTTGTGTCATGGAGGCAAAATCAGAATGGAGTGTTAGTAAAATTGGAGCCATTCCAGTTTGAGATTCAGAAGTTATATCAACAAAAGTGTTTCCTCATAGTTGTGAGCAAAGATGATTAAAGTGCCTGTCTCTAAGTGAACTTTCATTTCCAGAAATAGAATAAAATCAACTAACACTGAAGCTTGATTTGACCAAGTGGTATTCTTTTTCTTAATCCATTGTACACCAACCTCAAGAGAGAGAGAGAGAGAGAGAGAGAGAGCTGTATGCAAGAACTCTATTCCATTAAATTTTTTCTTTGTACATTCCTCTGACAGTAGTCGTTTACACTTAATAGTATGACTATACCATGACTAGCAGTGCAAAGTACTATTTTCTGATGAGAAATTTAACTAAAAAGAGATGTTTCCACTTAATTGTGTTGTTGAGAGTGCACGCCATTTTATACCATGCTATTAATGTCCAAGGTATTGTAAGGGGAAAGACTGCATAAAGGGTTAAGATATATAGTTCATCACCTTATTTACAACCGTGTAATATGTAGCCACTGGACCATCAATTGCTTGAATTTATCTCGGCCGCCACCTGTTTTGATTTAAACCCCACGAGAGGAAGGGTTAGGTTAATGTCATAATGAAAGTCAATGCTATTGTTTCAAATTCAAAGTTCACTATATTCCTGAATAAATTCACAAGTCCAAAACAATTGATGGCTATTGGAAATTCTTCACCCAGTTTTCTGGATTGCAAGTAGTGAAAAGCGATCATACTAGACTGAGCCCCGTAATAATAATTTTAGAAGTCACATTGAAATTAAAGTTTCACAGTACCACCACAGTATGCAAATGGCTGACCTACGCACATATGCCCATATACACACAACCAGCCTTGAGCACAGCGCACTCCACTGACCTACCACCTTATCACACTAAGTGTCGACCAGCAAAAAGACAACATTTGAGCACATTGGTCGTATTTGTACGTTCAGTATCCCTTCGCGGGACCAAAGTTCAACTTGAGTAAAAACCTTGTCATCTTCTTCTGCCTTTGAAAAATAGTTCTACACAGCTTCTACAGTTCCAAAACTTTAACAATAGCATGACCTTAGGGTAATTAACAATTTTAATCCTTATAAATTTTTCTGTATATTCGAGGTGTATTTTTTAAGTAAGTACCGTTTTGTCACACCGTGGCTGCAGCGCTACAGTCGGCGTTCCGCGCATGCGCACTGGGTACCTGCATCTCATGCCTACGCACTGACACCATTACAGTCTAATTCTTCCTTGTTTACATTGTTCACTGAGTGTTTAAGATGTCTCCGATAATCGTGAGTCCCGCTGACTGTGAAGTAAGGGCTGTTATAAGATTTCTTTGTGCTAAAGGCCTAAAACCGATCGATTTCATCGTGAGTTCTATGCAGTTTACGGACAAAACATTATGAGTGATGGAATGGTGACAAAGTGGGTGAGAGAATTTAAAGATGGCCGCACAAATGTGCATGATGAACAACGGAGTGGGCGTCCTTCGGTTGTTAATGAAAGTTTGGTGCAGAAAGTGCACAATAAGGTGAGTGAACAGACACTTTACGATTTCCTCCTTGTGTGATGACTTTCCTAATGTTTCTCGTAGTGTTTTGTATGGCATTGTGACCGAGCACTTGAATTACCAAAAATTATGCTCACGTTGGGTGCCGAAAATGTTAACGGATGTGCACAAAACCAAACGTTTAGGCAGTGCATTGACTTTCCTTGGGCGGTATCACAATGATGGTGATGATTTCTTAAGCCAAATTCTTATGGGCGATGTGACATGGGTGGCCTACGTCACACCTGAATCAAAGCAACAGTCCATGGAATGGCGGCATTCAGATTCACCCATAAAAGTGAAGTTCAAGCAAACGATTTCTGCCCGGAAAATCATGTGCACAGTTTTTTTGGGACAGAAAAGGAGTATTGCTTGTGGAATTTCTGCCTCGTAATGAGACAATCAATGCAGCAGCTTATTGTGAGATGCTGAACAATCTGCGCCGTCCAATCCAGAACAAAAGACGTGGCAAGTTGAGCAAGGGCATCGTTTTGCTGCATGACAATGCCCGTCCACATGAGGCTAATCAGACCAAAGATCTCATCACATCTTTTCAATGGGAAACTCTAGATCATCCTCCGTACAGCCCTGATCTGGCTCCCAGTGACTACCATCTGTTCCTGCACTTGAAGAAACACCTGGGCGGTCAGCGTCTTGGAGACGATAACGAAGTCAAAACAGTTGTGATGCAGTGGTTAACAAGTCAGGCGGCAGACTTCTATGAGGACGGTTTTCAAAAACTGGTACTATGTTATGACAAGTGCCTCAATATTGAAGGGAATTATGTAGAAAAGTAGAGTAAGGTACAGGCTTTCATGTAAAAATAAAATTATGGAGATGTATTTGTACGTCTTTTTTTATTATTTCAAAACGGTACTTACTTAAAAAAACATGCCTCGTATAACGGATTAGCTGTAAAAAGTCGTTTTATGATGTTATGAAATCTGTTTATAACATCTGCAGTTTTGAAGTTACAGGGTTCAAACAAAGTTTTTACAGCTTCTAATGGATTTATCTTGCTTTTGATACCAAATATGACCTATTTATTCATCTATGAAGAATACTATTTAAAACGCAATATTAAAATTTTCGACTGTGCTAATATTATCATGATGACTTTAAGACATATTTTAAAGGTTTCTACATGTTGTCCCTGCCTCGTCTTTCATGTCTCTAGCTGCTTTATCTGATTTATAATTAATTTCTGGAATATGTGTCCTCTTTGTTTGTATAATTTGATGTTGGCCATATGCAAAATACCACTATTTTCTTTCATCCTGATTATAATACTACTTGTTTCTCAATAAGACTTACAAAATATTGTTTCAAATTTACTCTTGTATGTTCTGAAAGTGATTTTTTTCCCCTGAATTTAAATGAATGGCTTGAAATAATTAAAAGTTCCTATGAGCACATGTTTGGCTGTATCAAATTATATTTAAAAATGATCATGAAACTTTATTGAACTTTCTAAAATTTTAGTATGTTATACGGGAGAGAATTATGTTTGTCTCACACTATCAGCTGACTTGTTAGATTACTTCTAACATATGATTTCTTGAATGTTATGGTGCATATTTACGTAATAAAATTCTATACTGGCTTTCTAGGCTATTAAATTCATTATACTCTTTATTATGGTTTATTTATAACAAAATTTATTATCTTTTAACTGTTTACTGTTATGAATATCCTTCGAAGTGAAGAAAAGTGTTGGATTATAGTGAAATTACTCGTAACAAAATATTGCGTATACTACTGATGGATTATGTCCTGCTACAGATGTTTATGTAAGTTTAGAACTGAGATTTACTATTTAAAGTTGATCTGTTATCTCTATTTACTTTTTAGTTTACTGTGTCACTTAAGCTAGCTGCGTAAATGGCTTTAAGTCTGTGGAATTGGGTCATTCACTTTTCCCGTTCTACTGGAAACAAAGTTTGTTATTAGAATTTGCAGAATTCTAAGGTTACTTACAATATGAGGTCTATACCCAGCATGGTGGGTGAATGGTTAATGTTCTGGCCTAGCATTTGGGAGGACATGGGTTCAAATCCCAGTCTGGTGAGCTAGATTTGGGTTTTCCATTGTTTCCCCAAATCACTCCAGGTGAAAGCCAGAATGGTTCCTGCATAAAGGCCATGCCTGAATTCCTTCCTGCTCCTTGCCCCCAGTCCATTCCCACCTCTAATAACCTTGACATCGAAGAGTTGTAAAGCCATAAGGGTAAAAAATGAGGTGTGTACAGGCAGTAGACTGCTTTGAATTTTTAACATTATGGACAGGAATCCTGATAATCAACCGTGGGTTTATTACTGTTGATGGGAATGAGAGTGATATCCTGTTTTCTTTATAACAATGTGTGACAGCATATGTAAGATCCATACTTGTAAGTGAATATACTGAATGGGAGTATATCATTTGGTAAGGTTACTGTGTCATTTGTTTTAATCCGAGTACATATTTAAGAAACTTTCTTGACATGTTCCAAGACTTTGATGAATCTTGAAGAACATAACATGCGTTATAAGATTTTTTACAGTCATTTTCCATGAATCATGAATTTAGTATCAATTATATATTTTTTTTTTATAGCTGTTACATATTTTCTTCACTAGTCGTTAAGTTTTAATAATAAACACAATATCCTGTTCATACAATTTGATATTATTCATTTTAACTGTTGTTAGTATTCATTTTGTATAGAGGTTAACATTTCTGTTTTTGATTTGCTAGTGCGGCCATCACAGTTGCAGGGGAATTATACACATGGGGGAAAGGCAATTATGGCCGTCTAGGTCATGGTAGCAGTGAAGACCGTAACATACCAACATTAGTAACTGGTCTTAAAGGTATGTGGTTTTGTATATATCTGGTTGCATATTTGTAAGGAATTTGTCCGGTTAGAGTAATTTCACATTAAGAAAAGTATCTACTAAAGTGGATAGATATGCCGTTTGTCTTATTTTGTGCCCAATGAAGTATGAATCAACCTCATTATGTGGATGTTATAATGATGCTTAGCTGTATGTCAACATTTTTAATATTTATTTTTAAATGAAAATCAGAAGATGTTTATCACTAAAATAAAAAGAGAGTGGTACCATCACTTATCACAGATTATATGAGGTATACAAAATCATCAAAAAATATAGGATATTTAAATTTTATTGTATAAATCCTTCATCACAGAACGGTCCCACTTAATGCATATAACAATTTTCCACTGTTTCATATCTGCCCCATACTGCCTTAATGCATCGTCAGATTTCTTTCTTTGTCCTTACTTTTATTTATAAATTGACATCTTTTGTGTCCATCAAATTGATAATTAACATTGTTTTGTAAAACTATCTCTTGATATCGTATAAATACCTTGCTAGTAGCACAGTGAAACTGTTGTATGTTTTCTCACCTAAAAGAAACCTTGTCAGTTTTGTTTTCCCCTTTGAATTCTCTTGTTCTGGCTGAATTAATCTTTTAATTATGTGTTTTTCTGCTCAGGCTGATTTATCTGTAATTTTTGCAGGCCATTATGTCAGTGATGTTGCATGTGGAAGTGGAGATGCTCAAACATTAGTTGTAACAGACAATGGCTTGGTTTTCTCCTGGGGTGATGGTGATTATGGAAAATTGGGTAAGAATGATGCTAAATTATAAGAGAGAGAGTCTTATATATAATAATAATAATGACAATGAGCAGGAAAGGGTAAGGGTAATATGATCCAACACTTACCAAAGATGAAGGCAGCTGGGAATGAGGAACATAAATAGACAAACAGAAGAATCACAATATTTTGGTGGCTAGCCTTATTCTTGGCAGGAGTGAGACACCATGCAGGGCATGACGTGCATGCGCCGGAGGCTGTCTGGTGTCTCACTCCTGGCAAGAATAAGGCTAACCGCCAAAATATTGCGTTTCTTGTGTTTGTCTCTTTTATGTTCATCATTTGCAGCCACATTCATTTGTGGTAAGTGTTGTTCATATTTCCCTATCCTTCCTATGTTTTTATATATATACATATGCATAATTTGCCGTATCATTTAAAAATTTTGTGGAATCTTTTTATTTTTCCTATGTCTCTTTTGCAATGTATCTTTACATGGAGGTTCTATTATTTGTAGGACGTGGTGGCAGTGATGGTTCTAAAATGCCAAAGTTAGTGGACAAACTTCAGGATGTAGATGTCGTGAGAGTATATTGTGGAGCTCAGTTTAGTCTTGCTCTTACTAGAAGTGGTTCCGTCTATTCTTGGGGTAAAGGTGATACATATCGCTTGGGACATGCATCAGAAGAGCATGTTCGATTTCCAAAAATTGTGGAATCTCTACAGGGTATCCTTTGTGGACATTAATTTTTTACAGTGCTGCTTTTAAAGTTGTATACCTCTTCAACAGTAAATTGATAGTTTGTATTTTAATTGTCTACAGGAAAACGTGTGCTGTCATTAGCAGTTGGTTCAGGTCATGTTTTAGCTTTGACAGATGATGGAGATGTTTATGGCTGGGGTAGAAATGACTATGGCCAAGTTGAAGAAACAAGTGGGACAAGTATACTGGAACCAATGCTTGTAACCTCTCTTCAAGGAAGATCAATTATTGGAATTGCATGTGGCCCAATCCAGGTATAACATAGTACATCAGAATTTTATTAACTAAAAATTTAAAGAATAGTTTTCGTTTGTAGTTTTAAATGTCCAATTTTTATCTCTCTAGGCGTGTTAAAACTACAACAAAAATAGTTACTATCCTTATTGACAGAAATACTGATAATGAACATATATATTTTTCCTGGCAGGCTTAAAATTTTCTTATTATTGTGAATGACAAACTTCCTGTCAGAATGGAAGTAATCACTTTACTGCATATAAAAATATGTTGTTACTATATATTGTTATTTTATAGTTATACTGTTTGACTGTTTTGTTGGTAGAATAGAATTAAGTATACAATGAAGTCATTCAGTGGTTTTTTAGTCTTTGTAGCTTAAATAATTATAGTACTGAATATGTTTAACATTTTTAATGAATATGCAACTTCAAATTATTTGCAACAGTGGTAAATAAACATTAACAAATCTTACATTACACGGCTCCATGCAGTTGTAGCAATTTTTCTACCAAATACTTTATTAGCTATATTGATTTGTAGTCCACCAAATATTTTATTGGCTACATTGATTTTAAAGTACTCAGTATCTGGTTCATTTCACAGTGTGTTAATGATCGTAAGTGAATTTGTTGCCTTAATTATAAAATTGCCACACGGTAGAATTTATCTTCAATGACATTAAATCAAGATTTAATAAGATTTCAGCTATAAGTTAGGGGTTCAATTTTGTAGTGACCCTTTGAAAAATTTCAAAAGTATACATCATTATTATAGTAAAATGTGCATTGCGAGACATTCCAAAATTGGTCACTGAAAAACTGGGGAGGGGGCTACTATTAAAAAAAAAAATCGGTAAAATCAAACATTACTGTGAAAGAAAGAAAAACTCCAAATGAGTTAGGAAGATTTTATCTATGCACAAGGGAAATTTCATGTGATTATAGACAACATTAGTTATAAAGAAATCCCCTAATGGCTATATAGATTTCACTCTAGATGAATGCTAGGATGATTCCTTCAAAGGCACTGAGTGTTGTGGGTGAGCAGTAACTCTCTTGCCTTGCATTTGGTAGGATGTGATTTTAAATCCCTGTAAACCATCTGCATTTCAGTTTTCCATGGTTTCCTGAAATCATTCTAGGTGAATGCTGGGGTGGTTCCTTCAGAACTCCATAGCTGAATTCCTTCCTCTTCCTAACCCCCAGTTCTTGCCCACCTCTAATGATCTTGATGTTGATATTGTTGAGTCATAAACAAAAATTAAAAAAATCTTTCAAAGGCCATGGCCTAATTACTCCCTGTTGCTTGTCCACAATCCTCTCCAACCTCTATTGACCTTGACATTGACAATACATAAAGCAATAAGAAAAAGATCTTGTAGATCCATTGGTATCTTTTCTGCATATTTCTTGCACCTGTAGCGTCTGCTTTTAGGGAAAGTAAATTCTGGACCATACTGTTTCATCAATAAAATAATTATCAAGTTTGAATATCAAAATAATAATTAATTTTTAGCTAACCACATGAAATATTATTTGATTTAATAGGAGAACTGAAAAGTGGGTATACAATTTATTATTGATCATTGTGAAATTATGCAAACATGAAGTTTGTATTATTCTGATATAAACAATTACACATCATTGAATGTCTTTAATATCAAACAGTTAGATAAATATCTCAGGGTTGATAACTGGGTGGAACAATTGGATTAGTTTCTGTCGTGAACGAAGATTTACCATTGCACTCCTGATGGGTCAGAGGGCCCCATGCATGAATAGTGTTACAGGGGTCTGTTGTTCGCTGCCGGTGACTTGGCCCGTTGAGATGTTGAGTTGCCTTGCACCACCCAGAGTGGTGAGGCAGCAGTCCAGATTACTTGTTGCCCTATTAGGTGAGAATTCAAACAAGAGTGTCCCCTCCTCCATTCTTCAGCTCCGAGCAAGATTCTGTACGCCTCGCACCGCAATGTGTCGTCCTGCCCTTGGTGAATTACTGTGCCGCTCACCAAAGTAACAGCATCTGACTGGCTCACAGAACAAATGAAAAACACTGAAATGTTAATAAATTGTTGGCAGCTTCTCTATCGGCTGGATCGTCTCCCACCACTCTCAGAATGCGCCTCTTTACTAGGAAACGGCACTAAGGTACATTTTCGCTCGCTGGCACCAGTTTTAGGCGGGTCTTTTCTGAAATTTGTGAAAATAGAAAGTGGACCTCAGTTATTTATGGTCGGCTGTAAATTCCCTGAATGTCCAAGTCAGGTAGAACATTTTTAGTCACCCACGGGACGTGTAAATCTGGACACTTTTGTTCCGTCACGTATCTGTTCGTTTGACATGCCCCACTGCCAACATTCACACATACCGTGGGAACATTTGGTGCCTAATAACACTGTACTTTTTAATTAATTACACACCTCATAAAATTTTGAAGAGCAGGTGGGCTCAGAGAGAATGTGTGTTTCAAATGCTTGTTCATTTCTTTGTCTTCTTTGCTATATAGACAGACTTAGCTAGCATTCACTGATATTATGGCATGATCCTGTTCTGGGCAGAGCAGTGAGAGTGGACGGGGGGAAGCTTTTTGGTTCCAAGGTTTAGGGTTGCGCCTGGAAGTCAACGATGATTGAGATTGGGATAGTCGTCATAGGAGCATTTACTGGAAAAATCAGGCTATCAGTGGATGTACATAGTAATGTATATAATAATGCTTATATCCACATTGCTTTAACAAAGTAGTATACACTATTCAAATATTTGCTAGGGATTATTATCATTATAGACTGAGCTTGGTGTTATATGTTTATCTGTAACCTAGGGCTGAGGGCAGGTTTGTGGTGATTTGATTGATCACTACTGAATGATGATGTATCAGCATGCCGGAATAGGCAAATAATAGCCCAAACTTAACTCCCAGGTAATTGTGGTAGTTAGAAGGCATTTTTTCTTAAACATCATAAATTCACCTGGTATAACCTAACTCCATCTGCAATCATTCACAGCAGAGCCCACCTGTTACCTCTGTCCCTTGGCAGTATCATGTCACTGCTGCTGACATATCCCGACTGCATTGATGTGATGGAATATAAGACTGATTCTGGTACTCGCAAGGGATTTTAAACAGTACTCCCTAATCCTAGTTCACTAGTGAGGGTAGTCAGGACCTACTTCCTGTCTACTGATTCGACCATCAATTGTTATAGAATTTTAACTTGTGGTAACCATTGGTCAATGGTCTACTTTGGCAATAATCCAGTGTCTGCTTACATTTCCTGAGTGCACACTTATCAGGCACCAATTCAAGTTACAAAACATTATACTTTAACACAACAGCACCCATCAAGCTGGTAAGCCTCCCCCCCCCCCAATAGAAATATCCAACTCAATGTGGAACATGTTGCTGCACTATTTTTTACAAGTCCATTGTTTTCATGCAATTCTTTTTTAACCACCAATTACATTTATTTCTTAAACTAAGTGAATTTTCCTTTGTGTTCTGTGGTGCTATAATACAAGTGCAATGACGATAATTTCGTAGACGTGGTAGCAACAGACAAGAATGTCCCAGTCATTATGGAATCCACTGTTTACATCCACAAACAGGTGACTGGGGGGACTGTGCGGACTCGTGCTTGCGAGCAGTGGCATAACTATACCGTTGAGGCCTGTGACAAACTCATCGAATTGGGCCCCCACTCAGTGCCAGATCTTAAGGGGGAGGGGGGGAGCAAGCTGGGGCACCCAATTTATAGGTGACATATTTTTGTAGCTAGTCTACTGCCACGGATGGCGACAATGGGCAGGAGTCTCTGGCTGAGGGCCTGTGACATTTTGCTCATCCTGCCACCCTATTGTTACACCTCTGCTTGCGAAACTGGTTTTTGACCTCATATAATTCAGCATGTTGCTATATCCTGTCACCCGGTTGCACTCATAAGATTGCATTAGTGGTACATCCTGTTAAAGTCTGTTTGTATGGTGAACATGTTAACAATTAATGATAGTTATTTCTACTGTCTCTCTTTCTCCTGTAATTCTTCCTTCCTAATTTGGAATACGGTTCATGTCTGATTATAACTACAATGTATATTTGTAGTATTCTTTAATTTGTAATTATACAAGTGGTAACCCTTCTGAATACTCCTGTGGCTCTCGAACCATATAATTAGCTTCAAGCTATCTTTCTCACAACAGTTGTCAATAATACAGTAATGATACTAGGGGAAAAGGAAACTGCTTTAGGCAATACAAACAACAAAGGATAAAGAAAATACCTTTTTACTCATCAAAGTTGAAGGCTGCGACAAGTGAACAGCATATGAGATGAACAAAAACATAAAATATTTTGAGTTAAAACCTTAAAGTGTTATACAATGAGCCATTTGTTTGGGACGTATGCACCTGCCTCATATTATGAGTCATCGGTTAAACTTCAACACCTTTTTTATCTTATTTTGATTAATTTATTTCCTGCGATTAACATGCCCACTGATATTATTGTTGCTCCCTCACAACCTCCAATCATCAGAGCCATCATTCATGTTGCTGTGTTGATGTTGGGTGCTTGCAGGCATAGACACATGTTTTTCTGGTAAAAAAAAAAAAAATAACTTGTTCCTTTTTTTGTGTGTGTGCATGTGGAATGTTATTTTTTGCTGCTGCCCTCTTCCCTTTACTTTGTTGAGTGGTGGGAATGGTTTATCTTACCATGTAATTACTTATTATCACATATATGGATAATCCTAAACTTATTCCCTAATTTTAACTCCATGTGTCATTCCTATCAGCTATTTCCCATCCTCCAAGTGTATATTTATTGTTCTATTTTTGTTATTGTCTTTTCATTCTGCTTTTTATTTGGCGGTCACTACCATGGTAAGCATAGTTATAATAGATATGCAAATTTTTCAGATTGTAATGAAATATCCTGATGTTAATTTGTTTGAATTTGTTTCAACATTGACTTACAGTATATAATTAATATCAAATTTATTCTGTATTCTTTGACTCACTGTGCTTGTGTGCCTGCCTGTTTTAAAATAGCTTACTGACTTTGTTTCTACCAAGCCAATGTGTACCATGTCTACTTGGCAATCATGTGAATGTAAACTTTGACAATCAACCTTTTGTGACTTCTCTGTCTCACACCTTTTGTTTTTCTTGGGATGTTTTCTTCTGTTTTCTACCTTTCATGTTCTTTGGAACAGTTCCTTGTTCACAATGTAACAACTACTGACTCGCTTTTATTCTAATGAGCCTTCTTCTAGGTTCACATACTCCTTGTGCTGATGTGCCACTATTGTGTACACTAATTGCAGACTTCTTTTACCCTTCCTGCAACCTCCTTGAGTACTTCATCACACTTCCTCTATGTATTGTTTACCAATTCATCATTCCTGATTGATGCGTGAATTCTTTAAAGCTAATATGTCAGACTTGCAATTCCCTGTGACTGCTTTGCCTTTAATATGTACAGCCTGTTGTTATAACAACTGTGTTGCTGTTCATGTGGTTTCTTTTCAACCATGCGATAAACTTGGCAGAATTTCTTGTATTTTCTTGGAGGCTCCCCTTCACTCCCATTTTTCTGATATTTATGTGGTTTCTTTTCAATCCCATGGTATCTTCACATCTTTTGGTAGAATTTTCATTCCCCTCTACTTCTGCTTATTAATTGAAAAGTGATCTCACCAGTCACTTATTATGAATTAACTTTTTTGTTATCTCTCTTCCTTAACTAATTATCTTCTTCTATATGTGTATCAATCATATATATGTAATTGCATGACATCATCATTCTTGAATCGCTCTCTGCCATCGTAAATATCTACATTATCCACTTTTTTTTAATCAAGCATATCTCCATGTCTTCTTCATTTAACAGTGATGTTTGAAACTGCATATATGGTGGCTTAAGTGAGAATACCATGGTTTGACAGAAGCAATAGTTTCTGCTGCATGAATTGAAGTAGGAGTTTTGATTATAACTTTTTCCATACATGCAATATGATTTATAATATTTCTCCATGCCATTGTTTCCTATATCCCCTATCGTTGCCCCATGTGTTTAACTTCTTTTGTGATCCTATCATATCTTGTGTCTTTTAGTAACCATGATGTTAGGCAGTTTTATCAGGTCTTGAGACATTCACTGCAGAAATTGGAGGATTATTATTTTTTCGGTTTGTAAGTGCAAATACTTATTAGATTATTTTATGACTACCATGAATGTAAATATTCCTGCTTTTGTTAACGGGTGGTATTTTGACACTTTCCCAACAACTGATGCTGCTACTGGTTAATCGAATTTAAAGGGTGGGTAACGTTTAATTGAGTGATCCAGTTTTACTTGCAGTGTATCAATCCTTGCCTTCTGTATCCATAAAATATTCGATTGCGAGGTTTCTCTCTCGCATCTGATTCACATTTCTATTGATAGTTCAATATTTTAATATTTAACATAATAATATAACTATGCCCTCTTCTGTATAATTTCTGCTATGTTGAATATGCATTTTACAGTAAATTGTAACGTACTTCATTAAATGTTAGAAAGGAATTAAAGTGTCACTGATTGAATCATCTGCTATACTGAATATTCACACTTACGATTGCAAGATTCAAAATGTCTGCTGTTTTTATGTATTTTGTCAGGGTGCTTCATAAATTTAAGTTTACTTTTAGCCAAGATCAGAAGTATATTATTAATAATGTTGCTATATAGTATCGCTTTTTTTCACTATTTTGTAATTGTGCACACTGGTTTTCTCTTATCTTACTTCAATTTATACTTATGGCCTATTCTCGGTTACAGCCACTGAGCCTGTTGGGTTAGTGGTAATGTTCATTCCTGGCATTCAGGGGCAAATGGATTAAAATCCCTGTCTGGCCATCCTGATTTTGGTTTTCCTTGATTTCTCGAAATCACTCCAAGAGAATGCTGGGACCATTCCTTTAAAAGGCTGTAAGCACCTTAGAATTTGGGTAGATTCTAGTTTTCTTAGCTACAGAGCATAAGGGAGGGAGTAAGCTTCCCAGTTAACATTAAATTTCTCTGTTTGCAATTATAGGATGTGAGAAAACCGTTTCATGCAAAAGCTGATACTGCAAGCTAACTCAGTAAATAAACCGATTTAAGAACAATGAAGACACTCAATGCACAATATAAGCTTTAAATAAACATTTTATAATAGTAAAGAACTGTTAAACTAACCTGGAATAGGGTAATCCATTATTATCCAACTTGTAAACAATATATTTTGGTTACGTGGTAATTTCACTAATTCTTAACACTTTTCAACACAGTAAAGTAATAATAATCTGAAAGAAAGATAATTTCAGTAAAATTCCGTAGTTTCAGACCGTGTAAATAAGGTAAATAAAATTTTAAATACTTCATTGGACACACTTTCACTTTCAACATTTTTAATCATATGTTTTCGATCATTACTTGAACTAACAAGTAGATTTCCTAAAAGAATGAGAAATCTGGTATAACATATTAAGATTTCAGAACATTCCATGCAGTAGAACAGATATTTAACCAATTTTTAAAATTATTTCGTCATAAACCACACGTGGTAGTTATCGAGATTTATTTGCAAGTAAACCAAGCCACTTCTATAAATAAAACAATGATGAAAACACGTAACTAAATTCAAAGAAAATTCAGATAACTTCACTTTTTCGATATAAACAACACTTGAATAATTATAACTAAAAACCAAGTATCTGCTAAACATATTTCAAACCCGATTTTTGTCAAACTCATAACTTTGCCATTACACCACCAATCTTAATGAAATTTACACTTCTGGAATCAGGAATTTACATAGAACACAATGACAACAATTGTAACATGATAATTTGCAATTCAGCAGGGTCACCTAAAAATTGCCAGAATTAAGAAATAATTCGGGGAATCACTAATTAATTTTCGGAAACTTTTTAACATTGCGCACTCAAACTAAATTCATTTACAAGGAAGCTAATCATTTGGGAACTTTAACTAAACACTTTTTATAAACCTCAAAGACCAGGCTACACACGGGTAGGTTTTGAACACATTCTATAATTACACCTTTTTACACTATTTTTGGAAAGCGTCGGTATACATCAATCATCCGGAGGGGGTTATAAAGGATGACGCGATAGCGAGGTCGTGTTCTTTTATTCCGGGAACGTTGCATATAGTGGACCTGTGCGAGCATGTGTCGGTTAGGGCAAGTAATAACCGGAAACCGTTAAGCCGAGCTAGGAGCGTGTGGCGGCCATGATGATTTTTCTTACCAGAGTCGTGTGTTAACAACTATAATGAACTTATAAATTTTATAAAGGTGTCAGTCGGTGTATTCTCCTCTTCATAGTTTACAATCTTTTGGAAACGTTTTGTTCAATCGCCTACTCAACTTTAAATGCAAATTTTCAAAATGTCACTTTGAAACTCCAAATTTTTCTTCAAGTGAATTTTTATGTACTATCAGAGTGAACAGTAACCTTTCCTAAGCTTTTGGTTCAAATAAGCTTTGTGGTGGCTGTTAAGCTTTACAGTTGAATATCCAGGGATTTACATGGGCATTTAAAATTTATTAAGGCAAATTCAGAGAACTTTCTTCAAGTGAACATTCAGTTAAGGTATCTAAACCTATACTTCACCCCGGTATAGCAATTTACTTCCTTACAAGGCGGCCATTGCTGGAATTGTCTCCTCTTCCTTGTCCCTAATACCTTCCTTCCCCTGATGACCATGAAAGCAATGAGGCAAAAAGCTCAAGGCAAAAAAGAAGATGGCGAGAGTGTATTTTATCGCCAAAATATCATGTGATAACATTTCATTAACTCGACTAGTAACCCGAGAACATTATATTAGTTCTTAACACTGAAAATTTCATTTTTATGTATCATACCTCTATGGGGAAGAAATTCATCATAAATCTAAGCACTTCACCAGAAGATGACGACAGTGAGTTTGATCACTGAAATATTATGTGAAAGCACTTCATTAACTCTGCTGGTAACATGAGAACATTGTACTAAAAAAAAACTATTGTTATCCTCATATCGTCTTATTGACTTCTTCGATATTGTTACTGTAAACAATATTTATAAAAAAACTATAACACTGAATATTCTTTTACAAAAGTAAATTTGTTCTTATAAATTAATAGTATGGAATTTGAAGTTGTTCTCCACTCATATAATGCTCTGTCAGATAGTTTGCATACTCTACAACCTGCTAGGCTTCCTTTCCTCTAAATATCTTGTTGTAACACAGTTATAGGAATATATTTTCCTCATTGCATATTTGATGTGACCTTAAATGAAGGATTCTGCTATTTAATCACATAAATTTCTGGCATCTAATGCTTGTTTTGCTTCCTGCTGTTACTTTCAAAGTTGCTGATGCCACTCCCTTTTCCTGCGACCTTAATTCTTTCTAAAGTGTTAATGCGAGCAACTGTAGCTACACTGCCTGATGCCTGCTCCAGTTTATTGCTGACTAAATTCTGCGATCCACTCGCTAACAAAATGTTACTCTAGCTATGGTTGAAGCCATTGCCATTAATTGCAGTTTGCCACATTTGTTCCACAATGAGATATTGCCCTCCTGTGAAAATGAAAGAGATGGCTAGCATAGTGCCAAAACCTATTTCATTTTAGTAATCATTGTTACTCACTAGATAGCAGATAAACCCTCAGCTACCTCCATCAGGTGGTTTCATTGTTATTGTCGATTGAAGCAGACAGGTGTTTTTCATTTAAAAAATTGAAGTTTCAAGTGGTGACTAAACACTTTTAAATAAAAGTCTTAAAACTAAAATAGATCAAAACTGAGCTGGATGAAGTTGATGGTATATCTGCTGTTGCGTTTTCAATTGGGTTACTGAGTTTAAACATGGCCGAACATCCATACAAGATGAATGATGTTCGGGATGTCCAGTGGAAGTGACTATCTGCAAAATCATTCCCAAAATCCACAATTTGGTTTTAAGTCATCGATGACTCAAAGTGCACTAAATAGTAGAAGCCACAGGCATATCACAATATACAGTATACTTAGTTTTGCACAAAAAATTAGGTATGAAAAATTTCATCAAGAAGGCTGCTGTGTTTGCCCTCATTGGGGAATAAGCACAATCGTGTAGTCAACTATGAAGCTGTTTCTAGGCTTTTTTGTTGCAACCCTAACCAGTTTCTGCATCGGTATGCAGTTGTGAATGAAATATGGATACACAATGTCAGGTAACCTAAAATTTTGTGATTTCATATCAAAATTTGTTTATAGAGCAGCAAGTTCATTCAGATAACATTGCAGATTAAGTTTAGAGACAGTCTTTTAAGTAATCCAAGGAGAATATCACAGTAAACAGTCATATAAAATCAGAACGTAGTATTAACAATTCACATAATGGGGTTCAGACTATTTCGGAAAAGAAAAGGTTGCATTCATTTTCACAGCTACTTTAGACCAAGTATACCGAAACGAGGTATGTACCTTAGCAAACACAAATTTTTCCTGAAGAATTATGAGACTTTGAAAAATCGAATGGCATAAAAATTGTAAGTTCAGTAACACATTAAAAATTCCTAAAGCAATAGTTTTCAAGATATGAAGATGATTTAAAGTTTAAAAGAAAAGTAATTTTTCATTATATATTATAGAAAAATTTTGGTAGGATAACTAAAGTTTAAGAGTTGGTCTTAAAGGTTTTTGTGGAATTAATTATCCACGAGGTCAGAGGAGATGAAACTACCAGAGAGGGAAGTATGTTTAAGCAAAAGGAGATTTTTGAATATATACATTATTTTGACTGATATCTGGAAAAGAAATAATTAAAATTCATACGGAGATGGGGGCTTCCGGTAGAAGTTTTGAAAGTATTTAGATTCTGAGGGGGGGGGGGGTGAAATGATGAAAAAGCTTGTAAAGAACTGTTATTACAGTTAGATAGTGATGATACCTATTGAAGAGCTAATGTACAATCATTTAAAACAATGTTCAGAGCTGTAACTTCAATACTTTAGGAAATATCTAAGAGTTAAATTTCTCAATATTCATTTTACACTGTTAGAAAATATGAACAAAGTAGATTTTGATATCAAATGAAAGAGGAGCAAAAATAAAACATGTCAACAGTTATTTCAACTTCACAGCTCTAAAACTTTGGGAGTTAGAAACATTTTTTTGTAAAGTTAGGAAAATAATTTTTTATAGCAAAACTAAGACAGCCACAGAAACTTTCACTAGGATTGATTTTAACGTTTGGAATCTCATCGACCTGCTGTAAAATTTTCAAATCAATAGGAATGAATTAAATCCACAAGATTGTTGGAAAAGTGCGTGAGAAACTAGTCTTACCCGGGTTCATAGACCGCCTCTATAAATAGAGCGACAGTAGTGCCCCTCATGGTCAGTTCATTAAAATCGGTTGAGTAGACACCACATCACTCCAGCCTGTGCTTCGGTGCACTGATGTAGACAGTAGGCAGCAAACGATACCATGACATAGCATTTCCGGCAGCCATCTTAATAATTTCTGCTCGTGTGTGAAATAGTTGCAAACCCTCATGTGACTGTAAGAAGTTGGGGGTTTGTGAGGGTTGAGATGACTCGAATCATTTGTCAGTACTTGCAATCATTTAATTTGGTGACAATTTCTGATGCCTAAAAGATAGTTCAACAAACTTGTAAGAATTTTCAGAAGAATATAGCGATGGTTTAATTTTTCAATAGCAGTAGTGACTTTAATTTGAACTTACCTTTCCTGATTGAGGTTATCCAATCTGGTGGCAACCGATTTCATTCTGTAATGAACAATCTTAATATCCAAAGGCAACACATCACTGTTCAACCGAATCTGTTAAGTGTAAACCCCCACTAACACTTCGCTTCTGACAACTATTATTCTTCAGAAACTAAGTAACAGTCTAAAGAGTGCATTTTTGAAATCAAACAGGCTCACAATAAAATGAAGATGGTGAAATTGGCTAGCAAGCTGGTGGCCACAGTTTTCTGGGGTGTACGCGGAATCATCGTACACCGATAAGACAAACAATAACCGGAGCTTACTATGTGTCATTATTGCATCCATTCAGTGAAGAAATTGATAGGAAAAAAGTCCTCATTTGGAAAAGAAAAAGATCCTATTTCATCTGGGCAATGCACAGGTACACACATGCACAGATTCAATGGTCAGAATTATGGAATTAAAATTTAAATTGTTAGCAGCCACCATATTCACCAGATTTGACCCCAAGACTTTTTTCTATTTACAAATGTAATTAAAAAAGTGGCTTGGTGGACAATGGTTCATGTTGATCAAATTGGTCATCACCCGAACAGTTGCCTATTTTCAGAACTTACAGAATCCTACTTTTTGGAGGTCATAGAGAAGTTAAAGGAGCATTTGGTAAAGTGTATAGAAATAAAAGGAAATTACATTGAAAAACAAAATCTACAGAAAATTATTATGTATTTTCTTTACTTTTTTCTAAGAACTTATTGAACAATCCTTGTATTTATCAGGGGAACCCCTGACAGGTCTTTGGCATACAGTGTGTACCAGAAGTGAACTTACACTGTCTTCTATTTGGATGCTAGCACTACCACCATCCTGCTCAGCATAGTGCCATGTTTTCTACTGTGATACATAGGGAATGAGAAAGTCTTGCAGGAAGCACTTCAGCATGTCTGACAAACATCCAGATAGAATGGCTACTCCAAATCTCAAACAGAGAGGGCTCTTCAGACGAAGGCAAGAAAATGGCCAATAGATTATGGCCAAAGGCTTTTGTTCCATATGCAGGAGCTTGTTCTGAAAAGATGGGTAGGATAGTTGGTTCACCATGAGAAACTGGAAACCAGCTCATCCAATCTGTAGACAGGGGTGCAGCAAACTTAATGCTGGCAACAGTGATGAAGCAAGCATGAGTAAGGCTGCACAGAACGATGGAGTGGAGCCTGTACAGAGACATGAAGCCCATTTGCCAGCTAGCAGCTGAAGACATGACAATGTGAACATTACATAAACCCATCGGCTCGCTGAGTGTCGGATACAGTGACTGGATTTCTTGAAAAGCATGTACCTAATGAAGATGACAGAAAATGTGGTTGAATTTATTATTATTATTATTATTATTATTTTTTATGCAAGAATCTGGCTGCAAACCTGCAAGAATAGGGAATTTCAGGCAATGTGAATAATATATTATAAGCCTTTCCATTTTATTATTATCATTTTGGATACCCATTATGTTGATACAATAAACACCAATGTCGCACTGTTCGTAAATGTTTCTGTGATTCCTCTGATCATTTTTCAAATGAAGCATATGTATCACATTATTGACTGTTTGTAATATCTGCTCTGATCATGTGATGCCTCAGCTGCTTTGTAAGTACCGAGCGTGGCGGTGTAACGGTTAGCGTTCTCGCCTCACATTCGGGAGGACGGCGGTTCGAATCCCCATCTGGGCATCCAGATTTGGGTTTTCCATGGTTTCCCAAATCATTCCAGGCAAATGCCGGGATGCTTCCTTCAAAAGGCCATTGCCGAATTCCTTCCCATTCCTTGCCCCCCATCCTTTCCCGTCTCTAAAGACCTCGCTGTTGAGAGAAGTAAAGCAGTTAAAAAAAAAGCTTTGTAAGTCTGAATACTTAGGTTTTTTTTTATATATGTTGCAAATGGTAGAAAGTTTGAAGATGGTGGTTGATAGTATGTATACCATGACAAAATATGCTTCCAAGTTACCACTTGGAGGGGATGAGAAATAGAATTTACAGGCAAAATTGTGACACAGCTGCAACTATAGTATGATTTCAGTGGAATAGTTATTTACAGGCCTGTAAAATGGAGATGGGGAAGCAGTTGCAGAAGAAACTGTCTGAAACAGTCATGGCCAGAAGTTCACCTGCAAAGATGGATTTGGCAAAACATTCATAGTGAAAGAGTGGTACACTTGTCATGTCTGGAGTGGAGAAAACATAACAGAGTTCCATCCTCAGCAAACTGCTGCCAGCTTTGGTTTAGGAGACATGTGCAGCCTTATGTTGAGAGAGTGGGACAATTTGCTTCTTAAGTGAAGCTAAACTGTTGAAACTATGTTTTATACCTAACACTTGCTACTTTGAGGCAAGCGTACCAAGTTAAATTTAAGTACATATTATCTGAATTAGTGCGGCACAAAGAAATTGTTATTTAATGGACAATTCATCTCACAATTAAATTATGTCTTTAATCCTTAACAAAGTAGCAAGGTATTCATTAAAGTAAAACACTCCTATCAACTGAACTGTAATTTTTCTATCACTTGATTTAAACATACGAACATTGAATATCGCACACTGTAGTGATTGAAGTCATTGATGGCATGTCACATAAATTATAATCTATTCTACGAACTTAATAGTCTTCATGATGATCAAGTTAATATATGAACTATGTCATGAAATGATTGACTTGGAGAAATTATTATAAGTGTTTAGCCAAGAGCAGTGGAAATATCAGATGGCGCATGTTGCCTCAATATTACAGATGTTCTTCTAATCGAGGGTGGCTAGAGAATTAATTGGTTTTCAGCTGTACTAAAGTAATGACAGAGTAGGGACCAGACATCTTATGCACTAAGCGCTGACTGAAAAGAAGCTTGCAACATACATGATATCATATAACCTAAATTTTACTAATAAATGATCAAAATTAGTTAAAAGATCTGCGAGCTCTTAAGAATCCAACAGAATTGTAAGTTTAAAAGCACTTTCTTGTAGTTCTCAAGTAAATAATAGGAGTAAATAGTAAAGTTCTATCACAATAAATTGTTTACATTGGCTTTATAAGGAGAATTACTTATTTCAGAATAGAATTAATTCCCTTCATGTACAGAGATTCAGTAAAAGACTAAGAGTTAAATGAGGTACAACACTTTTGACTTATAAAATAGTAATAAAAAGATATTTGAAATTGAAGTTAAAAAGAACACGAGGTAGATAAAATAAAAAAAAAAAACTAATTAATTCCACAGCTCCAAGTTTTTAAGTTACAAAAAAGATTCATAGCTCAAAAGATGATTAAAAATTCGAACTACATTATATAAAAATTTAGAATCTGTAGGTAAAGAGTAAGCAACCTTTTTAGTTGAAAATGATGATTTCGAAAGGAGTATAAAATTTTCAAATAGCACAATGCAGCTAGATACAGACTGGAAAGTATGTTTAAAACAAGGTAGAGTTTTTCTATGCACACTGAGTGAGTTTTGTAAAGACTTATGGAGTAATATGGCCAGATAGTAGAAAATAAATTTTTAAATATAAACGAGAAAATGGTGGGAGGAAGTCGTCAAGTTTGAGCATAGTTTTTGAAGGGAGCAATGAAATATATACTAACGGGATTAAGTAGCATATAATAAACATCACTATCATATAGAAAATTGCATTTTATAACATTTGGAAATCATTTTAGCCCGGCAGCACAGATATTTTTAGATATAAAGAATATCAAAGATTATAGTTAAGATGCAGTAATGGTTTTCATTAAGGAATAAAATTATGAGCAAGCTGCATTATATATCAAAAGATAGGGAAGAATGAGTTGGTGATTTTAATACAAGAATAAACACTTTAGCTCAGATACTTTGCAGATGAGAGGCAGTTTTAGGTTTTGTTACTTTTTGAAATTTTTTGTATAGAAAAACGGCAGTAGTTAGGGAAATTTTATAAGGAATTAATTTAATATTGAGACTCCACAAAAGTTTCAGAAAGTTCATAGCGAAAATAAGATTGAGCATTTCACAATATCCGGTAAAATTGTTCTATGTATCTGGTCGCCTATGAATAAGGGGCAAGGCTGCCTGGTGGAGGCAGTAGTTCAGAAGCTATAGTAGCATGAAATTGTGTCGGGGTGCAGCAGATTTTGGCTCCATGCACAGTAGAGAAGCAGGAAATTAGTTGCAAGTGATGTAGCCAGTCGGCCATTGTTAAGCTAACTTCAACAGATAGTGGAGAAGTGAATTTGCTCTCAGTGTTATAGAACTTTACTTAATTTAGGGGGTCCTCAGGAGTTTCTTACTGCTTGACTAAGGGTTTAAACCTGCATTCAATAATTTTGAAGAAGAGTTCAATGCTTTAAACATTGGTTACTGTGATGGAAGATTCTACAGTGTTTATATTCAATAAGTCTATAGTGAAACTTATTTAAAGAACCTACCTTCATCTCTTGGGGTTTTTACAGGGGATTGGTGACCACAAGACAGTAAGTTCTTAGGCTACATTAACAGTCATAGTTTAGAACAAGTGCTTTAGCACAACCCCCATCTAAGAGCATAAGGTCTAACAATAATTCCAATGCTATGAGAGAGAAACCTACAGCACTTCTGCTTTCATAGCCTTGAAGCAGAGTTTGTCATTAAAACCTGACACTCTGACAACAAGACATGTTCGTGTACTGACGAGTGGGAACTATCTCAGCTTGCCTTGGCTCACAGTGCTATTCGTAACTTCAATAAGGCTTCATAAAATGAAATAAATATTCCTTCTCCTTTCTTCAACTAGAAACCCATAACCGGTAGATTGCAACACACTGTCTTCCAATGAGGGCCAGTATTTACTGAAAAAGTTTTAGCAAAAGAGTGCGTTATGAAGTGTTGGTCTAAATAACAAGTTAGAACTGAAAAAAGTGTTAGTGAAGAAGTATGTCATTGACTGTTGGTCAGAGTAATGAATTAGGGAATTAAAGAAGCATTTGAAGAAGATTTTTAAGTTAGTTATAAGAAGACAGCTTGTAAGTTTAAAGAAGAGAATAAGGCCAATTATGAAAGATACAGAAGGAGACGGAAAGGAAATTTTGTGAGCTAGGCCAATTAAATATTCTGCAGTAGCAGACATTCTGAAAACCAATTAAAGGGCTTCTTTTAATATGCTGAAATCTTAAAATATTTCTTTCTAAGGAATATCATTGTGGGTATGGATTTTTTGATAAT
Source organism: Vandiemenella viatica (assembly GCA_031002005.1). NCBI lineage: Eukaryota > Metazoa > Arthropoda > Insecta > Orthoptera > Morabidae > Vandiemenella > Vandiemenella viatica. Next base: position 287,705,482 of record CM061921.1, read on the forward strand.
AGGTAACTCTTATTATTTAAAGTATTGTTCCCAGAATATTTTCAGGTGAATCAGGTAGTATGAATCTGGCACAGCATACTGACATGCATTCAAATCCTTGTCCATTTTGGTTTTCCACAGTTTATTTCAGGAAACTTCAGGCAAATGCTGGGTTGGTTTCTGCTAAGGGTCATGACCAAATTTCTTCCTAGCACTAATGATCTTGATATCATGAACAGTAAAACCAGAAGAAAAAATATAACACAGGTTAGAGGCAGCAATTAGTTTCCAATTTATTGAAATTAAGCTTTAGTAAAATATATTTAATATGAAGAACAATTGAGCACTCAGAAATAAAAATTATCCCAATTGAGTGTAAGAACCATCAGTGACATCAGCATCCCCGGAATTCCGGAAAAACACCTCGTGTAATTAATGGACGGCACCATTACTTTTAAGTTATTTAAGTTTTTGAGAAATTAATTAATGTTTGGTTTTCAAATATTTTTATCTATTTTGGCAATCATTCAGTAGTGTTTTAAATTTGAGGAACAGTGAGAAATCAAATGAAGTAATGTAGGAAAATGGGTAACTTTTGGAAGTGGAATTTACACATTTAATTTGTGGCTAACACTGACATAGAGTGAAGTGTGACATTATTCCATCTCGGCATGTACTACAACATTCCAAAATCAGGTACTTTCTGGGGAATGACTCAAATTACAATATCAAATTTTAGTCATATTTGTGAGGGTACCTGCAACACTAATTGAATTGTAGTCTTTCTTATCATCATCATCATCATCATCATCATCATCAAGTCGAGGAAAGATCTAAGGCTCAGTTATTTTTGGTTGGACCTTGTATTTTAGACTTTTTGCAAAATCTGTTGTTTTATCCAACAATTAAATTATTTTCTTTTTTTCAGAGTTTTGCTTGGAGCAGTAGCAGCAACTGGAACGTCAGCTTGAGAGTTGAATTCGTTGTTGATATTTGTGAGGATACATTCAAAATGCTAGATCAGTTGCTTGGTCTCGTTTGTGATGGAATGGCTGGAAACATTGACTGGCCTCCATCACATGATAAAGAGTGTATGGCTGTTTCATGTTTGAACCTCTTGCGACTCCAGGTCAGTCTTGGTTGTCATGTGGTTGGATCAGATTGTAAATTGTTAAATTTTAATGGCTGCAACTGTTTTAATTAATAAATGTGAACATTAGTAAATTTATTAATTTTGATTATCTGCTGTATCTGGAATATTAAAAATGGTGATAATCTAATCAATTCTTTAGTACTGTCTGATAAACATACTATGTGAACATTACAAGCTTATCTCTACTGTATAATGATGTTCGGGTTTTATGATGGGATCTTTCAGAGAGAGATAATTCTCACCGAGCGTGGTGGTGTAACTGATAGCGTTTTGGCCTCGCATTCGGGAGGACGGTGGTTCGAATCCCCGTCCGGGCATCCAGATTTGGGTTTTCCATGGTTTCCCAAATCACTCCAGGCAGATGGCAGGATGCTTCCTTAAAAAGGCCATGGCCGAATTCCTTCCCATTCCTTGCCCCCATCCTTTCCCATCTCTAAAGACCTCACTGTTGAGAGACAAAAAAAAAGATAATTCTCTTGTATTGAATTAAATATTTTTTCTTTGATCCCATGTGAGAGCATTCTGAAAGCAGTACTACCAACATCTGATAATCCCAAAGTTTTAAATAATTTCCAGTGTTAACTGCAAAAATACAATTTCCAATGTTAATTACTATTTTAAATATATTTCCAAAGATTTTATAATAGATACATTTCTATATAGTTAAAAAAAACCATACAACACATCTGTGATTGTGAACAGTATTTGTCACTTTCCCTTTCTTAAAGGAATATATCCTTTCGGCATGCTTCAGTTTCAGATTCTTAAAGAAAAAACTTTTATGGAGTGAAGTGGACTCTGGAGCAGAAGCTTTTGCAGTTTAGACAAAAAAAAGTGTCATGTTTTTGTAACATTTTATATTTTGTGGGAGGACATTGGAAAATGAAGTTTTCCCTTCTGTTTACAACTGACAGTAATTTTCCTGTATGTTAAATATGTTCCTAATATATCCCTGAAGGATATCAATAACCAAGTAGGAATTGAATTGAAAATGTGAATAGTATGCCAACTTCCTTGTTTCCATATCAGCTGTTCTGACTGTCATTCTTAGTGAGAAAAATTTAATAACTAATCTTTTCAAATAGTTGTTAAATGTGTTAGTTTCCATTTAAGGTGTTATCTGTGAGCAAACCTAAGAATTATTTCATTGATTACCTGCTCTTCAGTATTCATATTATAGTTTTTTGTGACAAGTTGAGTTACCTGTGTATTTTATACATAAAATGTTGGTTTGTGTGCAGAATTTCTTTGTGACAAACTACGGTAATTTTGTTTTTGCAACATTGAAAATAAGGCAGGATAGTAAACCCATCACTCAGCACAGACAAATGCACATGCTTTACAATATTTCAGTGTAAAATTTAATCATGGTTAGAGGTGAGACATATGGCAAGGGGATCAGATGTTTACACACAGAGAGATTTGTTTTTGTATATTAATTATATATTTTTTGACACTAATTCTGTTTTTGTTACCAGCTGAGCTGTATTTTTTTTCTTTTTTTTTCCGATCATTAATTTCTACACAAGCCACTGTTTTCATTACTGGCTCAACCACTTTGGGTCTTTCCATTCATTTCCTCATCAAGTTTACTTTTCATTCCAGCTTTCATCCTTTAACATGACACTGCCCGGTTTTGCTATCTCTTTTCCCTTTGTTTGTGTACTGTTATATGGCCTACTCCTCCCTCTCTACAGTTTTTTCCCCCCACTCTTTTTCTATCATGTCACAACTGAGACCACTTGAAACTTTACCATTTTCATACCTCCTATCTGGTCAGACTCTATTTACATCTACTGTTTCTTCATTCATGTCTCTTTGTGACATCCCCCCCCCCCCCCCAGTTAGTTTGACCATAATACTGCCTTCATGCCTTTCATTTTACATAATCCCTCACTCAAATTGTCCTCTAACAGTATGCCCTCAGAGGTCACCAATATTCAACTCAACTTTGCTCCTTCCAGAAAATCCTCTGCCTGTCAGCCCCCTACCTTGATATTGCACCTACAGCAAATGCCAATCAAATGTCATAAAATTGCAATGGAAACATTCGCAAAAACATCTCTACAAGCTGTCCACTCTTGTGAAAAGCTATCTGGTGCTAGGCCTACCCTTTCTCTTTCTCTATCAATATTCCACTCTTGAGCTCCTTCCGTGATTGATTTTTTTAAGAAAAAAAATGTGATTAGTCTGAGTTCGTCACTAAACAGGTCTATTCCTAAATATTATTAAGTGTGTTTATTTGTTCGTTGTGGCCCTTATACCTTCATCTGCAGTGAGTGATGGATTTACTTTTCCTATCCTTCCTTATTTTCATTAAATAATAATTTATTTTTACACAACCATTTGCTTGTTTTCTGTAGAAAAACACTTGAAACATTTTTTAGACTTTTTGCAATAGATAAGATAGTAATCAGCACTATTGTTTTACTACCATATAATATAGGTGGGAAACGCTTTATGTGTGTTACGAACAACAGAAAAACAAGAATTTGTACTCTAAATTAGTAAAAGATATTTACATTAGCAAGACCTAGATTGCTGGTATCGGGTATAAAAAAATAAATAAAGACATAATACAAAATTTTCAGTTTATTTCAGCAAAAAGAAGTATTTGAACACAAGTTTGGTAAATGTAGTAATTTTATTTTGAATGTTATTCAACTTTGCCCAATTTGACATTTTGATGTCAACACAAAGAAACGTTGTTCAGCAGTCTGAAAGTTTCAGTTAGATAAAGACTAGAAAAGTGACTTACAGTATTAGAAATAGGAAAATAAGAATGAATTCAATAGTTAATTGATGGAAAAAAAAAGAAATAGGGTGTTATCGATATATAAAAATTTTGAGATAAGGAGTTGATTTTAATAGTAATCAATAATTCTTCAGTTATAAGAATGGTTTTAAGGGATAAATTAATTTTTTTTACCTCACTTTGAAGGGAAATAGTGGTGAAAATATCATGGAAAAGCCGGGGACTGCACCACTTCATTGACCTTCGAGAAACTGGTACTAACCTGTTGAAATTTACATCAGTCGCTTTGTCAACATGTCCTATTCACATTTTGTGATCACACATTGTGGAACAGTCGCCAGGAATGTAATTAAAAATGCCAAAATATGAAGGGTTGTGCAACTGTGAAATGCTATCAGCACTGCAAAAATAACATAAAAATTATTGGTACAGGGATCATTTCAATCTAAACAGTTTCATTTTGGCATAGAAATCATGGTTAGGTTTAAATATGGCCTGGACCAAGTTTAAAAAAAAAATCCAAAATTTTGCTATGCGGCATCCAAGCAAATGGCGTATTTGTTTACAATGCAAGCAATCGATTTTCTCTGGTTGCTCGTTGCTATGTAAGATGGCGGGCATCTTCGTATTACACCTTGGGTAAATTTGTCAATTTTGTGTGACTTTTTACAATGGAGAAGAGCTGAAAAGGCAAGAAAACATTACAACAAAGGATTAAATCAACATTTTAAGAGACTGTCACTGATTTTTCAACGTTGGCGGCATCTAACGGCTGTGCGTCAGTCATATTTTGGCATTTTTAATTAAATTCCTGGCGACTTTTTCGCAATGTGTGATTGCAAAACGTGAAGAGGACATTTTGATGAAGTGACTGATGTAAATTTCAACAGATCAGTACCAGTTTCTCGAAGTTCAATAAAGTGGTGCAGTCCCCAAAAAGCTTACAAAATTTGGTTGTGAGCTAGTTTAATCTGAGGTTGTTATTGGATGAGCAGACCTTATGATCTTGCCTATAAAGATGCCGTATTAGCTCACATTGTGATGCATTTTTGGGGGATGTATTTTGGGCAGGAAGACAGTGCTCATGGAAGGTATGGGGAATTAGTTAAATTTAGTTATGCAGGGAACTGCAAGGAGTTATTGTTTGAAATGGCCATGTTGGTTTGTTTCCAAGATGTAGTCATTTACTGTATTTTTTCAAACTACTTTGAGGAGTATGCCTGTGTTGTAACCCCTGCAGGGGCCTGGTACGCAAGTGACAGGTACGGGTTTGGCGAACCCGCGGTGCCCGAGCTGGAAACTTGTGAGCGCCGCAAGTTTCCCACACCGTAAACTCCTACCATGCTTCAACGACCACCGTAGGGCTGTGGCGGTGGAACGTTGTGTGCCTAGGAGAACGGGGATCTTGGCTTCATCGCCCGGATCGCGAGGACGGTACAAACCTCTATAAAAAAACCCTCAACCTCAAGGTCGGACACGTGCTGAGGAGGTGGATGAGTGGTGAGGCAAACCACCCGCTAACGTGCGACCTCAGGGGCACCTGCGCACCCCTGTTGTATCAGCATTCCTGTATAAAATGTTTTTGCTCGTGGGACCAAAACGAAGTCACACACAAAAACTACAAAACCCTGCGGTACGGGTGTGCCGCAGGCTAAACCCAATACACCCAGTACTAAGAAGCGGGCCAGGGTTGATAGCCCTCCCGCTTCAGAAAGTCCATAGTCACGGGAAAGTCTGTTCGATACCGAACGCTTTCGTTGTAATGGAAAGGGTAGAGGGGACATTTGAAAAGGTGTCCCCTTTTTATATTAATAAAGGGTTGGAAGGACTGGTTGGAACCTTGAGATCAGTTAAAAAGCTGAGGAACGGGACGCTGCTGCTGGAAACAACCACCAGTAGGCAGGCATCCCAGCTCCTTAACTGTGAGAAGCTCGGGGAGTTCGCCTGTTAAATGCGAACTCCACAAATCCTTGAATTCTTCAAAAGGCGTCGTCACCTGCCGTGACATCATGGATTTAGGAACCGAGGAACTCGTTAAGGAGTGGGAGGATCAGCAAGTGGTCGAGGTGCGTCAGATTACACGGAGGGTAAATGGCAGTCTTGAAAAGACTGCCACCTTCGTCCTGACGTTTGACACTCCAGTGTTGCCCAAGTGTATTAAAGCTGGCTACATTAACTTGAACGTCCGTCCGTATGTTCCGGACCCAATGCGCTGCTTCCAGTGCCAGAGGTTCGGACATACGACGGCGTCATGCAAGGGCAACCCCACCTGTGGTAGATGCGGCAAGGGGGCACATGAGCCTGGTGCCAATTGCACGCTCCCACAGGTGTGTGTCAACTGCTCCGGGTCGCACCCTGCCTGGAGCAGGGAGTGTCAAGTGTATCTTGAAGAGCGCAAGATACAGGAGTTGAAGACCAAAGAGCGGATACCTTATATAGAGGCAAAGAAGAAGGCGAAAGCGCTCGCCGCTCCAATATTTGGAACAAGCTTTGCCAAGACGGTCTCGACTCCCGTCAGGAAAGAAAGTGTTGCTACGCAGACATCCTTTGCAGACATGGGCACAAGCACTACGTGCTCATGTCAGTGCAAGTGTGGTGCAAAATCCACCAAGGTCATAACACCTAAGGACCGCGGATGTCGCTAGCAACACATTCTGCAACCTCGACCATTCCAGCAGCAGTAACAAAGACTCCACCAGCAGTCAAGTTAACGGCACCTCCTATTCCACCGCGTGCTATTGAAATGGTAGCGATACCATTAGCTAGCGGTGGAAATAGAGGTGACCAGAAAATCAGAGGTCCCAAGTTTAGACAGACTGATCCGACCCAGTTTGTCAAGTCCCCTTCTTCGTCTCCTCCCAGACTGTCCATCAGTAGGGAGGGTAAGGGGAAGAAGAAGAAGAAGAAGAAGAAAAAGAACGACGAGGAATTTGAGGAGTCCTCTGGGTCGGAGATGTCTGTCTCCGCTTCCGGGCAGGAAGAAACGGAAATGCTGGTGGACGAGTCTGGTCCCGTTCCTCAGCAGGAAATGACCGAAGACCCACCCGAACCGGGGCGGGTGAGGTTAAATAGGTAAGGATGGCTCCCATACTTCAGTGGAACATCAATGGATTTACAGCTCACAAAGAGGAGTTACACCTCTTAGCACGGTCTGATCCTTTGTGTCTCTGTCTGCAAGAGACACATTTCAGACCATCACACCAACCTGTGCTAAGAGGATATGATGTGTACCGTAAGGACGATACCGAGGGTGATCGAGCGAAGGGTGGAGTGGCGGTGTTTGTCCGAAACACTGTCCACTCCGAACCTGTAGCTCTCACCTCTGATTTACAAGCAGTGGCAGTGAGGATTCATGGTCCTATAAAATTGACCATATGCTCTATTTATCTACCACCAAATACGCCCGTCAGTTATGACGACCTATTACAACATCTTGCGGCAGCTTTCTCGGCCATTCCTCCTCTTAGGAGATTTCAACGCACATAGTGCGTTGTGGGGCTCAAACTCCGATTGCCCCAGAGGCCGAATGGTTGGTAGATTAATAGAGCAAGAAGAAATATGTGTCCTCAATACTGGTGCAATGACACATTTCACCACTGCATCCGGATCGTCCTCTGCCATTGACCTTTCGTTGTGCTCCCCCTCAATCGCGGACTCCGTGCATTGGGAGGTGGTTCGGGACCTTCACGGGAGCGACCACTTCCCAATATGGATGCACGTTGAGTTAGACCGTGGAAGAGGTAATAACCGACGCAAATGGAACGTCAGCAAAGCCAATTGGGAACTCTACCGCCGCTCCCTTACTCTAAAGGAGTATGACAGTATTGACGAGAAGGTGAACCACCTTACACAGGCGATTCACCAGGCAGCTGACGTTTCCATGCCGAAAAGCTCCGGAACGCTGCGAAGGACGCCGGTCCCCTGGTGGAACGATGAATGTCGTTCCGCCATTCAGGGTCGCAGACGAGCGTTGCGGCGTTTCAGGTTGAACCCTACATCCGACAACCTGGCAGCGTTCCGTATAGCCAGAGCTAAGGCGCGTCGTGTTATTAAGGAGAGCAAGAAAAGGTCATGGCAGAACTTTGTGAGCACCATAAATCGTTCCACACCTTCGTCGAAAGTATGGGAGTCTATCCGCCGTATATCTGGAAGGTACTCCCGTCCACCAGTATCTGGATTACTGGATCACGGACGTATTATTACCGACAAAAGAAGCATAGCGCAGCTGATGGCGGAGAACTTTGCCGCTATCACTTCATCCACCAATTTTGACCCTCGGTTCCAGCAATGCAAGATTGCTGCCGAGAGGCGCGCGCTATGCTTTGACTCGTCGAATACAGAGGCCTACAACTGCCCATTTACACTTTGGGAGCTGGAGTCAGCGTTAAACAGCGCCAACGACACTGCTCCAGGGCCTGATTTGATCCAGTACCAGATGCTGAGGCATCTTAATAAAGATGCTAAGGAGTACCTTCTAGATATTTTTAATGACATATGGACCGGAGGACACTTCCCCGACTCGTGGAAAGAAGCAACGCTTATCCCTATTTTAAAACCTGGAAAGGATAAGTTGTTGCCAGGTAGTTATCGTAGTATCGCCTTGACAAGCTGCGTGGGGAAGACACTGGAGAGGATGGTCAATCGCCGCCTCGTCTGGTGTCTTGAATCCCGTAACCTACTGAGCCGCTTTCAGTGTGGATTCAGGAAGTTCCGTTCCACCTTGGACAACCTGATCCTCCTGGAGGCGGCAATACAGGATGCGTTTATTCGCAGCCAACACCTTGTGGGTGTCTTTTTCGATCTCGAAAAGGCCTACGATACTACCTGGCGGCATGTAATTTTAAAACAGTTACATGAATGGGGTTTTAGAGGTAACCTACCCCGTTTTTTAAAATCATTTTTATCTGGTCGTTGCTTCCGGTACCGAGTCGGTAGTGAAGTGTCGGATCTTTTTATTCAGGAAAACGGTGTCCCTCAGGGATCAGTTTTAAGCGTTACGCTTTTTGCCATAGCGATAAACAGTATAATCAGTCGTCATAAGGAGTCCCTTACGGTTCTCCTTATATGTGGACGACTTTTTAATTTTTATTGCATCGTCCAGCCTGAGAAGCGCCGAGCGGCAGCTGCAACTCACGCTGAACAGGCTGGATGAATGGTCAGTGCACACCGGTTTTCGTTTCTCTGCCGAGAAAACCCGGTGTGTACTTTTTACTCGTAGCAGAAGCCTTTTACCAGAGCCCCACCTTACCCTGAGGAACACCGTTCTAAGTTTTACTGATACTGTTAGATTTCTGGGCCTCATTTTAGACACAAGGCTCAACTGGCTTGCGCATCTAAAAGATGTGAGAGCCAGGGCCTTGAAAGCTCTTAATCTTTTAAAATGTCTGTGTGGCAGGTCGTGGGGCGCTGACCGCTCCTGCCTGCTACAATTTTACAGAGCCTTTGTACGGTCGCGTCTGGAGTATGGCTGCATCATATACGGTTCGGCACGGGACAGCTACCTACGCATTTTAGATAGTGTCCACCATGCAGGAATCCGGCTCGCCACTGGTGCCTATCGCACTAGCCCTATACCCAGCATTTGTGCTGAGTCTGGTGAGCCGCCGCTTTCCACCAGGCGGCACCTCCTCATGGTGCGGCACTATGTTCACATTGCCGCAACACCCGGTAGTCCCGTGCACGACGTAGTAATGACGCCAAATTATGGTCAGCTATACGATAATCGCCGTAGAGCGACCAGACCGTTCAGCCACCGTACAAAGGCGATTTTAGAAGAATATGGTTGTGAACTACCAGCTTTTTATTACCAGGGTTGGAGTAAATCTCCTCCCTGGCTTTTAAAGAGGCCCAGATTGATTTTAGAAATGTCAAGGTTCCACAAGCTGTCTACCTCTGACAGTGTTTTTAACAGAGTTTTTAGTGACATTTTAAACCAGTATCAGGATTTTACCCCGGTATATACGGATGGGTCTAAGCAGGCTAACGGAGTGGGCTGCTCCGTAGTGTTCCCTCGAGCGACTTACAAATACAAGCTGGATAGCAGGTGCAGCGTCTATACTGCCGAGTGCTACGCCATACTAAAGTCGCTCCAGCATATGAAGGTAAGTCGCTATATGAAATACATCATATGCTGTGATTCCCTCAGCTGCATTCAGGCATTAGGAAACATGTACCCAACAGACCGCTTAGTCCAGGACATCCAGGACGCCCTCCTTTCACTTCAATCATCTGGAAAGGAGGTTTTATTCTGTTGGGTACCGGGCCATGTGGGAATCAGGGGGAACGAGGCAGCTGATGAAGCTGCCAAGTTAGCCTGTGACAAGGTCCGAATCGACTTTGCACCGGTCCCAAAGTCAGACCTTGCCTCGGCGGTGAAGAGATTTATCTTTGATATTTGGCAGAGGCAGTGGCTGGAAGTCGAGCATAATAAGCTCCGGCAGGTCAAGCCGACCGTTCAGCCGTGGAGCAGCTCCTTCCAGCGGGCGAGGAGGGATGAGGTTCTCCTTACTCGCCTCCGTATAGGGCACTGTCCTCTCACGCACAGCTTTCTTCTCCGCCGGGAGGACCCACCGGAATGTGATGCTTGTGGCGTACCTTTGACGGTACGCCACATTTTAACTGATTGTATTTTATTTTTTGACTTAAGGGCAGACTGTTGGCCTAGCCAACGATCTGACCCTTATTTTAAGTAATGAAGCTAACAGTGTGGCAAAAGTTTTAAAATTCATGTGCATTAGCCGGTCTGGTCCCAAAAATTTTGGGCAGACGGGCATAAGTTTTAAGATGGATGGGAGGCCCCTCTACAGCTTCCCGTCCATGTGTATTGCTTTTACTTTTTATATTGTAATAATTCCCATCTCCCTGGCCATTATACAGCCAGTGAGGTGGGAATGGGTTTTAATTTGTTTTTAAACCTGTTCGACGCTGGTAGCATTTTTACAGCCACGTCGTGTTTTGGCTTTATTTTGGTTAGCTGTCTGTATGGCCGACCCCTCTACAGTCGGCCATGCAGACGGTTATATTCCTAACTAGCCACACTGTTAAGCCGGTTGTTGCTAGGGCGCTAATGACCCCGTCGTCGACGCGCCCCTAAGCCCTAATAACAACAACTGTGTTGTAACATTGCAGTTTTCTGGAAAGTGTTCTGCGGTCTTCAATAGGGTCAAGTACAATTTAGTAATGTTTGCACTGATGTATGCATTGATACTGGAGAAATTTGTGAACTGATGAGAAAAGTAAATGCTATGAAACATTAATTATCTTTATTATTTTTAAATTTTCCTAAACCTTTGCTGTTGTGATGATAATGGCAAACAGTATTACATAAATATCCAATTGGAGTTTGTGGCCAGAAGATCTGGAACTTTTGGAACATTTATTTTATCTGCAATTAAACTTTTGGTATCATCATTTTCAGTACTTACATGGTAACAGTGTGAATAAAAATTCTCTGTCTCATGTCTCAGAATTTTTTTTAAAAAAGCTATGAAATGTAATTTTTTTTTCCTGCAACAGTATATTTTGTGTTACTATTTTCTGTTCTAGGTTATAATCTATCACATATTTAAAACCTTAAGAGATACACATTGCTTTTTATTTTCTTTATGCAGCATAAACCTAAATTTGAAGGCAATAATGTTTTAATTTATATTATAGAATTTTCTAATTTGGCTAAGAGAATTTATCTAAGAGTATTTTATGATCCTCACAATGAAAGGCCTTAGTCAGATGACTGAAAATTCATGGCAAGTTAACTTTGTTCTTTGCTGCTTCTGCTATGTTGTCTATAAATCAAAAATGTCATATTGCCAAATCACACCTGAAATCAAACTGAACCTTACTCTGTAATTAATTATTATGTATATGTGTTTGGACCCTTTATATATATATATATATATATATATATATATGTATATATATATATATATATATATGTATATATTTGAAAATACCAACAGAAGTGATATGGACCCATAGTTTCCAGTTCATAGGTATCTCGTTTTAAAAAATGAAATAACCAGTCCCAAGAAGATTCACTTTTAACTTTGTTTATTTTCCTTTAAGCTAGTTGCAAATGTACACACATGCTCCAGCGATTATAACATTCAAACAACTACAACTCACAATACTCTGAAGAACTATCTGAACACTGAACACCACAACTCGTCTCTGCCGATATCTTGTATAAATTTTACAGAAAATGACTGAATATTTCAAGGACTTCCAACAGAAGTTTCTCGAACTCTGACAATAGCTAAACAATTAAAATCACATTAAAAACAATCAGAATTTATACAAAATCATTCACAATCATTATGAAATGCACAGAAATGAAAATTAAAGATATTTACGCACAAAATTATCCACATAAATCAGTCCAAACTTTCGCAAATTGTCCTCTAAACATCGTAGCTCATCTTAATACTTAGAATTACAAACTTTTAACTAATTTTTCTTGCATAATACTTCCATTGAACATGTTTAATAGTATTTACATAGTTTCTTTCCATAAAATAATGTTCACTTACACAAATTCACTATTAATTGCAAGAAAAATATACAAAACCATATTTACTCAACTCTCAACTTGCTACAAATAATTCTTAAAATACAATTTGTCAGGTATTTTATAAATTTTGTAACTGCGTGACAAAATTTTATTCTCAGAACCGTGAGTTATGATAATTCAAGTTAGAAATCAGATTTTTACAGTTGTTGAGATAGTATTTTGCATTGCATCAGTTTTAAGCATTCGCCTGGAATGATATTGCGAAAGTTTGTATCTAAATTATTTATTTTCGGTTAAACTCTGAAAGTTACAAAGTTTTTTTTTATAATAACCAAAGTTAACGTTTGCTATAAGATCTAGCGATTTGCAAAATTTCAGAGAGAAAGGATTATTTTTACTGTCAAGGTCAAAATTAGATGGTGCAAGGTTTTCAGACATGTGACTTGATATAGGATTAGCCTTCCAGAAACTACCCATGTGAAACGAAAGCTTTGCCGTTTCCCACGGTTCTTGAGATAGCCGGCAGACGCCTAGAATTTTCCTTGTTCACAGCGGGCGCAGTCAGTCACCCACTTACAAAATTCCTTCTGTGACTTTGTCTGATTGCCTATTCAGTTATTGACTGTGCACGATTTTTTCAGACTATAGTGAGTTTTAACAACAACCGTCTCGTAAACATGATTTACCTATACCTTTTCCTTAGCTTGAGGTAGAAAAGAAGCTGAGTGGTGACCTTTGTATTGTAGCATAGTCATAACTGGACTCCAAGGCTACACACGGTCAGAGTTAAGACAAAGCCTTTATGCCTCCACCCCAAGGTAAAGCTAGTGTCTTACAAATTTCATTCAAGGCTGGGTCTGAGGGCCATTGGTTATGCCGTGTGTTCAGTGAAATCTTCAATGAGTCAAGAAATATACTCTTTCCAGAAGAGAAATTACTAAGTTGACTGATAACTATGCTACATTATTTCAGTATATTGGAGGAGTGGAGTAATTGTCATTGGATTTAGAAAACTTTAGTTTTGTTGGGTATTTCTTATACTTCATTGATGGTTGCAGAAAATAAACATCTCAGTGTTTGGTGACTACAATCTTTGTATTGTTAAAGAGCTGCATCAGTATTGAATGTCTTTTTTTTATTTATATTTAATTATTGTCAAGAAGTAGTTATTAAAATCTGATTAAACAGATGATGCATTATTTACAATACAATACATTCATTTTCCATGGCTCCCAATATCAGGGACTGGCTATGTGGTATGTGGAAGGTTGTCAATATACAGATAAACTATTGCATAAGAAAATAGATAAATACACACCAGAAGATGTACAGTCACAGCATAATATAAACATTAAATACACCAGCTGCATTTACACATACAACTGGTAATTATTTTGTAGATACCTTAGAATTAAATTCTTCAGTGGAGTTGGAGTTTTCAATTAAAAATTCTTTCAATCTTTTCCTGCATTTAATCTTATCACCTGCTAGACGTTTAAGATGTGTTGGGAGCTAATTAAAGATATGTATCCCTGAATATCAGAACCCTTTTGAACAAATGACAATGACTTAAAATCCTTGTGAAGATCATTTTTACTTCTAGTGCCATAAATGTTCATTTTACTATTTTTTTTTAAATAGAGTATAATTTGTTACTAGAAAGAACAATAATGTGTACATATATTTGGCAACCAGTGTTAAAATCTTGAACAGCTCTCTGAATGAGGTTCTAATGCTAAACCCATACATAATTCTTTTTACTTGTTTTTGGGCATTGTGCTCGTTGTTCCGTGTGCTTGCCACTGAAAGATATGTGAAAGGGAATTTGAAATCCTTAACTAACATACAAATTGGTTAAAATGGTTTGCTATGATGGAAAGAAAAGATATATAAAAACAGTTATTCACGAATGTTTGGTTAAATGCTGTACATTTTTTCAATTTAGTTATGAACAATAATATATCAGATTCTAACTTATCAAACAATAGTTGTGTTTGAAAGATGAAACCTTATTAAATTTTTATCACAGTTGAAACAGCTGCTTTTTTTAAATTTCTATTTGTGCTGGTACAGAGCAGTCCTTGAAACAGAGACCATTCAGGTTAATTCTAGATTGTGATATCACTTCAACGCTGTAATCACTTTCCATCAATACTGTTGTCGGTACAAGGATCATATCAACCTATAGTGTTTTGTTTTCTTCCTAGAGGTTGTGGTTAGTTTGAAATGTGGCTTGTACCAGGAGAAATTTTTTGTAAAAACCTTAGAAATGCGGTATTTGCGAAAGCACTATGGATTGAACTTGGAAAGAAGTATCCATCAGTAAGCCACATTTCTGTTGCTTTTATGAAATTTTTCTCTTGGTACAGGCCGCATTGCAACCTAACCACAACCGCTAGGAAGAAAACAAAACAGTTTTGGTTGATATGAATCTTGTACTATAACTGTATTGACGGAAAGTGTTTACAGCATTGTACCGATATCATGATCTAGAATTAACTCGACCATTTATACTCCAGTTTAAATGAATTCTTCATTTATTTCTATCCTTTATCCAAGGAAGAAGGAAAAATTGTATGTATGCACGTAGCAGCTAGTTTCATTAACTTCGTATTCCTGTTATGAGTAGTCAGTTTCATTTTGGTGCATTTTATAATAATAGCCTTTGGGAAGTTTGGAACGTTGCTAGATAATTGCAAAAATAGGAAGAAAAAAACTTTTCAGAAAAGAAGTAAAGAACCAATGGATAAAACATTTTAAATTTTTGTTTATGGTGAGATTATGATGTATTCTGGTGACTAAGTGAATACTCTGTGCTAGCCAGTTTTCATGGCAAAAACATGTTTAGCCTTCAAGATAGTTTCACCCAAATGTGTGAAGTATATGCCTCGGAATTCAAATCAATTTCCTGTAAACTAGTGAAAAGTGGACTTGGCACAGTTTACCCATTGGCTCTTCAACTGTGTTAGATATTGTAGACCTATTCCTTCATTTTTAATATATATATAAGAACATAAATATCTCGAATAGTAGATTTGAGTCTTTGCTTGTTGTAGTTTGTCATGACATTTTTTATCTGATACTCTTGATGTAGCCCTATATAGTGGAAATCATAGAGGACATTTTGGGAAGAAGTTCTTACACATAATGAAAGCGTATCGCAAAGAAATTTGCTCATTGTAAGCACCTTATAATTTTGGTAAATTCTAGTTTCCTAGCTTCAAGTATAAGGAAGGAATTAAATTCATAGTAAACATATAATTTTCATTGCACACACAGGTTAAGGGAGGAACGTTTCATATAGAAGCTGATACCACAACCAAATTTATTAAATAAAGCATTTTAAATGCAGTAAAGACTCAAAACATTTATTAAGAGTAAATAAACTTTTAACTAACCTGGCATAGGATAGTCCATTATCATTCAACTTGTAAAACAGATTTTGGCTGTAGTGACTTGGCTGCCACCCCTTTGAGGATGACCCTCAAAGTCACTCTGTCCAGCCGAGCGGTGAGACAATAACAGATTGCCATAGGGATTCATGGATAAGCGTCTACATGGAAATCGACGAATTGTTCGGATATGAGTCTTGTGATAGGATTATTACTTGGAAAATCAGGGCTAATCATTTCTGAATATTTACATTCGCATCAGGTTTCTGAAGGTATGATACATATTTACACATAAACGAAGATAGCTGTGGAACATTTACTATTACTATTACTGTAGGAAACTGATAAAACTGATGCAGTGGCGCCTTGCTAACCATCACCAACATTATGGGGATGAGGAGAGACAGAGCGAGCTTTGTAACGTTAGTACCATTAACCCAAACACGACAGGACTATTGTAAAACATTGGAACTCTGCCTAACTAACCCTATCCGCTTCCATATCCAACTCCTTCTCAGTAGAGCCTACCTTCTGCGTTGCTCTAGAACATCTCTTGTGGCTGCAATGGCTCCGCTCCGAGCGCGGAGCCCGGTAACTTCTTTCGTCGCCTCCCGGCTGCACAATGCGACGATCAGCTCGACCGACAGATAGATAGACCTAGCCAGTTGTGCTCAGGGTTTTACTATGACAACCTCCACTCCACTCCAGCTCTTTGGAGAGGGCAAACTCTGACATAACCTAACTGCATTCGGTCATAATGCCAGCTTGTGTTCTGGTTTCGGCGCCTGACAATTGCCGAATCGCTGACTCGTGCTCTACTTGCAGGTTGTGGCTCTCGTAAGGTTGCCTAATTTTGCTCGCTCGTCTGTCCTCTATCCCAACCCCAACAAATTTATAAATTACACAAGTAAAACCTCTGGTTTTACTACACCTCCCATCCCACGATACGTTTTGGCTCCACTCCAAAACCAAATTTGAATCTTAAGTTACATTTTTTCTTTTTGGTATAAATTTTCTCTGATGCTAGGTACAATTTTCTTTTCAAGCCGACTGCATTTTCTGTGTGTTCTGGTTACGGTGGGTTTTTTACAACTCCCATAGTGTCTCAGGTACATGGTATGATTCTACGTTTTTATTTGTATACAATATTTACCGTGTTCTTCTGTGTTTCAAAATTTAATCTAACTATAATTCCCTCAAGACTGCATACATTCTTTTCTCTGTGTTATAATGCTTAGACAAGGCATAATGGTGTGATATATGTGGGTTGACTGAGATCACAGCAGACTCCAGCGTCCCAGATCTGTCGCGATCTGTTGTTTACATTCAGCCACTGACCGCTTTTCTGAGTGCGCGCACTTGCCTCAGCACAGCGGCGACCTTGTTGTCAGCATATGCCGTGACGTCACAGAGGACACGGTTACTCGTTCTGAAACACTCATATTAAACAATGAGTTGATATTCCGCTTTAGTCTTAACATTCTCCTTGACACACAACCAAAACATTCTGACACAAATAATTTCTACAAAGATTACAATTACATTTCTTTTAATGATTGATTATCTCTTATTCGACACTCGTAATTCGATTTAACTGGATAAATGAGTGTTTTTACTTTTCTTCTCAAGAGATTTTTATACTAATTTAACACTTTAATGTTCTCCTCTATCTTGTTTCCTTATTTTTCTAGCTATGATACAATAGTTTGTAATTATCTTTCATATCTACCTCTTAACTTCTAATTAAATTTCAACTACATACATTCAAGCACTAGCATTATCACTCATACAACAATTACCAATTGTACACAAATCCTTCATTCATTCCTCTTACTTTCGATGCCTCTCTCAAATTGAAAGCTTATATTCCTTTCGCTTCAGTTCTTTCCGTATTTTATTAAATGCTTCGCGATTTTTAACACTTAGCAAACGTAGGTTAACTCCTTTTTTTTTACTTCATTACGACTTCCCGTCGATTCAATAATAAAGCAATTCGTCATTTAATTTGCACATAACTTTAGATCACGCGTTTGATAATATTCATCATACTTACAATTTATGTACTACATTTTAACTCCTTACGACATTCCTGTTTCCCCTCACTCGCTTCCAATAATTCTCTCACACAAGTGTTGTCAATTATAAAAACATATTTCCTTACACATACTGGGAATATTGGATTTCTAACAAACTATCCATGCCTTTCATATTTACTCCCTGTTAACTTTTTTTTTTTTTTTTCATTTACTTACCATTCTACATTTTGCCCCCACTTATTATTATTTGATATTTATTAAGTAATTGTGATATATACATACATTTGCTTAACGGATTACTGTGCAATATTTACCCTTTACTTTTGATTCCCTTCCACTGCTTACAACCTTCATATCTCCTCGGAACCAGTTACATTCATGGTGCTCCAACACAGCTTTGCTTTTATGCTGGCGAACTGCCCCCACTTTTTCTTTTTACATTAATGTGTCGCCCATTGCTCACACTATTAATTTCAAAGTCCCTGGACTTTTTCCCCATTTTACGGAGTCCGTTGAACCCCTGTATGCATCCTTCATTGCATTTTCCGGTAACTCGCTCAGGGATTTGCCTTTTTTTTTTTTTTGGCGAATCCTCTCTGATTCGCTACCTTGTTTACTAACGTGCAGCCTTCGCATACACTATTTAATGCGAAGCTCTCCGACTCCCTGTTTCTTCGTAACACTTCGTTCGTGTTCGAATTAACATTGGCGGCTTACCCAACTCTTACTGGGGGTTGGATTCCGTTCAATTAACATCTGAGACACGCCTTACCTTGCGGTCTCCCTATCCCCGGGAACCCACAAATTTTTACTCCCCGGCAAATAACTTCACATGAGGCTCTTCCTCTTTTGCTGCTACGCCCACATTTACCCGGATTCTACAGTCTCACATTTGAGTGAGCACACTGCAAAACCCCGGATTCCCCGTGAATCCCATAACTCCCCTTATGGCAAAGATCGCTTCTACCTTTCCAGGTTAGCTCACAATCTCCATAACTCTCTAACGACCTGTAGATAGAGGCTCTCTATGACCCCTATGCTTCACACAATACTGCCCTCTTGCAGTACCTCCCTTATCTTCCTCCGCACTTGTTCCATCTTTGACGAAAATCCTCTTTACTCACTATTTAATTTTGCGAATTTTCCAATCAGAAAATTATCGTGGAATACCCCTCCGTGAACTGCACTCCTCCATTGCTTCTCTCGATGACCTTTTTGTCACCAACTTTTTCGTAACACTTTAAAATATTGCGTCCTTCCCCGACAGACTTCATTTACCACTTTATTGTTTATACCTAATCCCACAAACCGATTATATATTAAACCAGCTGTTTATGCAATTATTTATTTCGTATCGCTCACGACCATCCTCTAACTCTGTTTACTTCTCTCTGAATATATTGGGTACTATGGCCAACATACTGCACGACTTACAGCTTCATCTGAACTGCAACATTATTTACTGTACTTATGAAACTATATAATTGTCAACACATATTCTCAAAGCATATCAATGGTATCTTTCGCACACTCTAGATTCCAAAATTCGTCACTTCCCATGCCCGCACAGTACATTAAGCAATTCATTAATTTATTTTATAATTATACAACATTACCGTATTTTACCGCGGTTCCAGTATCTCTATTTTTATGTAACTCCCTTTAGGTTGAATTCTCTTTGCTTAGGAATTATTTTCATTGCTAACACACCTTTAAATATTGAACTATCCTTCATAACTCTCGTCTTGTTTTTCGTTTGTGGAATTTCGCACAATGCTACGTCTTTTACAATTCTAACAATGCCATAACTTGACCTCACTCACCTCGATCGCCTACTCAACTGTAGAATGCAAATTTTGGAAATGTGACTTTTTAAAAAATAAACTTCAAATTTTTCTCTCAAAGGGAACTTTTGTGATTTCATAGTAGACTGAAAACCTTTTCTAAGTTTGTGGTTTAAACAAATTTAGTGGTGACCTGTAAGCATCTCAGTTGAGAATCCAGAAAGGCTATGTGGTCATTCAAAATTGTTAACGTCAGAGAACTTTCATTTCAAGTGAACTGCTAGTTAAGGTACTAAACTCTACTCCAACCCCGGTAGCAGTTTTGGTCCTTACATCATGTTCTTACATGTTAAATGTTTAGTCAGTCATATTTGCATAAATACCATGTAAAATCACATCTCATTACATTAGAATGATCAGGTAATCTTAAACTTTCTTGCAGTATCTCAGATCACGCAAGTGTTGCCAAATAGGACAGTTACAATTGTTGCAACTTGATAAAACTGTTCGTTTTAGCATTGATTCTATATTGAATTTGTATATCAGTGTTACTTCATTTGTATGTTTAAGATTTTGATTGTTTCTGACATCATCCATTTATTTGAGAATGTTTTCTTCCTGGGAAAAATAGTAAAAATCTGACTAAAAAAATTGTGGCTCTGGTATTCTACCGGATTATCATAAACATTAACTTTTGTAGCTGGCAATATTGATTGCTAAGTAGAACACTTTAAATAACTTAATACTCAGTGAGTAAAGTAAATCAAAAGACGGGATTGCTAACAGAATTCAATAAAGGTCATAGGTTTACCTCCAACTAATGGATCTCTTCATAGACAGAAAAGTGTTGGTTAAAACTAAAAATATCCCTCACAATATCTTGACCATATCAAGAAAGAGACAGTGTCTACTATTAAGTCCAGAGATGGAGTTTCAAGGGACACGTGTCTTCAAAAAAAAAAATCATTTGTGGTGGTGAAAAATAAATGACACTCGACATACGGCAGAAGTATGGCTGGAAAGAAAGTGGAGAGAAACAAACCAAATGGAAGCTGCCTGGAAGAATTTGTTGTAACGAAGCAGAGAAGCTGAAAGGAAACCTTAGATAGTAGTTATTTAGTTGTGAGTTAAACTAAAGGCTTGTACCGAGCGTGGCGGTGTAACGGATAGTGTTCTTGTCTCGCATTCGGGAGGACGGCGGTTCGATCCCCGTCCGGGCATCCAGATTTGGGTTTTCCATGGTTTCCCAAATCACTCCAGGCAAATGCCGGGATGCTTCCTTCAAAAGGCCATGGCCGAATTCCTTCCCATTCCTTGCCCCGCATCCTTTCCCGTCTCTAAAGACCTCAATGTTGAGATACGTAAATACAATAAAAAAAAAAAAAAAAAAAAAAAAAAAACTAAAGGCTTGTACTCAGAGCAGTGTGGATACTGTAAATTGACCAGATTCAGTCTTGAGCACTCATGATGGGAAATCCATCGGAAAATATGTAATTTAATCCTTAACAACATATATTTATCAACATGGTTTGGTATGGGTAACTGCTATAAAATTAATTACGGATGTATGTATGATTATTCATATGCAATGGTCTCATATAAAGATGTAGGTGCACTGGGTCTATATCCTTCTTCGATGTAAACTTAGAAAATAGATGATGTGTCCTAAGTGGCTAGCTAACTCTGAACCAAAAACAGACTCAACTCAATTTAAACCAAACATGCAACACAAACTTTCCACTTTTTTCAGTAGTCTTCTTCCATCTAGTTGAGGCTGCTAATGCTCTCTCTTAAAGTCCTGCAAGCTGCCCTTGTGATGACAGTGTAGAATATAGCTGCTACTGGTAGACTCCTACAAGCAGGGGTTTTCATTCAATTCTCTCACTCTATTGGATACACTTAACTGATTGTGAATCATATCAGTGCCATTATTGGAAGTCAAAGTATAATCTACTTGCCAAATTTTGGCTTGTACTGCTGCCTGTGATTGCTCACAGCAGTTCCTTGATTCTGGATGTGCCTAGCATCAACAGGCATTTGCCATATCCCCATCAATACCCCCCCTTTTTTCTCCCATTGTCCTGCCCCACCCTAATCTGACTACTCACATTTTCTGTTCCATGCTTGTTGCTGCCAACTGGAGAAAATATTTACTGATTTCCTAATTTCTTTTCTAACCACAGGTTGCTACAAAACAAAGCAAATCTGAAAGTTTTTCTTAATTATGTCTTGCTAATTTTTATACTTGAATAAAACTGGTAGGCAGAACTGTTCATTCATAGTTCTTGAAACCCAATACATTGTAGTGAACTAATAGTAATCATAAGAATTTAGGTGTCTGCTTTTAAAATTTTATATATTATTTTCTTGTAAAACTAAAGAAACAGATATTGCATACATAGTTTGCTCAACTTTTTAAAATTAGTTTTTAAGAACTATTTCTTTTTCCTCTTGTGTATTCTATAAAGTAACATGTTACTAAATAATATGTAACTAATGACAAAAACACATTAAAATAAATAACTCTTGCTCACTGAACATGACTGTTAAAATATTTCTCGGAAAATATTATAATGCTACCAGTGTAACGTATATATCCATTTTGTTTCTGTATAAAAAGATATTCATTAATAGTTATATTAAGAAATAATTACAATGCCTTTATCATTCAGCTAAATAAAGAGGATTTATTCAAGAAAAAAAATCAGTGTTATTTGGTGTAAATAGCTTTTACCTCACTACCTTAATTATTTTTGCGTTCAATAATATTTTTGATATTTGCAGCTCCATGCACTAATTGGACACAATGTGAATGTATCAAGTGCTGGTTTAACCTCAGGATCCAGTCTTCTACTGAATTTAAAGGAGAAGGTTGTACAGTTGGCAAGTAGCAGGGGAGTTGTGAGCTCAGTGCAAGCAGTTGCCCAAGCTACATTGCAGATTGGTTGGAGCGTATTGCTTCCTACAGCTGATGAACGAGCACGTACTTTGTCCACTCTCCTGCCTGGTTCAGGTGCATATGTTACATCAGCTTTCTTCTGTTTGATAACTTCTCTCTCTTTAGCGCTGCTGTTTCCATTTATTGAAATTGTATTGACAAAGTTGTTTAAATT
The DNA here is from genome assembly GCA_031002005.1 of Vandiemenella viatica. Lineage (NCBI taxonomy): Eukaryota > Metazoa > Arthropoda > Insecta > Orthoptera > Morabidae > Vandiemenella > Vandiemenella viatica. Next base: position 287,728,203 of record CM061921.1, read on the forward strand.
ACTGTAATTGGCAAACTTTCAGAATAATTTATTGCACTGGATACTGTGATCTACATAATGCTTTACTAATTTGAAAGTAGTTGGCTCATGGCACTAAAACTTAATTCTGGCTGTTAGCTATATACATTAGAAAATAAGTGACCACAATAAGAAACAAAGTTAGTAATTAGAAATATTAGATGATGATAGAAAAAAATTTCATTATATTATGCTAAGAAAAATTAGACAGTAGCACCCTCAAAATTTGTCTAGAGGGAATGGTACCTATATTAATACATGAAGCAAAAACTTCAGTTCCCTTTTTAAGAATATGAGGAGTACGAGATTTGGCATAGTTTAAGTTTGTATGAAGAAGAAGTGCAGAAAGTTAAAATTTATATATAATATGTGTTACAAATATATTAAATAAAATAAAATAAAACATTCGTTGTTTACGTTCAATTTTTTTTTTTTTTTTAATGGCAACAACTCTTAGTGATTTTGCCAATCTCTGTGGTCTTTGGTCAACAGTAAAGAAAAAAATATAATAAGCATAGTTAATATATGTGTTACAAATACATTATTAAACAAAAAATAAATTCACGAGCATAAGTGTGCGTGAAATCTGATCGGATCAGAGCCAACTATCTGATGTGTATTCCGAGCATTGAGATACACTGGGGTTTTTGGTGAAACAATGGAGTCACATAAAGCAGAGATTAATCTTTGAATTTATAAAAGGAACATTTCCAAAATGAATATTTTCTATATTATAGAGAGTTCGACATCCTCACAGATAATTTGAATTGACTTTTAGTCTTGCCTAAGGTTTATGCAAAAAATAAAAGGTTAATTGGATTGGTAGTTAAAAAAGTTAGTACATTTTATTATTTAAAAGTTTAAACTTAGGTTAAGGGCCTTTTGATTTTTTAATTTCAGTAATTTCATTACTTTATTTTTCCATTCAGATATTCGCACCTACTTCCATTATGCCTCGATATAGATAGCGGACCGGACAGGTAGGTGTGAGAGACAAAGAAGAAGGAATAATTATTTGCGTGAAATTTGAAATGATAATAGACCAAATTTAAGTAGTGAAAAAAGTACACAAAACGATGAAATTATTTTGATGGTACACTTAAATGAACACTGAATGTCATTCCAAGAAATTTTGATACTTTAGAATTTACAATACAGGTTTTGCAATGCAAAACATTTTTGAATCAGAATTCACTTCAAGTGAAAGGACTGCATTAACTTCATATTGTCATTAGGTTAAAGCAGTTTTACTGGTCTTAAGTCAAAATGAATATTTTTAAATCGTTGTTTGATGGAGTAGATTCACCATCGATAAAAAGAAAGTCAACAAATTATTTTGAAAACATTTGTAAATACAATTCATCATTTGCTATGGTAAGTTCAGAATCTAAAATTTCAGATACAGTCACAAGTGGAATGTATCAGTTTAATTTTATAGCTATTGCAGGCAATTAAGGCAAACAACACAAGCTACTGACCTATTGGTTCACACTAGCAGCCAAAGACGTCAATATATACAGTATATAATATATTTATGCTTGCAGCAAATGCAATAGAACAAATTAAAAAAAAATATGCAATTATGATTAATCTTTTAAAAAAGAAACTAAAAAACTTAATGAATTACAGTTGAATTTCGATCTCTAGGCGATTACTACAAAAAATAATTATAGAGGAAGAAACCATTGCCTACTGAACATGATGTAAAACTGGGACATACATAAAATGTTGGAAGTTTTAGTGTAAACTCTTTCTCAGACAAGTGATATGGTCTTCGCTGGGTGGAAGTGCATGTGTAAGTAAAGCTAGCTATTATATTAGTCGAAAGGCTCAATCAGGGGTTGGAGGAAGTGAAATATGAATTAAAATTAGAACAATAAAGAATAAGAAAGAAATTGAGGCAGGATTATGTACAGTGTTGTTCAGGAGGAATGGTAAATATTGAAGATGATTGTAGCATGAACAATATTGAATAAAAAAGTTCGTTTAAAGATGTGTTTAATTTCCATTCATTTTGAAGACACACTTGCCAGAATTTTATGCATAAAATAAACTTCAGAAAATGGTCGTGAACACACAAATAACTTACTGAAGTACTTTATTCATGCAAAAACAGACTCATGTTCTACAACAATCTAAATTAAATATTCAAAAATCCCACCATTGACTTCAGTACACAAATTGAAGCACTTGATGCTTGAAGTTGACAAGTACAGTTCTGATGAGCATGCATCTCAGAAAAAAAAAAAAAAAAAAAAAAAAAAAAAATTGTAGTTGTTATGTTACAACACTGAGACAACAGTCTACTTGTAGTACATAACCTAACCTAATGTAACAAAAACGATGCTGCACATCTTTACGCATGCTGAATATTCTGACATGATATTTGTTTGTTTCTGTAACAGAAATGCTCTTGTTGCTTGTGCAGGATACTGTAGATGATTTCCTAACTGCAGAGTACCAGATTCAAGAGCATTTACTCGTGTTTTCAACAAACTATGTGCGACTGGCACAGTTCCCAGTTCACACATTTCTTCTGAACATGCAATTGAACAAACAATGGGTTAAGTAGAAGCCATACTCCAGTCAGTGGGGTGTAATCCTATGACAAGCACATGAAGAATTACAACACATATCGATGATCCACAAACAAGAGTACTGCGAACATTACGTCAAGGTTACATGTATCCTTTTCATCATCAGTGGGTGCTACACCTTTAACCTGGGGGTGAAGTTTGACAGTTGGAATTTTGTTGATGTATAATTGGTAATCATCAGTTAATTCCATTCATATTATTCAATGATGAAGCTACTTTCACGTATGATGACATCAACACACTCACATGGATGGTTCAATGAAAATCCAAATGCCACTGTGGCGACACATTTTCAGCATCGCTTCTCAGTAAATGTGTCGTGCGGTCTCATCAACAATCAGTTAATTGGGCCTGTTGTCTTACCAAATCATCTTACAGGGCTCGTATGTTTCGACTTCCTGCAAAATGAGTTGCCACTGTTATTGGAAGAGATACCTTTGGCTACAAGACTGGGCATGTTGTTTCAGTATGACGGAGCCCCTGCACATTATTCCTGTCACATAACCAATAATGTAAACCTACCATTGTCTGACTGATGGATAGGCCACTCAGTAACATTCATTGGCCACCAAGGACGAAGGACCTCATCCCATTAGATTTTTGTGTGTGGGTATGGTAGAAAAACGAAGTGTACAAAGAAAAGTAAACACAAGATATGAATTACATCTTTGCATTGTAAACACTGCTACTGTTTACTTGCTACTAATGTACTTAGAAGAGCTACACATGCTGTTGCAAAGAGATCTGCAAAATGTATTGAAGTCAATGGTGTGATTGTCAAACATTTGATTTAAATGTTTCTAAAATATTTTATTTTTTTAATGCCTAAATAAAGTACTTGAATAAGTAATTTGTGTGCTCTTGATCATTTTCTGGGGTTTATTTTATGCATAACTTTCCAGCACCTGTATCTCCAAAATGAATGAAAATCGGACTCATGTTTATATAATTTTTTTTACTCAATATTGTTCATACTACCACCTCCTTCAGTATTTACCATTCCTCCTGAATCACCCTGTATATTCCCACATTATGTAACCAAATAAAAACTAAGAAATAAAAAGAGGTGAAATAAATGTAGATACATGCAAATCTTAAGTACTTATTATATAACAGTAACAATAAAAATTAGAAGGAAAATGGTTTAAGGTAATGAAAATGAAGATCAACAGGGGATGTAAACCCAACACTTTCTGTAGATGAGGGCAACTGTGCTGTGACGAACAAAAAATGACAAATACATGTAGCGTAATACTTCGATATTGAGCCTTAGTCTTGCTAGTCGTTAAAACATGCAACATTCACCAAATGATGTGACCACATCTGATCTCCTTATCACACGTCTTATCTACTACCAAGGAAGGTGCTACCATGAACAATAAATATGAATAAACTTTACAATATTATAAATCTTAATCATCATTATAGAGGAAGACGTTTGGTACGGGAATTGGATGTGTACACACTGAGACTCACCACATTATATATAGATTTTAAAACTGCAAAAAACAAAATACTATTGCAACAGCATCCATGATAGTGGTGGTGATTATGTTGTTTCCTGCTGTGACAGAAAGAGCAAAAAAAAAAAAAAAAAAAAGTAAAAAAGGCATCATGCTGGAAATAGGGTAAAATAAGTAAAAATAGATTATTCAGGAGGATGGGAGGTAAGGATGTGAAATGGGAAAGATAAGTTATCTACTCCATTCTTTCCTGTAAGTGCTGGTTACTTCCTCAAATGTTGGTTTTATTTTAATTTTCTGGCCAGTTACTTTGCTAAAATAAATTGCTCCAAAAGTTATGGTGTTAACACATTTGGATATCAGTGTTTACTGTAGAATGATCTGTTATGTAATTATCTCCATTATAAAAATTTCAATGCTCAGTGTGTGTACAAGGATGGTTTGAAAATTTCTCAGAATGGAATAGAAAGAAATGACTTACCTCAGTGAAACTTTTTTATTTTTTAATGTAGTCTCCCTGTACAATAATGCACTTGGTTCAGCGATGTTCCAATGCCTTGATACCATCTCGAAAATTAGATTCCTCCATGCCTGCAAAATTCCTATCAACTTCAGCTGTCAGTTCTTTGTTTGAAGACATTGAAGTCTTATGGAGCTTCGTCAGATGATTAAGGCGTGTGGCAATAATTTGTATCTCAGTTAATGTGTTTTTGCCATGACAATGGCAGTTTTGTGAAGGTGTGCGTTGTCTTCATGAAATATGACTTTCTCCCTTGCCATAACTGGCCTTATTTCACATATCTTTTGCTGTTGTTGGTCCAGGAGGTTAGCATAATATTGTCCCTCAATTGTTTGAACAGTGGGAAAATAATCTATCAACAGAATCCCTTTTGCATCCCAGAAAACTGATGCCATGACCTTTCCGACCAACCTTATTGCCTTTGCTTTCTTTGGTGGTAGTGAATCAACATGTTTCCAGTGCTTTGACTGTTGTTTTGTCTCTGGGGTGTAGTAGTGGACCCAAGTTTCATCTGTGGTCACAAACTGGCACAAAAAATCTTATTGGTTTCTCTGAAAATGGGTCATATATTGTTTTGGCATTTCCACTGTAATGTGTTAATGGCCTGGCACGTAATTTTCTCATCTCAAATTTCACTTTTAAAATTTGATATGCCTGTTTAGGTGACATCCCTAGAGCTTCAGCAATTTCTCACACTTTTGTGATCCTCCATGACCATTTTATGTAGTTTCACAACAATTTCCAGTGCAGTGGCACATCTTGGCTGATCACTATGCTGATCATCATCTAAGGTGTCCCAACCAAATTTAAACCCATTTGTCCACTTGGAAACAGTTGAATATGAAGGAGCAGAGTCCCCTAATGTGTTCTGAAAATCAGGGTGAATTTTCTGTGCATTCATACCTCTCTTTACAAAGTACTTAATCACTCTCGATTCCCTCCCCCCTCCCCCCCTGCCATCTTCGCAAATCGCTATGCAGGAACAACAACAAAGAAATGTCCGCACTACAGATCTTTACCCAGAGCACTGACATATCACATGTTTGCTGCTAAAGGATGACCTATTATTTCGCGGTTACCTCGTTGTGGTAGCACTGACAAGTGGTGGTGATTCCGAGAACTTTTCAAACCACCCTCTTCTCTGTCTATATTTCAACACTGTCGTGTCTTTGTCTGTGTTAAGCGGTGGTTATTCTCCTATCCAAAATTTTTATTTAACCTAACATTTTAGTAGTACAGGCAGTCTCACACACTTATGCATACAAATGGAGAGAGAGAAAGAGATATTGTGGAGTTAAATGTAGATGTGTTTCCTTACATGTAGTCGCATAAGAATTGGTAAGAGAGAGACAAAAATGACATAACCTGCTTGAAATCTTATATCTTTAAATGAGCAATTCTTGTGTATTTATATATATTTTTTGAATCTCAGGAATGGCGCTAACAATTTTGGATGAACTTTCATATTTAGATAACGTTTTGATTTTTAAGATTATCTAAATAGTGTTCCTCCCTGCAAAAATCCAATTTTACAAAATACGAACCATTTTTGCTCTTGGTATCCCAAAAATGGCTCGAAAACGGCTCGAACGCCATCTCGTAGATGATTCTGGTACTAGGAAGCCTACTAATATTTTTCTCTTTGGTTTCAAGGGACTCATATATTTAAACGAACATTTCTTGTATGCTAGCTGACTCGAGGGAATACTAGCGCCGCACATTTAATTGTAAAACATTTAAAAAGAATATATTTAAAAAGTGGCTTTGCCAGAAGTGATACTTATATTAACATAACCCCTTTAAAAACGATATTGAAAAAGTGTTTATCATTAAATACTACCAGTTTAATTGTAAAACCTTCAAAATTAGATATTTAAAAAATAGATAATGGCTTTGACAAATGCGATTTTTTTCAAACATTAAAAAAATTCGAAAGCCACACGACCATTGAGTCTACTGTTTTATCTTTGGTTGCAGTAAACATTGCATAGAAATTGGGAAATCTTGTATACTCAACTAGCTGACCTGCGGGAATATTAGAGCTGCTTGTTCAATTGTAAAACACCTAAAAAGAAGATATTTAAAATTTGACTTTGTCAGAAGTCATATGTTACATGACAAAAACTTCTTTGAAAATAATATTAGCAGTTACAATGTAATCAACTCAAGAAAACCTAAAGGAAAATCATCTCAACCAAGTTACTTGAACTTTGCACAGTGAAGACTCAATTAAAGAAAATCCTGACAATTATTCACGATATTTATTTAACCGACTGCAGTTCTTATGTAAGTGGGAAGAAATATATTGAATGTATAACAAATATGGAGTGGTCTGGCAGCTCAAATGTAATTAGTGGGGGGAATAGGTGATTACTGCACTAGCTCTTAAAAAATTCTGGCTACTATCCCGGGCTCAAATTCCGGTGGGAGCAAGAATTTTTAAGATATGTATTTAACCATATGAACTACGGTGGGGCGTTCTGTGGTTGGGATTCTATGTTAAATTGTAGGTCCCAGAGATAAGGAACTGGCCGTCCTACCTCTGACAGAATTGCTTAATATGCTTCCTTCTATCCAATCTAATACAATTATATGAGCAACTCTTGAAAATAGAGAAAATGGGGTCCGCCGCACGACTTTCGGAACCTCAGCGAAATTAATAGTAACCTGTAGAAATTTGGTTTAATTGCTTCGTCAACATGTCCTCTTCACATTTTGCACTCTTGATTTACGGAAAAGTCGCTAGAAATTTAATTAAAAATGCTGAAATATGAAGCTGAGCAACTGCAAAATGCTATCACCACTGCAAAAATAATAATAATAAAAAAATTATTGGTACAGGGATCATATCAACCTAAACAGTTTCGTTTCGTCTTAGACTTCGTAGTTAGGCTGAAACACACCCTGGACCAAGAGAAAAATTTTATGCAATTTTGCGTTCTACGGCATCCATCGGAAATGGTGTATTTGTTTACAATGGAAGCAATTGATTATCTCTGACTGCTCGTTTCTATATGGCGGGCGTCACCATATTACAACTCAGATAAATATTGTCTATTTGTCAATTATATGTGACTTTTTCCAATGGAGAAAAGCTGAAATGGCAAGAAAATATTACAACAAAGGATTAAATCTACATTTTAAGAGACTATTACTGATTTTTCAACACTGACGGCATCTAATGGCTGTGCGTCGCTGTCATTTTTCAGCATTTTAATTAAATTACTGGCAAGTTTTCTGCAAAGCAAGAGCGCAAATGTGAATAGGACATAATGACGAAGCAATTAAACCAAATTTCAACAGGTTACTACCAATTTCATGTCGGCTGCGAAGGTAGTGCAGTCCCCGATAAAATTAATTTCTCACAAACATGTGTAAGGATTTTGATGAAATCTTGCAAACCAAACATAAATCGAAAGATGCCGAGTGAAGATCGGTCACCCAGGTACTTGATATAAACTGGGATGTGTGTACTCTGACACATAACTACCAATAAAATTTTAACTTTTACATAAAATACTGAAACACAATACTTAATAATTAGATTCAAATGTAAAATGCAGAACTAAAATGGCATTGTTACAACTGTGGAATATTATTAAATTACAATTTATGTATCTTCAATTTAGATAAAATTATTCTAGTAAGATAAAATAAATATCTTGTTATCGATGTGACCTTAGGACAGGGTTACTCCTTGACAAATTCTTGTACATCTTGTTCCTACTATAAACATTTATAAGGAAGTGTGGTATTTTCCCTAAATTTGATACATTTAGTTGCATTTTTGTTTGTTGAATTTGCTGAAATGACCAAGAATTCAGCTGATCACGTTGATGCGTGTCAATAAATTTCTGAAGGTAAATCTGGTGGAGGGTGGGGGTGGAGGGGGTTCATATACTGCCATCACAATAAAAGGGACCATCATAATTTCTTTCTTTCTTTCTTTTTTTTTAAAGCTGATTTTACGTACACTGGTCAATACTGAAATGGTTCTCACTTTCTACATTAACACATTTCACAATCAGATTACAACTAACGCAATTGCAGTCTTCATGCAAATTGTGTATTCGCTTTTATTCCTTATCACATGAGATCTTGAACAATTTCAGTTGCGAATGAGATGACATGCAAATAAAAACTCTGCTTGATACTTTTTTATCCAATCGTGAAAGTATGTAGAATTAGCAACCGGTTGAGTATGTTATTAATACTACTATGTTGATAGAAAATTTTCCTATTAATTACAATTTAAGTAAAATGACTGGAAAAAGGAAGAGAGTTTCTTTTCATTTTTCAATTAGCAGATACTAAGCGAAATGGCAACATTCTCCCACGCAGCATACACTAATATAAATAATCCAAAACCCAAATATCTGTGATGTTCAAACCACTTTCCTGTTTGGTGTATGCAGTAACTGTGTTTGCCTCCTGTGGAGAAAAGATTAAATACAAATTTTCAGTATCTGAGAATAATTTTGCTATATTGCAGAACCAGTATGTCATTTCTTCATGTAATAACATTCTGTTTACAAACATTTTATGTACTACAGCATTTATTTTCCAGTACCTTGTTTGTATTATACCTCGTCCTGTTTTTCTAAATACTCTTCAGATAGATTTCAACATAAAAAAAAAAAAAAAGATTGTACCAGCAATAATCTACTCCATATTTCATACCAGGGTTGCTGGTTGAATTATAAAATTTCGATTTGGACTTCAGAGGAACCCAGATTTGACTTCCCAACCAGGAATCCATATTTTAGTTTTACACATTTTACTGACAACATTTATGAACTACTCAACAATCCTATCTTGTCTCTAATGACACTGTCAACATGTAGTAAAATTATTTACTATTTTTGGTTTAAATTCATGTAATGTTTTTCAGTAGTCTTGTTTGATATGAGTAGTTTTTTCATATTAGTGTTTCTTCCTTCAATGGTATTGGAAACTGACAGCAAATGTTCAGTTTTATCCTTCACAAAATTTGCTCTTACTATACATATCTATCAATGGTAGACAATGTAATTTGTAATCTGTACTGTAAGAAAACTTTTAATCAAATGCCATCTTGATCTTGTTTGTTGTCCATTTGTGTTCGAATCAGCAGTAGAGCTTATTTCTAGAGGGTCCATTTAATAAGTATGTGTAATGAGAAATTTTTGAAAATATTCCCTTTTCTTACTGAACGTGTTTTTAAATTTATCTTCCTTAGTAAAGTTTTTTGAAATATAGCATTTAAAATTCGCAAGTCTTACATTTGCTTTTTTATTAATGTTGAACTCACATATCACTACAATGACTGATTTTCTATCTGAACAATAGAAATTGTTTAGCATCTTCTGTCCTTTGTGCAAGGTGTATTAGTGTGTATGCAAAGAAAGTATTAAAATAAAGTGTGAATGTGAGGGAGGAATAAATTGCAAAGAAAACCTACAAAAGAGATTAGAAGAGATTCTTCGAAATATATTTGGAAGGTGATTTCTTTAAAAAATATTTTAAAAAAAAGTATACATTCAGCAATGATGAACCATTAGACTTCCACAGAGTATTAGTATGATCAAAAGATTATCTAATAATAATCATAATCATATGTTGTTATTTGTTTACAATATGTGTTTGTAAACCTTTGCATGTTTTTGTTTTTAGTATCAGATCCCCACAGCACAAGTCCAGGACATCGATTTATGACTGATCTTTTAGTTTCTAGCTTAATGGCAGATGGAGGGTTGGAAACAGCATTGAAAGCAGCATTCAAAGGTATCAACAAATGTTTCTATCTGATCAGATTTTATTTAATTCCTTTATTTTTGAATACTGTGGTGTAATGTTTTAACCATGCCCTATTACTGTCTACAACATGTTATTCACAGATGCAATGATCCTGGTAATACCTAAATGTGCAACTCCAACATCTGTGGGATCAGTTATGCATTCAGGAGGATGCAAGTCCAAATCCCCTTCTGGTGATCCAGATATTGTTTTTCCATTTTTTCATGAAATCACTCAGAAGAATGTCGGAACATTTCCTTTAAACAGTCATGGCTGAATTCCTTCTTGTATCTTGATCCCAGTCCTTTCTCACCTCTAATGACCTCAATGTTGATGAGGCATGAAGCTTAAGAAAAAAGAAAGGATCAGTTACTGATGCAAGACTCCAATGCTGCTCACTTCATGTCTTATCTTGGCTACACATCCCTGCATCATTTGCTGATAAAGGACCTGGTCTAAAAATTTCAGCAAGTGTTGAACCAATCATCTACCTACTATGCAGAATCATGTCTCCTGTCTCTTTCCTCAACATGATTTTTCTACTAAGCATTTTCTACTTTCTATGTTATAAAAACTCCAAAACCACTCTGTACTAACCATATCTTACGTTCCATGTCCTATAAATGTAGCCAAAGCCAAAACAGTTAGACATTCTGCTTTTTACAGTAACACATTTGGGAGGATATGGGTTAAAATCCTTATTTAGCCAATACTTTCCAATGGTTTCCCAAAATCACTCCAAGTGAATGTTGGGATGTTTCATACAAGAGACCATGGTGAAATTCCTTCACCCATTCCATGCCCTCAATCTTCTCCCACCATCAGTAACTCTGAGGAATTAAAAAACATTCAGTTTGTATGAAAACTATTCTTCGAAAACAGACAGGCATATCAGTCACCTAAAATTTCTCTGGTACTATAAATAATCATAAACATTAAATTAGTGTCATATTTCTTTTTTCACCTATTCGGCCAGCAAAGAACATGTGGACACTGGCCACCTGTGGTGGCCAGTGTGAATACTAAGAGAGGGGGAGGAACTGAGCTGTTGCCAGAAGTTCAGCTGGCCCTGTTAGGCACGGTGCACCCATTCTTTGGAAGAAAGTCTTGTGTTGCTATCTGTATGTGAAACATGTAACTTTGTGGGTTCTGTATGAAAAGTGTATTTCTTGTTTTTGAAATGTGTAGTTTATGAGGCAGAGTTTGGGAACCATCCCTGCATTTGCCTAGATTGTGGGCAACTTCCATAAAAACTGCAATCGGGGAGTATAAGTGTGTGCCCTGTGCCCTGTCCTGTTGTTCCTCCTCGATCCACTTTGCGGTGCCATAGGACACTGAGCCACACTGGCAGGTTAAGAGTCATATATAATTATTAGTATTATTTGTTTAGTTGCTCTCCATCCTTCAACTTTGGTAAGTGTTGGATATAATTTATCTTTGACTACAATATAATTCTCGAAATTTTCATTAATAGCATGTATGAAATTTGAAAAAAAATATTATTTAAAAAATTGCTATAATATGTATATAGTGAACCTAAGTACCAGTATTAAGTTTCATTATATATGTAAATTAGTGGAAGCTTTTCTTATTGACAGTGTATCTCATGCAGTAATTACTTTTTTTACCTCACCTCAGGCCTTGCAGACTGTCCCTCCCACCCCCCTCCCCTCCTGGCCAAGTTTGATGGGTGAATGGTAGTTTTCTGGCCTCACATTCGGGAGGGCATGGGCTTGTATCTTTGTCCCGCAATCCAGATTTGGGTATTCCTTGGTTTTCTCAAATAATTCCAAGGTTCCTTCAAAAAGCCATAGCCAATTTCCTTCCCAATCCTTGACCCAAGTCCTTTCCCACCTCTAATGACCTTGATGGTGAGGTGAAAAGCTATAAACAGAAAAAAGACTGGCCCCATAACCACTGTTTTTGTCACTTTTTAAAATTGTTTAATTCAATCCCATTCTGATGGGGCAGATGGACCAATGGAAATATCCCTACACATCTGCTTTCCAATTTAATTATTATTATTATTTTTCAATCTTGTAACTCTTTGAGTGCAATGTTACCAGATACCTACTTTTGTCCATTATGAATTACAATGTTTTGGATTCTGGTATAGTCTTCAATTTCTGGATATAAAACTGCACAGTTCACAAAAAACTAACATTTAACACACAACACATCTTACATTGTTCACAAACAGATGGTAATACTTACATTCCCTCCATTAAATGTAGCATTAAGTAAGTGAAAACTGTAACTCTTAGAAAGCAGTGATTTTTGTTCTTAAATTATTTTTATGAACACATTTTTATCTTCATGGATCTTTTAATGACATTTTGTTTACCAAAATCTGTTAATAATTTGAATATCACCATGCAATTCATGAGTTAACAATACAGTTTATGGGTGATTTGGTTAATCAGTGATGTTTAATGCTTTCTGATAAAATGTTGAAATGAGTACTCAGAATTTAGAATTTGATATCACATCTAGTGATCCATTTTAACAATTGCTCAATTTAAACTTTTCTTTTTTATTTGTCAAAGTAATTGCATAAAATGATATGAACATTAATTTTGGTGGGTGATATGGGATATGTTTTGACTTGATATTATTAATGGCAGCACATTTTTGAGTGCCATATGATGTATTTCTTTGAAATCTTTGGAGGATTAAATAAGACTTGCTTTCTGATAGTATACTGTAATACTCTAGTTATTCTCCTTTACTCTGTTACAAAAGCAGCACTAGCTATAATCATGAAATCATTTCTTACCTGACGAAGAATTTTAAGCTCTCCATTTTCTAATTTTTTTTCAAACATGAATTACATCTTGCATATGCCAATGTTTTTTTCTTTGTGTTCTTTTAACTTGCAGAACTTAGGAATATACTTGCGACTAAAATTACTGACAAGGAATATAAAAGAAATCTGTCATTGTCTCTGATAAAAGACTGTTATGACATTGTCCTTGATGATTTCAAATTGCAGAAAGCCAGATACTGGGCAGTCAGTCCATCTGTATCAGTTTGTTTACAACCATGGTTAATAAATATTGAGGTGCTTAGTGCAACATAATTGTAATATGGTTTTTAGTTGGTTAATCAGAAGTCAGATGTTATGATAGTCCATTGTTTCATTCATTAGAGGGTGGAGGGAGAACCAAATCAACTATAATTATTCCATATGATACAGAAGAACAATGATGATGGAATGTTACTTCTTTCCTCATGAAGGGCTGAGAAATTCTTGCTCTCCTTGATTTAATCCTGTTTGTTACATTTTGGTCAAATACTTAATTTTATACATTGTGTATTTGCATTCATAACTTGTCCATCTATTCTGCTAATTTATTTTCTCGTACATTTAAATGTGTGACTGTTTCTATATCTTTAGAAACCAGTAAAAAAGGGGGGGGGGTGGAAATTAATTTTTGATAGTTTCAGAATGGAAGAGAGACATTATTTAAGATTTGCACCTGTGGAATGTCTGGTATCCAGAATGTCTTGGTAGTTTCACATGTTGAGTTCAGATGAGGAGGATCTTTCAGGTAAGACTCTGTTGTCTCTGACTATGAAACACTGATTAAAGTAATGGGAGCTTGCATAAGCAGCAAATGGATGGTCTAGATTTTGAGAGTAAACAGTCTATATGTAACCATTCATCCTAATGGACAGATGGTTTATGATGAGGCCAATACAAACATTAGCAGTGGAAGCAGCTGGCATGACCTATGATAAGGGAAATTTCAAGATAATGGTGTTGGAAACGGTTGTCATAGCTATGTGTATGTCACGTGCTTTACTATCAGACCAATTGAATGAGAGAGATCCATGAGGTGTTTGAGAGGAGCTGGAGGATAAATATTTGCAGACATATGGCAAAACAATCCTCTTCCTAAGTTACCTATGTGCTGTTATACCAAATTAAGAATAAAACGACAACAAATAAAAGTAACCATTATTGTTGGATACGTCCACAAAAATAGGAAAGAATTGATAGCTGCATAATACCACAGTAAATTAATTACTCCTATACTTCCCTAGAGGGAAACAACTAATGAATCCCAAGGACCATAACAGGCCACCAGTCAAAAACTGTATATGATGATAATATATATTAAAATCATATTTCTCTTTCTTTTGTAGTTTGTGTTTTCCATTACATGCAACACATTGACTGGAATATTTTGCTTCCTGTGCTTATGCTGAAGTAATGCCCTTAGGGTTGACACAGACAATACCAAGCCTGGTGTGAAAGTAGTTAAATGTTCAGTTAGCTATTGATTGGAACTTAATATTCTTGAGCTGAATGTGGTATTTGTATTATTGTGCCTTAATTCTTTTTCAGCTGAATTAAATGACGATCCAGATGTAGATAAAAGTCAGTCACTTCTGTCAGAGCAAGCACTTGTTGAAGCTTGCTGTAAACAAGCAAAAGATGCAACATTTCATGAGAAACATGGTTCTACTGTCCCATTATTGCATCTTGTCAAGTTGCTTTTGAGGCAAGTTGATTTCCTAATTAATGTAGCTTATGTTTTGTACTTTAATTTTAAGACCTTTTGAACAACATAATTATTATTAATTTACTACACATTTTTTGTGTTTATGTAACTTATTAAAGTAATATCAAATCATATATATACCAAGACTATGCTTCTAAAAACGGTACCAGGTGTGAAGCTGAATTCTGATACACCGTGACTAAGAAAAATATGAGTATTTAATAATAACTTGAATGCTTTTGAAAAAAAAATAGAAACCTTTCTGTGGTTGGGTTGAAATTGAAACTTAGTTTTAAACTATTCTAGGTCATGACATTTATTTTTATCTGATTATGACATCATTTGTGACAGCGCAGTTCCTATGAGCATCTTTTGCCTTTTGGAATTGGTGTTACTGGAAGTAGAAACAGACTGATTTAATAGATTGTAATGACTATTTTAGAAGTTGACCCAAGTTGAAGTAATGAAGTAGACATTGTTCAGGCCTGAACTTCAGTTGTATTTATTTTAGCATGTCTGATATTAATAATTTTAAAGTAATATGCTGGCTGCGATGAATTTTCATATGTTTCTGTTGAATGTATTATTTAATGCTAAATAGGTTTCAGAAGGGACAATGGATTCACTATCCATCAAGGCACTGTGTGCTCTCACTAAACATCCTTATTGGAGCCATTTCAGAGTGAGAAACAAATTACAGTGTTAGAAACTTACTGGCTACATCAGTCTTTTTGCAATTTTCACTTCTCCAAAATGTCATCAACATGGGAAAATTTAGTTTTTTAATTGAATATTAAATTAGTAAAAATAGCCAAATTTCTGATTTAACTGTCACTAGATGATATCTTGAAGTAGAGGAAAATAAGGATGTTGGAATTAAAGCAGTTGGGAAGTGGGTATTGGAAATGTGAAAGATGTTGAAACAGCATCACTCTCACTTTTTAATGGCAGACCACATTGACTTAACTGGTATATTTTTTAATTTTTTTACATTTTGTTGCTGTGTGTGGTGAACTCAAAAAACCTGATTTTTATCAGTATATTTTGTTAGTCCCACTTTTTTGGATTATTTTACTTTTTTGCAAAAATGAATTTATTGTTGATTAGCGAGAAGTCAAAATATTTTAGTTCTAGTAATGTGTGAACTAATGTATCTCAGTGGAGTAAAACATGTTATACTGTTCCAATTTTTGCATTGTATAAGGACTTGATTTATTACTATGCATCATTCAATTTTATAAATGCCTCTATATTATCAGTGTTGTCCAATAGCTGATTAGTAAATCTGTATAACATTTGTTAGCATTCCTTCAACTTCCATTCTGTAGTGTTCTTCAATAATAAGAATAAAACCTCAAAGTTCATGGTGTTGAGTCTTGAATGTAGACTTTTGTTGTGACAGATCACAATGTGGTGCTCGAGCTACGAGCCAGGTCACATTGATTTCTCACATGATGGTTCTTGGCATTGAAGAAAACTGTAGTTTTGGCTGCAATTGAATCAACTGTAATCACTCTTTTGAGTAGCTGGATAGCAACTTATATTTTTTATTCTTTGATAAGGCTTAAATTTATTTCTTATTAAACAATTAACTACAATGATATTTGATTGTGCTGTCGTAATAATTTTGTGTGTAATATGTACGCTTATTTTATTTACAGAAATGGTTCATCATTGACACAAGCCAAATTAAATTCTCTTGATACTTTTACATTGTCCACAAGATGTGAAACTAAAGACAAACATGAAAGGTCTCCAAGTATGAACCTGCTATTAAGATTTCAGAGACTTCTAATTTCTCAAATTTATTGTAATAACAAGGCAGAAAAATCATGGAATGAAGAACATGGTAAATTTATCAATTGAGTTTGTCTTTAGAGTAGTGAATTCAGGGTTTAAAGTCAAATTGGTTGTGCGTGGATAAACATGATGCTCATAAATAAAGAATTGTTGTGTAGTTTTGTTTTATTGCACCATGATCTTCAAAACTATATGGAAACATTAATCTTCGACTATGGCATATACTTATGCTGCATGATTATTTCATATGTGTCAGTTTTATAATCATGAAAGCAGAAAAGAACCATTGTATAGCAATTAGAATAAAGATTGAAGAATTTTTAGACCAAGTCCTTAGTCACATGTAAAACTCATTTCTTACTGTATGTTTAGCACCTGCGCTCTTACTTTTTCATGCAGTGTTATGTCAGGTAGGAATAGGATGAAAGTGGGCGGTGGTAGTGAGGAATGTATCACTAAACCTGATAGAGGGGGAATGAATGTATTATTTGAGACTGAGGCCAGAGGTATGTCTGCTATCGATCATTTGATTATTATTTCAACATTCAAAGTTAAGAGGGGCTAGTGTTTTCTGGAAGGACTCCACATTCCTGGGCTGTGAAACAAGTATAAACAGTGTAGTGTTAACTGTCATGCAGTAACTGGATGGTATTGGTTCCTAGTGAAGTCCATTTGTCTTATGACTATTTATCCGTACAGCTATGTCCATACTTGTTTGACATTTGGTCATCAGAGGTATGCCTCATGTTGCATCCTTGGTTCATTCAACAAATCAGGAGGCATAGCGTGTGGCAAGTGAAGTTGGTTCACGTGTTTATTCTCGTGCAACATTTCACTCCTCAATGAGGAAATGCTTTTATTTATTGAAGATGGGTGGAATCCATTATTTCATCCATGTTAACGCAGAGAATCTCTGTCATTTTTTCTCTGACCTTTAAATTACTGTCATTAATCTACTACAATTTGGCACCAATTTAGTGTTGAATGAACAGCAAGGTTAACTATCAATAAAATGGGGTTTAAGAATATTGCAAAAGTAATCTACACAATTATATACATAGTGTTTTTTGTTTCTGGCTATACACCTCATCAAGATTTTTAACGGCGGGAAAGGAATTGGAAGGAATTCGACCATGGCCTTTCGGAGAAACCATCCTGGCATTCACCTGGAGTGATTTGGGGAAACCATGGAAAACCAAAATCTGGTTGGCCAGATGGGGATTCGAACTCATGTCCTACTGAATTAGTGAGTTTTCATCATTATCTTATTAATGATGGATTTGATCCATGTAGTAATTCAGTATGAAGGAGAAAATTCATAATATAAATAAATTACTCAAACAGTATATTATTATGTATAGCCACCTATCAGTGCGACTCAATACACTGAGGTGTCGTACACTGAGTCGGGGAGGTATGGCAACTTCTGCATTCTGGCCAACCTGATTGTGGTTTATAGATGGCTTCCTGCAGAATTCCCTGCTGGGCCTGGTATGCAAATGCCAGGTATGGATTTAGTAAAACCGCAGTTTCTAAGCTGGAAACGTGGGAGCTCCGCAAGTTTCCCACATCATAAATTTCTTGGATGATTCAATTAGCATATCGGTGGAACACTGCTTGTCTTGTAGAGTGGGGATCTTTGCTTCATCGCCTGCATCATGAGGATGGTACAAGCATCTATAAAAAAATCCCTGAACCTCAAGGTGAGTAACGTGCCGTGGATATGAATGGATGGTGAGGGAAACGGAAACCATTTCCTGGTGTATAACCTCAGGGGCACCAGCCACACACCCCTGTTGTAATATGCTTGGTGTCATAGGCTGCTTGACCAGTGTCCTCCATACATGTGGGACCCAAATCCCTAACACATCAAATATAAAAACCCCTTGTGGCTTGGATTATACATAAGGATCTTTTAACACCTAAAAAGCAAGCAAAAGATCTTTAGTTGATAGCCCTCTGACTGCTAATGATAATTGTATCAGAAAACACTTTAATAGTAATGTTAAGAAAGGAAGGTCCCTTGAAAAGGTATTTCCCTTTGATTTTTCAAAGGGACTGGAGGGTATTGCTAGGACCCAGAAATTGGTAAAGAAATTGAGAAATGGGACCCTTGTGTTGAAGGCTACAGCCAGCAAACAGGCATCCCTATTGCCTAAGTCTAAGAAGCTTGGGAAGTTCACAGTGAAGTGTAAACTCCATTAGTCTCTAAACGGTAGTAAAGGCATCGTGCCCTGCTGCAACTTGATTGACATAGAGACCAAGGAACAACTTAAGGAGTGGGAATCTGAAATATTGGTTGAGGTTCGCCAGATTACAAAAAGGGTAAATTTCAGTTTTGAAAAGCCTGCCACCTTTGTTCTGACGTTCGACACTCCTACGTTGCCGAAGTGTATTAAAGCTAGTTATCTACATCTGAACATTTGCCAGTATTTACCGGATCTGATGTGCTGCTTCAAATGCTAGTGGTTTGGCAAACTGCAACGACAATGCCTATTGTGGGAAATGTTGAATTGGAGTACCGAGTACTGAGAGCACCCTCCCACAATTGTGTATGACCTGCTGTAGTTCACATCCAGCCTGGAGCAAGGTGTATTGAATGCATCTGGAGGAGAAGAAGATACATGAGGTAAAAATCACAAATAGAATAGCATATGGTGAACCTAAGAAGTGAGTAAACGTGCTTGCCCTGCCCATGTTTCCCAAGACCGCAGACATCGATAGCAATACGTCTGTTACCCCAATCACTACAGCATCAGTTTCTCAGGTTCTACCAGTAGCAATACCAAGAACAAAAAGGGCTCCTACTACAGTAGCTGTACCATTACCAGCACCAACAGCAACAAAATCTGTCGTTGGAAAATGTCCGATGTATGTAGTTTCAACATACAGACCTAGCTAAGATCTTGAAATCCCCTTCGACATCACCTCGCAAACCAACAAGTGGTAGAGAGAAGAAGGGGAAAAAGAAACTGCCAGTCTTCGAGGAATTCACAGAATTGGAGATGCCCCTTGCATGTTTGGATCCGGGAGAAACCGAAATGCTAGTTAATGAACCTGAGCCCATTCCTCACCAGTCATAGACCAAGGACCCACCCCAATCAGGGTGGGTGACATTAAATAGATAAGATGGCTCCCATACTACAGTGACACGTGGTTTCCAGGGTCACAAAGAGGATGTACAACTCTGGACACGGTCTAAGCCTCTGTTTCTCTGTCTCCAAGAGACATGTTTTAGACTAACACACGACCCAGTGCTGAGAGGGTATGACCTATATTGAAAGGACAACACCGAGGGTGATCTAGTGAAGAGGGGAGTGGCTGTATTTGTCTGAAACATTGTCCACTCTGAACCTGTTGCTCTCACAAGCTGTAGCAGTGAGAATACACAGTCACATCCAATTGACTGTATGCTCTATCTGTTTGCCACCTAGTACACCCAAGGTTTACAATGATTTGTCAAACATTATGTGGCAACTAACTTGGCCATTTCTCCTTTCAGGAGATTTCAGTGCCCATAGTGCATTGTTGGGTTCTACCACCAATTGTCCCAGGTGTCTAGTAGTTGCTGCATTAATAGAGTGAGAGGATATATGTAGCCTCAACACTGGTGAAATGACTCGTTTTACAACTGCTTCTGTTGGGTCCTCTGCCATGGACCTTTCATTGTGCTCTCCTTCAATTGCAGACTCCATGCATTGGGTGGTGGATCGTGACTTTCGTGGAAGTGACCAATTCACAATACAGGTGGACGTGGAGGAGGAGAAACCTGACACAAATGTTGCATCGGCAAAGCTGACGCAGCTTTTCCGCCATTCTGTTATCCTCCAGATGCGTGACAGCACAGATGGGAAGGTGAAGCACTTCACAGGAGTTGTTACTCAGCAGCTGACATTTACATGTTGAGAAGCTTGCAAAAGCTGTGAATAACGCCTGTCCCCTGCTGGCAGGCACGATGAATGTTCTGCTATTCAGGGTCGGAGAAGGGTGTTGCATCATTTTAGGTTCCATCCAACACCCAACAACCTCGCAGCATTCTGTATTGCAAGATCTAATGTTGGCCGTGTAATTAACGAGCGTAAGATAACTTCATAGCAGAACTTTGTGAGCACAGTTAACCATTCCATAATATTGTTGAAAGTATGGGAGTCAATCTGCTGTATATCGTTAAGGTACTCTCGATCATCAGTATCTGTATTACTGGATCAGGGGCGTGTAGTCACTGACGAATCAAGCATAGTACAGCTGATGGCAGAGTCTTTTGCTGCCATCACTTCGTCTGCCAATTTGGATTCTCGGGTCGAGCAAAGAGGAACTGCTGCCTAAAGGTGCATGTTGAGCTTTGATTCATCGGATACACAGGCATACGTTACATTTACATCTTGGAGCTGGAGTTGGCCTTAAACAGTGCTAAAGGCACTGCAACAGGGCCTGACCTGATCCAGTACTAGATGCTGAGTTACCTTAGCAAATGTGGTAAAGAGTATCTTCTTGATATTTTTAACAACTTCTAGACCAGAGGACACTTCCCTGACTCATGGAAAGGAGCAACGATAATCCCTATTTTATAACCTGGGAAGGACAAGATGTTGCCCATAGCTATCATTGTATTGCCCTGACTAGCTGTGTGGGGAAGACACTAGAGTGGATGATAAGCTGCCACCTTGTCTGGTGTCTTGATCTGCTTTCAGTGCGGATCCACCTTGGATAACCTGA
Organism: Vandiemenella viatica; assembly: GCA_031002005.1. Lineage (NCBI taxonomy): Eukaryota > Metazoa > Arthropoda > Insecta > Orthoptera > Morabidae > Vandiemenella > Vandiemenella viatica. Next base: position 287,749,600 of record CM061921.1, read on the forward strand.
TCCTACAGGAAGCAGCAATACAGGATGCATTCATCTGCAGCCAACACCTAGTTGGTATCTTTTTTTGCCATCAGCAGTGCCCACAATAGTACCTGGTGGCATTGTATTTAAGAACAATTACATGAATAATGATTTAGGGGAAATTTTGCCAGATTTTTTACAATAGTTTTTATTCAGAATATTGCTTGCAGTACCGAGTTGGTAATGAAGTCTCAGATCTTTTTACCCAGCAATATGGTGTTCCTCGAGGGTCAGTTTTAAGTATGATCCTATTTGCTGTTGGTATTAACAGTATTTTGTCATCAATCAGAAGTCCAATTCGCTATTTTCTGTTCATCATCCAGCCTGAGAGGCAGTTGCAGCTTACACTAAACAGACGTTCACCTGGATGAAGTGGTCAGTATAGACTGGTTTTCATTTTTATGTCAAGAAAACACATTGTTCCTCAAGGATCAGTTTTAAGCATGACCCTTTTCATTGTTGGTATTAACAGAATTTCATCAGTAATAAGAAGTCCAATTTGATACTCATTATACGTGTACTTTTTACTCGTATGAAAAGTCTTCTAGCAGAACCTCACCTTACCTAGAAGAACACCGTTTAATGTTTTAGTGAAACTATTCAGTTTCTGGGCCTCATTTTTTACAGTAGGCAAAGTAGGCTGCCACATCTTTAAGATGTGAACATCAGAGCCCTTAGGGCCCAGAATTTTTTAGAAAATCTTTGTGGTAGGTCATGGGGTGCCAACCACTTCTGCTACAGTTTTGTAGAGTTCACTGTTAGAGTTCAGCTGCATTGTGTGTGGTTCGGCATGGGCTAGCTGTCTCTAAATGTTGGATAGTGCCTACGATGCAGGAATTCGGTTTGCTACAGGTGAGTATCACACCAGACTCATACCTAGCATTTGTACTGACCTGGTAAACTGCCACATGTCATCCGTTGGTATCTGCTCATGGTGTGACACTTCTTACACATCATCTCAACACCTGGCAGTACCGTTTACAATTCTGTTATCAACCTGAATTATTAATACTTTTATACCAACCCTTCAGCCACTATACAAAGCCTGTTTTAGAATAATACGGTCAAGTTTTTCCCTCTTTTTATCACCAGGGTTGGAGTAAATTACCTCCCTGGCTTTTAAAGAGGCCCAGAACAATTTTTGATTGGTCATTGTACAGTAAACTCCTTATTACTGACTGTTCTTATCAGAGCATCACGATTTTATCCCAATATATGCATATGGCTCTAAGGAGGCTTACAGTGTAGGCTGCTCTGAAGTGTTCCCTCGAGCCACTTAAAATTACAAGCTGAACAACGATTGCAGTGTGTACACCACAGAGTGTTACACTGTGCTAAAGTTGCTCCAGCATATGAAAGTAAAGCATGACATGAGGTACATCATGTGCTGTGATTCCCTGAGCTGTATTTAGGCATTAGATAACATGTACCTAGCAGACTGTTTGCTCCTGGATATACAGGATGTCTTACAATCTTGATGAAAGTAGATACATTTTTCCTGGGTACCTGGCCACATGGGAATCATAGAATGAGGGAGCTGATGAAGCTGGCAAGTTAGTCTGTGAAAAGGTCAGATTCATCTTTGATCTGGTTCCAAAGTCAGACCTTACCTCGGCGGTGAAAAGAATTGTTGGACGTTTGGTATAGTTAGTGGCTGCGAGTCGAGCATAATAACCTCCGGCTGGTCAGACTGACTGTTCAGCTGTGGAGCAGCTCCTTCTAGTTGGCTCTTCTCCTCATATGGCACTGTCCTTTGACGCATAGTTTTGTACTCTGCTGGGAGGACCCACCAGAATGTGATGCTTGTGGAGTACCTCTGACGGTGTGCCACATTTTAACTGATTGCATGTTATTTTTAGATTTAAGGACAGATGTTGGCCTATTCAATGATTTGACCCTTATTTTAAAGAATGATAGTGGCAATGTGGTGAAGGTTTAAAAATTTTGTGTATCTGCTGGTCCTGTCCCAAAAATTTCTTTTGCAGACCTGCTTAGGATTTAAGATGGATGGGTGGCCATTTACAGTCACCATCCATGTATTTTGTTATTAATTATTTTAATTATTAGTCTTAGTTTTATAAATCTGGTTTTGCCTATTTATAGCCAACCAGACATTGTATATTATGTGGTTTTACCCTTGTACAGCTAACATTTTAGTATTTTATTTTATTTTGCTGTCTGTATTGCCGAACCCCTTACAGTCGGACATAAAGATAGTAATTTCATAAGGTTTTAAGCTGCATTGTCAAACCGAGCATGGTGGGTGAGTGGTTAACGCTCTGGCCTCAAACTTGGGAGAGCGCGGGTTCAAATCCCTGTCCGGGCATCCGGATTTGGGCTTTTTCGTGGTTCTCCAAATCACTCCAGGCAAATGCCAGGATGTATCTTTCAAAAGTCCATGGCCGAATTCATTCCCATTCCTTGCCCCCAATTATTTCCCACCTCTGATGAGCTTGACGTCAACAAAGTGTAAGGCCATAAGCAATATAAATACAGGGTGATTCAAAATAACATGTACAAAATGACATGGTAGATCTGTCATACAATAAGGATCAAAAATCGCATAGGAACAGAGGGTCGCAAATGCCTGTAGAGGGCGCTAGAGCCATGAGAGGGCATTGCGCTATACAAACACGAGCCACCACGATCACCAGACCTGTCTCCCTTGGATTTTTCCTTTTGGGGATTTTTTAAAAGGACTTGTTTATGAAACAACTGTTGAAACGCCAGAAGACTTGGTAGGAAGAATCATTGTGGCAGCCGGATGTGTTCGAGATACACCTGGTATCTTTGAGAAGGTGTGCCGTTCCGTGCAACAGAGATGCTTGGTTTGTCTAGATGCATCTGGCAAAAACTTTGAGCATCTGCTGTAGGCTCAACATTTGACTTGCATTAGTCGCATGTGAGTAAGTAATTATCAATAAAATGATCTGTAATGGTTTTGTTTCTTCTCTTTGTGTCAGTATTATTTAAGACGCCCTGTAGCGGCTCCTGATGGCAATTGCAACTCTCTGTTCCTATGCGATTTTTGATTCTTATTGTATGACTGATCTACCATGTAATTTTGTCCACGTTATTTTGAATCACCCTGTATATATATATGTGTGTGTGTGTGTGTGTTTTAATGACCTACAGAATAATACAACGAGTCTGAGCTGATCTTTGTATAAGATGATGATAAGTCAGTTTTGCGAGTATTGTCAGTGCAAAATCTCTTGACTTTAACTCTGTCAGTTATTTTTTTTTATTTGACATAAAATAGAGACAATTGAATATCAAACAAAAATCTGCAGTGACTGAACTTTTATTAATATTTAACCTAATTGTTTTTAACAGATCCAGATAATTCAGGTGCTGAATCTCTCTTGGCCAAATATTTGTCAATGCTATGCAACCATGTGAATGAAATTCTTCCTTTGGCATCAAGTTTAATATCGGGCAATAACAAATACTACCCATATGTAGCATCTGTCTTGAAAGGTGATTTTGTTGGTAAGTGCTCATTTAATTTCTGTATTTTCCTCTTTTTTTTCTGTGAAATTTTACTAATCAAACCTTTGGGAAGAAAATTAAAATGAAGTTATTAAACACACCTAAATATTTAGGTCCTTTTTGTGTCTCTGAAGAATTTTAATATAATATCTGTTTTCTTTTATGCTACTGAAAGAAAACTACCCACTGAATTTTAATTTTCAGACATTGGTGTGTATTATTGTTTTAAAAATCAGTGTAATAGTTAAAGCAATTTTTGATATTAAGTAAAAAGGAAACACCTTTTAGGAAATATAAATAACAAAGGATATGGAAAATGACTTATCATTCACCAAAATTGAAGGCTGCGACAAGTGGAAAGCATATGAAACGAACAAAATCATATACAATATTTTGTTTTTCATGAGTGGAAAACATCACAGCCTTCAACTTTGGTGAGTGATGAGTCATTTTCTCTATCCTTTGTTATTTTTAAAGCAATTTTTCTGGTTCAGATGGCCATAATTCATCTGTAGTTGAGCATAAACTGTATGCTATTTTTTGTACTGGAGGTAAAGAATAGGAAGGAATTCGGCTATGGCCTTCTAAAATACCATCCTGATGTTCACCTGGAGTGATTTGGTGAAACCGTGGAAAACCCAAATCTGCATCGCTGGACAGATATTCGAACCTGTGTCCTCTTGAATGCGAGGCCAGAAAATTACCTCTCACCCACCACACTCGGTATAAAACTGCGCTTTCAGTAGATCACTTAATTCTTGTATCTGATTCAAAAGGTGTAATTTCTCAGTGCATGAGATGGATATGGAAAATATTGATGGAATAGGTGCCCCTGGACATGGCTACACATTTTCATTTAGTATACACCTCTTTGTATGATGTGAGGCAAAAAATATTATGTCTGTTGAACAAAGTATATAGGGTCATAGATAAATCCCTTCAACATTTCTTACTATTCTATGCAACTGTGACCTCAATTCGTAACCTGGCCATACTTTCCAAACTCTTGATTACTATCTGTGAAGTAATAATTCCTTAGTGTAATATTGGCTTCAGGATCTCATCTGTAGGCTCTTTATGTGACTTAGTTTACTGTACCAATGATTCATGATTGTCATGAAAGCTCCCAAGTTTTATAAAAATTTGCAAGAAATTAAACCGTGTCTGGTGGGTGAGTGGTAACCCTTGAGCCTGGCATTCGGTTGGACACTTGTTCAAATTTGATGCAAATTTTGGTTTTCCATGGTTTTTCTCAAATTGCTCCAGCCAAGATGGTTCCATTAAAAGCCATAGCTGATTTCCTTCCCGTTCCTTGTCTCCAATTCTTTCCCGTTCCTTGTCTCCAATTCTTTCCCACCTCTAAGGATCTCATTGTTGACAAAGCATATTGCAACTTCCTTTCTTCTTATTATTTTTTATAAAAAAAAGTCAGAGCATTTTCCATGTCACATCTCAGATATGTGATTTAATTTTTAATTGAGAAGTCATTGCCTTCAGCATACATACATGTTTCTTGGAAATGCTGTAGTTTAGAGCTTATTTTGTAAGTTATCGTTTCTCCTAAACTAAGTTTGGTATTCAGCTCGAAGGTTGGTTGGATCCTCCTGAAGCAAGTATACTTAACATTAGAGATGCCACGAATATTCGGCTACTATTCAGCCACTTTTTTCCATATTCGGTATTCAGCCGAATGTTGCGTACTATTCGACTGAATATCCAATACCAAATCATGAAAAAAGAAAACTCACATATTACCCAAAAATCTATTTATTTTAATTCCAAATTATTACATTTAATACTTGAAATATACCAGTGGTAAGTTGTGATGTATGAAAACAGTTTTTTCAGCATTTTTTGATAGCAAATGGTTGCCCTTTTCCTCATAAACTAAACCTTCTTCTGAAAATAGCCTCTCACTGTATACTGTACTGCCAGGAGATGATAAGTAAATCTGAGCCCATTTTGTCAGTCTTGGATACTGTTCAGCATTTGCTGACCACCACTTGTATGGGTCTGCCATCCGTTGTAGGCGAACAGTTTTCACGTAAAAATCAGTCTCATTTGCAATAACACTTTTCTTCTCCACATCATCACCATTTTGCATATTTTCAGTAGAAACTTCCTCAAAACAGTTCCAGAAACTTTCATGTATTCCAGTGGTTCCATCATTTTCATTAATATGTCTTTTCTTACTACACAGAGGAGAATCATTACCGCAACTACTAGAATATTCACAATTAATTTTCAGAGCTTCTGAAAGAATATTTTGTTTTGCTCTTTGCGTTTGAAGCAATCTGAGAAAACTGGTTTTGAAACGCGGGTCAAGAAAAGTGGCAACCAGATACTTATCATTTTCATCAAAGTTGAACCATGTTTCAAGCTCAGCTTGTAGTGAAGTGGTTCTCAATCTCAATAAATTTGGTGTTCTAGATTCAGTTTCTTCCTTCCCCAGGTGATGATACGTGGAATCACTTTAGATATGCAGGAAATACCTGAGCTGGTTATTCTCGTAATCTCCTCGAACGGCTTCAGGAGCTTTATAAATTGTTCCATTAGCTGCCACTGAGAAGGTGTTAAATTGATTAAACAGTCGTGATCAGTTAGGTACAAAGAAACAGCTCGCTTTTGCTCTAATAATCTCTCCATTAAATAATATTTGAAATTCCATCGAGTGCTTACATCTTGTACTAGTTGGCAGTTTGGCAAGTCAAGTTCTTGGCGAATGAATTTCAATTTTCCATGTGCAATACCAGAGTTGTTAAAATGGGTAGCAATTTGTCTTGCAGCAGCTACCATCTGCGTTATATCCGTTTGAGATTTTAGCGATGCCCCAACAGCTCGTAGCAGGCAATGAATAAAGCACTTGGCAGAATCATATTCTGCGTCTCGTACAACTTTTATTATGTTGGCTCCACTGTTATGGAAAAGTAAATGGATCTTGCTGTGAGGAATATTCCATGTTTCTGTAATGGCAGTGAGTTCTTTTGCGATATTTGTACCAGTATGTGAGCCAGCGAACAGCTTCATAGATAAAATGGCATGATCAAGATTAAACTGTGGAGATATCCAGTGCGTAGTAAAACTCAAGAAACTCTGGTTAATATGCTGAGATGTTCATATATCAGTTGTCACCGATACTGCTGTTGATCACGAAACACTAGCTTCAATCATAGAGCAAATTCTATTGTATATATCAGGAATAATTACCTCGGTCATTTAAGTATGACCAGGTATTTTGTATTGAGGTACTGCCTTTTCCATAAGCCTTTTAAAGCCGACTCGTTCAACAAGTGTACACAATATTTCGGCATCTGCCTTGTTCACAAGTAGAAAAACGGGCCATTAGGCTCGGGACGTGTGTACACAACGAACGTTACCTAATGACTAAATTAATGTGTGTTTTGCACGTTGTTACTGTACACGAGTCATTTTATTGTTCTCAACTTATAAGCTCTTAATCCTAGAAATAAACAAATACTCAGATTCACTCTAAACTCGAGCTCGTAGCTAATTACTGTGAATGTGTCATATATTCTTCAAGTATTTATACTCAATTCTCTCTGAATCTCAAAGGAAATAAACGAAATGTATATTTAAAAATAATTATATCATGTCTATCGACAAAATTCTATGTGTGAAATAAACTAATAACAATAAAAATAATAATAATAATAATAAAAAAATACAAGCTCTGAATAAATACTAAATTAAACATGACCAAAATTCTTTCACTTAATTAATTAGATTCTTTCCTTCTCTTGTTGTTACACAGCAAGCACACAGCCAGTTTATCATCACTACAAATTTCGTAATATTCCCAAATAGGGGATTTTCTGTTAAATTGTGCCATTTTGTAATGCTTTCGGAGAACAAACAGGTTATTTTTTAGTAATAAGTACTATTTTAGTAATAAGTACAATTTCATGCAACAATGGACAAACAATGCGTGACGCGACACAATCAACTCGCAAATGAAACAAATACACTCACTGAATGGCTAGTGCATGCACGGTATGGGGCCATCCATAAACCACGTGACTCGGTCAAGGAAGGGAGGCAAAAGCCACCCCCGCAGGGGCCTGGTACGCAAGTGCCAGGTGCAGGTTTGGCGTACCCGCGGTGCCCGAGCTGGAAACTTGTGAGCGCCGCAAGTTTCCCACACCGTAAACTCCTACCATGCTTCAACGACCACCGTAGGGCGTGGCGGTGGAACGTTGTGTGCCTAGGAGAACGGGGATCTTGGTTTCATCGCCCGGATCGCGAGGACGGAACAAACCTCTATAAAAAACCCTCAACCTCAAGGTCGGACACGTGCTGATGAGGTGGATGAGTGGTGAGGCATACCACCCGCTAACGTGCAACCTCAGGGGCACCTGCGCACCCCTGTTGTATCAGCATTTCTCTTTAAAATGGTTTTTACTCGTGGGACCAAAATTCCTACCAACAAAAAACCAAAAAACCCCTGCGGCCCGGGTGTGTCGCAGGTAAATAAAAACACACCCAGTTCTTACAAACGGGCGAGGGTTGAAAGCCCTCCTCCGGATGTAAATTACAGTAACGGCAAGGGTTGTACTATTGACAATGCCTTCGTTATTATGACAAGGGTGGAGGGATCTTTTGAGAAGGTCTCGCCATTCTATGTACAGAAAGGTTTAGAGGGTATTGCGGGTACCCTCAAATCTGGTAAAAAATCTGAGGAATGGGACACTGCTTTGGAAACATCTACCCACAAACAGGCTGTCCAACTCCTCAAGTGTGAGAAGCTCGGGGAGTTGGCAGTGAAGTGCGAACTCCTTAAAACTCTAAATTCAAGTAAAGGTGTCATCACCAGCAGGGACCTTATGGATTTAGAGACCGAGGATCTCCTTAAGGAGTGGTCAACAGAACATGTGGTCGAGGTTCGTCAGATTAAACGAAGGGTTAACGGCAGTCTTGAGAAGACAGCCACCTTTGTCCTGATGTTCGACACTCCGACGTTGCCCAAAAACATCAAGGCAGGATATTTGAAACTTGAATATTCGCCCGTATGTACCGGACCCAATGCGCTGTTTTAAGTGCCAGCGGTTCGGTCATACGACGGCGACCTGCAAGGGCAACCCCACCTGTGGGAAGTGCGGAAAGGCGGCTCATGAGCCAGGCACTAGCTGCACGGTCCCACAGGTGTGTGTCAACTGCTCCGGGGCACATCCAGCCTGGAGCAGAGAGTGTCGATTGTATCTGAAAGAAAAAAAGATACAGGAGTAGCGCATATCGTTGTGGCGAAGCTACGAAGCGATATAAGGTTCTGGCTCCACCAGTCTTCGCTACCAGCTTCGCGAAGACGTTATCAACTCCCGTCAGGAAAGAAAGTATTGCTACCCAGATGTCCTTAGCGGACATGGGCACAAGTCCAATGTGCTCATGTCAGTGCAGATGTGGTGCCACACCCATCAAGTTCATTACACCTAGGACCTCGCACTGTCAGTGGCAATACTCTGACAACATCGGCCACATCGACAGCAGGTTCAGCAAGTCCACCAGCAAAAACACTGCCATCTGCTACAGCAGTGGGTCTCTCTGCAACAGCAGAAGCGGCCCCCTGAAGCAGAAACAGCATCTGCAAGAGAAGTTGTAACGGCAACGCCATCTGCCGGTTAGCGGATGGCAAACAGTGCAAAAGGTTAGGGGTCCGAAATTTAAGCTAACGGACCCCACTATGTTTGTGAAATCCCCTCAGACTACTCCTCCCAGATCCCCCTCTGTAAAGGAGAAGAAGGGGAACAGGCCTCGGCGGAAGAAAATCCGCAAGACTCCGAGGCCTCACAACGAAAATCGTCTTCGGACACCGAAGATGATGTCCTGCTGGTGGATGAACTTTGTTCCATTCCTCAGCAACTACCATTGGAGGACCCACCCGATCCGGGGAGGGGGGGGGGGTGTTTTTAAATAGGTAGGATGGCTCCCATACTTCAGTGGAACGTTAACGGTTTTCAGGCTCACAAAGAGGAAGTCCACCTCTTAGCGCTGGTCAATCCATTGTGTCTCTGCTTATAGGAGACACATTTTAGACCATCGCACAACAGTGCTAAGAGTATATGACATATACCGATAAGGACGATACCGAGGGTGATCGAGCGAATGGGGGGAGTAGCTGTGTTCGTTCGAAACACTGTCCACTCCGAACCTATTGCTCTCACTCTCTACAAGCAGTAGCGGTGAAAATACACGGTCCAATCCAACTGACCGTATGCTCTGTCTATCTGCCACCCAGTGTGTCAGTCGGCTACGACGACCTGGTTGGCATTACGACAACTCACTCGGCCCTTTCTCCTTTTGGGAGATTTCAACGCCCACAGTGCGTTGTGGGGTTCCACCACCGATTGCCCCAGGGGCCGAGTGGTTGGTAGATTGATAGAGCAGGAGGAAATTTGTATCCTGAATACAGGGCAAATGACTCATTTCACCACTGCTACCGTACGTCTTCTGCCATTGACCTTTCCTTGCATTCCCCCTCAATTGCGGACTCCATGCAGTGGGACGTGGATCGTGACCTACATAGTAGCGACCACTTCCCTATTTGGATGCACGTCGGTGTGAACGTGGAAGAGGAAATAACCGACGCAAATGGAACGTCAGTCATGCAGATTGGCAGCTCTACTGCCATTCTGTACAACTGCAACCCTGTGGCAGTATACAGGAGATGGTGAATCACTTCACAGAAGTGATTCTACCTTGGCAGCTGACATTTCCATGCCGAAGTAGCTCCGGAACGCTGCGAAGAACGCCCCTTCCCCTGGTGGGAACGATGAATGTCGTTCCGCCATCCAGGGTCGCCGACGGGCGTTGCGTCGTTTAGGTTGTGACCAACATCTGACAACCTAGCAGCATTCCGTATTGCCTGAGCTAAGGCACGTCGAGTTATTAAGGAGAGCAAGAAGAGGTCTTGGCAGAACTTTTTGAGCACTATAAATCGTTCCACGCTTCATCGAAAGTATGGGAGTCAATTCGCCGTATATCTGGAAGGTACTCCCTCGCACCAGTATCTGGGTTACTGGATCACGGACGTATAATTACTGACGAACAAAGCATAGCGCAGCTGATGGCGGAGAACTTTGCCGCCATCACTTCGTCCGCTAACTTTGACCCTCGGTTTCAGCGACGAAGAGTCGCTGCCAAGAGGCGCCCGCTGTGCTTCGATTCGTCGAATACAGAAGCCTACAACTGCCCTTTTACATATTGGGAGCTGGAGTCAGCGTTAAACAGCGCAAACGACACTGCTCCAGGGCCTGATTTGATCCAGTACCAAATGCTGAGGCATCTCAGTAAGGATGCTAGAAAGTACCTTCTAGATATTTTTAACAATATTGGACCGGAGGACACTTCCCCGACTCGTGGAAAGAAGCAACATTATTTCCCATTTCAAAACCTGGCAAGGACAAATTGTTGCCAGGTAGTTATCGTAGTATTTCCTTGACTAGCTGCGTGGGGAAGACACTGGAGAGGATGGTGAATCGCTGCCTCGTCTGGTGTCTTGAATCCCGTAATCTCCTGAGCCGCTTTCAGTGTGGATTCAGGAAGTTCCGTTCCACCTTGGACAACCTGATCCTCCTGGAGGCGGCAATACAGGATGCGTTCATCCACAGCCAACACCTTGTGGGTGTTTTTTTCAACCTTGAAAGGCATACGATACTACCTGGCGGCATGTTATTTTAAAACAGTTGCATGAATGGGGTTTTATGGGTAACCTGCCCCATTTTTTAAAATCATTTTTATCTGGTCATTGCTTCCGGTACCGAGTTGGTAGTGAAGTGTCTGATCTTTTTATTCAGGACAACGGTGTCCCTCAGAGGTCAGTTTTAAGCTTTATGCTTTTTGGGATTGCTATTAATAGCATTGCGGCTATTATAAGGAGTCCCCTACGCTACTCCTTATATGTGGAAGACTTTTTAATTTTTATTGTATCGTCCAGCCTGAGAAGCGCTGAGCGGCAGTTGCAGCTCGCGTTGAACAGGCTGGACGAATGGTCAGTGCACACCGGTTTTCGTTTCTCCGCTGAGAAAATGCGGTGTGTACTTTTTACTCGTAGCGGAAGCCTTTTACCAGAGCCTCACCTTACCCTGAGGAACTCCGTTTTAAGTTTTAGTGACACTGTTCGATTCCTGGGCCTCATTTTTGACACAAGCCTCAATTGGCTTGCACATCTAAAAGATGTGAGAGCCAGGGCCTTGAAAGCTCTTAATCTTTTAAAATGTCTGTGTGGCAGGTCATGGGGTGCTGACCGCTCCTGCCTGCTACAATTTTACAGGGCCTTTGTACGGTCACGGTTGGAATACGGTTGTATCGTCTATGGTTCGGCACGGGACAGTTATCTGCGTATATTGGATAGTGTCCACCATGCTGGAATTCGGCTCGCCATAGGTGCATATCGCACCAGCCCTATTGTCAGCATTTGTGCTGACTCAGGCGAGCCGCCACTTGCCATCCGCCGAAAACTCCTCATGGTGCGACACTACCTCCACGTTGCCATAACACCTGGCAGTCCCGTGTACGACATAGTTTTGCATCCTAATTACCAGCAGCCCTATACCAACCGGCATAGAGCCACTAAACCGTTCAGCTACCGTACAAAGGCTATTTTAGAACAACACGGATTCAAGCTTCCTTCTTTTTATCACCAGGGGTGGAGTAAATCTCCTCCCTGGCTTTTAAAGAGGCCCAGAACAATTTTAGAATTATCGCGGGACAACAAGCTGTGTACCGTGGATAATGTTTTTATCAGAATTTTTAGAGATGTTTTAAACCAGTATCACACGTTTACCCCGGTGTATATGGATGGTTCTAAGCAGGCTAACGGAGTTGGCTGTTCCGTCATGTTACCTGGAGCGACTTATAAATACAAGCTGGATAGCGGGTGCAGTGTTTACACTGCCGAATGCTACGCCCTGCTAAAGTCGCTCCAGCATATGAAGTTAAGTCGCGATATGAATTACATAATCTGCTGTGATTCCCTCAGCTCTATTCAGGCGTTAGCAAACATGTACCCAGCAGACCGGCTAGTCCAAGACATCCAGGACGCCCTCCTTTCTCTTCAATCTCTTGGAAAGGAGGTATTATTCTGCTGGGTACCTGGCCATGTGGGAATCAGGGGGAACGAGGCAGCCGATGTTGCTGCCAAGTTGGCCTGCGACAAGATCCAAATCGACTTTGCTCCGGTCCCAAAGTCAGACCTTGCCTTGGCGGCGAAGAGATTTATCTTTGATATTTGGCAGAGGCAGTGGCTGGAAGTCGAGCATAATAAGCTCCGGCTGGTCAAACTGACCGTTCAGCCGTGGAGCAGCTCCTTCCAGCGGGCGAGGAGGGATGAAGTTCTCCTTACTCGCCTCCGTATAGGGCACTGTCCTCTGACACTTAGTTTTCTTCTCCGCCGAGAGGACCCTCCGGAATGTGATGCTTGTGCCGTACCTCTGACGGTGCGCCACATTTTAACTGACTGTGTAAAGTTTTTAAACGTAAGGGCAGACGTTGGCCTTGCTTAAGATCTGCCCGTAATTTTAAATGATGACAATGTGGTAAAGGTTTTAAAATTTTGTAATATGGCCGGGCTTGCCCCCATAATTTTGGGCATGTTGGCCTAGGTTTTATAACGGATTGATGGTCACTCTACAACCACCAGTCTGTATAGAGTATTGCTAAATTTTACCTTTGAATAAGACATTTCAAATCTGACTGGACCCTTTACAGCCAGCCAGTTTGAATGTGTTTTAATGTTTATCAATGCTGGTTGGGCCTTTTACAGCCAACCAGCAAGTATTGTTAATTTTATTTTACAGCCATAGTTTTAGTGTTTTACTTTATTACTTATTTTGCCGTCTGCATGGCCGACCTCTTTACAGTCTGTCATTCGGGCGGTCTTCGATTTTGTATTTTACTATTTTATTCTGCTGTCTGTATGGCCTACCCCTTTACAGTCGGCCATGCAGGCGGCCATTGAGGTACGTTTTAGCCACATTGTCATTTAATGTTTTTGTTAGGGCACTAATGACCCTGTTGTTGACGCGCCCTAAAACCCTGAAAACAACAACAACAAGAGCAAAAGCCACGTCGGACTACGTGGGGCAAGGAGGGATTCACAGGAGGCCAAAATGGAGCACGTGGTTTGTGGATGCCCCCATGAGACAGGTTCTAGCCAGTCATCAGCGAAAGCTTCATAGTACACATTTTTGCCGAACATTCGGCTGCCGAATATTAGGCGCTTCAGCCGAGAGCCGAATATTCGGTATTCGGCAAAATCACTATTCGAGGCATCTCCACTTAACATTTGCATTAAAGGTATATTGGCCAGTTCCTTTCCTCCTCACCTAACCTAACCCAGTAATCCTATTGGGTAAAGGGGACATTCAGTTTTATGAGAGATCTGAACAATGGAATCTTTTTGGCATACTTCACATTATACAGTAAGCTTCGCCACAGGTGAAGATTGGGTTGTGGGCCTGTGAAAATCCTCTCCGAGACAGGGATTCAAACATGGGACCTTCTGATCTTTAGTCAGACACGTTAACCACTGAGCCACCAGGCTGCTTCCTTCCAGAATGTATGTTGTGTTACTGTCTATTTCTGCTGGGTTTGATGTGTTAGATCTATACTGGTGTTTATCATGAGCATTTGAAGTTTTGTCATATTGCTATATCACACATGTTTAGTGATGTAAGCTTAAGGATTATGTTTGTTTGATAAAAGATATATATAATCTGTGATACTTTTTCATTGGCCTTAAGTCATTTGTTGCCATTGAGCTTAGTTATACAGGGGCTGATTTGTATATATCCTTTGTTTCCTGACAAACTGACACTGATATGCAAGATTGTCTTTAATTGTTAACTTGATAACAAAAAAGTGAAAATTAGTGATAGTAATTAAAAATGACAAAGAATTCCCCATTGATAAAAACTTATGATAATGTTTGAAATCACCATAAACCAAACCAATTTTCTGTTATAAATTTCATCTCTGAGAATGATATCATAATTTAAATGAAAGAAAGAAAAATATGGTATGAGAGCAAGCAGGAATTCTAATATGGAAACTGAGGCAACAAGTGGATTGACTGGAAATGATCAAGGAGCGCAGTAAGTAAACTCTGTATTAACAACTTGGCAGTTGCAGTAGGGACGTAAATTTTGTATGGAAGCTAGAAGAAAACAGGTGTAGTGGGAAAATGAAAAAATTAAGTAAAAGAAGTGAAATAAGTAAAATAATAATCTATTGCAGAAAAGAGAGAAATGAAACAAACATAATAAACATATGATCATGAAACATAGAAGTTAGAAAGATGAAAATCTGAAACCTGTAAGGTGAAAGCTTCTTTGAAAAGAGGCACATTTTAACAGTACAGGACAGAATGTTTTGTGAGGTCAAGTGGTGGATCTGAAGCACGTTGTGGAAGGGACAAAGAGAATTATAAGAAAGGAGTACCATTTCTAAACGGGACTGAAGTAATTTATAACAATATTACTGCATATTTTTAATTGTTTCAAAATGATTTAGGACTCAGAAATATTAATACATTTTATGTACTCTTGGAAAATTAAGTTTACTTCAGAAATCATTAGTGTTATTTTTAGCAGTTTAAAAGTAATGTTTGTCACTTCATTGATGTCAACAACTATTTTGATTTTCAAAATGTCATTCTAGCTGCATAACTGGTCTCTAAAAACTTTGTGTGCATTAATACTGCCTAAACTCGCTTAATGTTACAGATGTTCTTTTACCCGAACTGCTGTTATGCTTGATCTTGCTTCAACTTGAAGTTCCTTTATTATTACATCGTGTGAACTGGGTGCAGATGCTGATGCCTCTCTTGGATACTCTTGACAAATTCAATCGTTTCACACCCAGTTTTGAAAAAGAGGATGTGGAAGATCTTTCTTGGCCAGGAATAATTGGTGAGTAAATAGTCATTAATGCCAACCATTTCTTAAAAAATATATAATGATTTCCTTTCTGTTCATTGAGAAATTTTGTTTTTACAGCTCCAGAAAATTTACTCTGCACTCAAAAGTGTCAAGATGATCTTACTTTGATCAGAAAATCAGACCTGGAAAATCACAACCGTGATGGAGGATTATGGATTGTAATTGATAAAAAAGTATATGATATTCAAGATTTTGGGTTAGTACGAAATAATTAACTGATGTTGAGCTGTGGCTTTCTAGAAAAATCGCAGTTGTTGTCTGCTTTGTTTTTTTGGGGTACAAATGTTTATTCATCTGTATTTTTACCTTCTTTTTCTTTTTTTCCTTCTTTTATTGAAATTTGGAATAAGGTGTGTATTTTTTGTTAATTATTTTAAAATGTACTCCAAATTATTGTTGTTTTCAGGTCGCTTGTTCAATGTGGAAACAATTTGTTTACAAAATATTCAAGTAGGGATCCAACCCAAGTCATTGAAATGGCATGTCATTCTCAGTCAACTAAGGAAGCAATATCATCATACATGATTGGTTACTATCTTGATCCTGACCAGGAGCTTCTGCAGGTTGTATTAAATATAATTATTTTTGTGTGCAGCCACATTTCGATATGAAATTTATTCTTATTTATTTTTTAGGCATCGGACAGTACAAATACCACGTTGCCTCTGATGGATGTTGAGCGTAGTGTGGCATATCTTCTAGGACTGCATGCTCATACACTGTCCATAAGTACACCACTACAACCAGCAGAAGATGACACTCAGCGTTGGTTGACTGCTCCTTTCTTACGAGCAGGACCACAGGATTTGCGTCCGGCCAACCCTTATGAGGAAGAGAAAGGAGAAGCACGTAGCACTAGCTCCACTGCAGTTACAACACCAACAGAGCCACATAATGTCTATTGTGCAGTATCTCACCATAATCAGGACCAAGCTGCTCATTTCCTACAAGCTCTTTCAGAAAATAGACTTTCGGTATGTTTATTTAAATTTTACTCTTCAGTTTTGTGAAATTCTGGCTAGACAGAAAACTTTACTGGCCTGAATTAATAGACAGTTTAATTCTGCATGACAATAGTAATAGTTTTAATTTGTTTCAATGGTAAGATTAACAATTTTAAGTGTATAACTTCTTTTAAATATGGTGCGTCTAGTAATCGAATGTTTGTAAAATGTTATTTTGATTAGGCTGTTAATATGAATGTTTACCTGTTACACATAAAAAAAGGGATACCATTTGTTAATACTGACTGCCAAAAGAGGCACAGTTTAATTCAAGAATAAAAACCTCATTCTGCAATGAAGTCAAAATGAGACATTGTGAAATTAGACATTCAAAAATTTAACTGCATATGCATATACTACACTCCATGAATAGTATGAGTCCTTATAAATTCAAATACAACCTAATGGAGTCACCAGATGCTTAAAAATCTTACAACATTTACAAAGCAAGTACATTACAAAAACACTAGGAAGATTTGTGGGTGCATGGCATTTATTGATGGTTGCAACAACAGTTCTTAGGCAAGTGGTGATGATCTTGTACTTTGTACTATTCTGTTCACCAACAACAGGTCGACAAGGTCCAATGTATTCAGGCTCATTAATTTCTTTTTGACTTAGGTAGAGAACTAGAGTGGTACAACATTCTGCTAGATACAATGTAGATTTCTTTCAAAAGTTAATGTGTTTATTTGCCAAGTAAACAAAGGCACTATAAAGTGTGATAAATTAAACATTTGGATATAGGAGAATAACCACAACTCACCACAGTTGAAGGCAGGAATGGCATGAAACAAACAGACAGACATGGACAAATATTGAGCATTGTAATTTTCAGGTTTATATCCTTTTGTCAACAGTAGAATGAGGTGGCTGCTGCATGATGGCAACTAGCACCTAACTGGATGCTTACCTTGTTGGTTGGTGCCTCATGGTGGGGGGAAAATTAACATGGTGGGGAGGGTGGAGTGGGGATTGTAATGCACGATCCCAGCACTGTAAATTTGGAAACTGCATTGCAGAAACACGTCACCGGCTGGTGGATGGAAACGGTAGTTAATTTGCACTGAAAGATTTTGTATGCAATAAATAAGATAAAGTGTAAAGAAACTTGAATTAAAAGAACAGAAATTCACAGCTGTTATGCACTAATTTAAATAATAGCTCTGGTGAGTGGTGTTCCGTATTGTGAAGAGAAGGTGAGTGTGGATATGATGGAAAAAAGAAAGATTTGTGGGTGCTATTTTGAGACCAAGTTGCTGTCCAGTAACCAACTTGCACTGATAAGCCAATTCCCACCTCCTGAGTTCACAGAAGCTGCTTTGGTTTGTAAGGACTCTGGTGGCATGGATGGTGATTCAAGGATTAAAGTTATCATCATCATACGTGGTTACATGAACCGATACTGAGTGGTTAATATTATGGGTGAATCTATTTACCTGTGCACATTCACTCTAATGGCGAGTGGATTTGTGGTCAGAACTATGTAGGAAGCTGGTATATGGCGTGGGAGGTTTCAGGGTGGCATATCCTATGTTGGGGAAGATTTCCCTGGTTACTGGGTTGATATAGGTGATGGTGGTGGAGGCATGGTATATGTTGCACAATTTGCAGTGGGATCTATTGCAAGAAAAGGAATTTAGATGCTGTTTAGTAGGTAGGACAGTGAAGTTCATGTTTGTGGACTAGGAGCTGGCTGAGACTACGAGGTCTACTGAAGCATGTTTTGGGAGGTGTGGGGGAAGATTTTGGAGAAAAGGGATCTCATTTCCAGGCAGGCTTGAAGTAAGTCGTAACCTTGCCGAAAGACTCGGTTAATTGATTCTTGGCCTGGGAAGTACAGAGTGACCAGGACTGTACTGTGATTGATTTTTGAGGGTTTAGGTTGGTTGATAGCTGAGCAGGTTATGATGTGGCATGCAAAAGTTGTTTTTATTCTAAATTTGGTGGGTAGTATATCATAGCTTGGGAAATGTTCCTGGAATACAGCATCAGGGCCTACTGGTTAGAGCATATATGACTCTTGTGAATGTCAAGTCTGTAAGGAAGGGACTGTTTAGCATGATAAGGATGGCAGTTGTCAAAATAAAGATACTTTCATAGGTTGGTAGATTTGATGTGGCCTGATCCGAGATGTGGAGCAGGTCATCCCGGATGCCATAGAATGGATGGAGTGTAGCCAACTGCAGATTGTGGCTCACGTCAGCACCAACGATGGTTGTTGCCTTGGGTCGGAGGTTATCCTCTCTTCCTTCTGGCGGCTGGCTGAAAGGGTGAACTCTGTGGCCAGTGGCCGCAAGATATTGGCGAAGCTAACCATCTGTAGCATAGTAGACAGAGTTGATTGTGGACCTCTGGTTCAGAGCCGTATTGAGGGGCTGAAACAGAGACTACAACGTTTCTGTGATGATATTTGCTGCAGATTTCTTGATCTCCGCCATACGGTTGAGTCATGTAGGGTTCCCTTGAATAGGTCAGATGTTCACTAAACACGTGAATCGGCTACACGGGTGGCAGGGACCATATGAAATGCACTGGGTTGTTTTTTAGGCTGAGTGAGGAAGACCCGAAACATGAAATACAGTTACGGGCGACCCAATCAGATACAAAACCGGAATGTAGGAGGAATGTAAAAGAGTCACAACAGTTAAAAGTACTCGTAATTAACTGTAGAAGCGTTTGTAACAAACAACCAGAACTTGAAAGCATTATTTGTAGCATAGAAGCGGATATCATTATCGGTACAGAAAGTTGGCTAAAACCGGAAATAAGTTCCGCCAAAACTTTTAAAGACAGCATGAACGTTTTTCGTAAAGCCAGATTACATTCTCATGGAGGTGGGGTATTTTCTCCCATGTAATGAAATAGACGTCGATAATATCTGTGAAATCATATGGATTAAACTCAATGTTGCTGGGTCAAAACTCATCATAGGCGCCTTCTACCATCCACCCGATTCTGACAAAGCTATCACCGAGGAATTAAGGAGTAATGTTAACTGTATAGCTAGCCGTTTTCAGGATCATGCTATGATTCTGGGAGGCAACTTCAATCTGCCTTATATCGACTGGCATAATTATGTTCACATTACTGGTAGCAGGGATAAGGCAAATTCTGAAGTAATTCTCGATTTGTTCTCGGATAATCATCTCGAGCAGCTAGTTAATGAACCTACTTGTTGTCATAATGGTAGCGAAAACATTTTAGATTTGCTGGTTACTAACAGGCTAGAATTATTCACCGACATTTCAACGACCACTGGAATAAGCGATCACAAAGTGGTAATTGCGACTATCAAACTAAGGAGAAAAGGGCGGATTGTATAAAGATCGAGTAAGGCATCAAAGGAGTGCTTTAGAACCTACCTGAGGAATAATTACCATAACTTCAAGTCAACAAAGGACACCGTTGACGAGATGTGGCATCGATTTATACAAATAGTCAGGGAAGATATGGAAATACATATACCGAAGCAAACAATAAGTGGGGAGGATGATCCACCGTGGTGCACATGCGAAGTTAAAAGATTACTCAAAAAACAAAGGAGGATACACGCACTCTACAGAAGGAAGAGGTCTCGCAGCGATTTAGAAACCTTGGCTGAGTTAATAGGACGTGTGAAGAAGTGATGCGTGAGGCTTTCAACGATTTTCATTCAAACACTCTCTCTAAGAGTCTCGCAGAAAACCCAAAGAAATTTTGGCCGTATGTTCGAAAAGTCAGTTGTAGCAACAGCAATATTCCAGCACTAGTTCGTGAAGGGTCCGAGGTTAATGAAAGCTGCGATAAAGCTAACGTACTAAATGCTGTATTCAAAAATTCATTTACTGTCGAAAATAAGGATAGCATTCCCGTTTTCCCACGTGATGTCGAGTTGGAGATAGAATCATTACGAATAGATACTGCAGGTATCATAAAGCAATTACAGCTCCTGAAGTGGGGGAAACCACTTGGCCCGGCTGGAATTCCAGTAAGAGTATTATCAGAGTGTGCAGCGGAAATCGGGCCATTTCTGTCTGATATATTCAGTAAATCCCTAGAAGAGTGAAAGGTACCTTCAGACTGGAAGATAGCGCAAGTAACTCCAATTTTCAAGAAAGGTGATCGAAGCGATCCTGGAAACTACTGTCCCATATCTATAACATCTGTTTATAGTAGAGTTATGGAGCATTTTATATGCTCGAACATTATGAATTTTCTAGGTGAAAATAATTTGCTTACAACAAATCAGCACGGATTTCGGAAGAAAAGATCATTTGAAACACAGCTGGCTCTATTTACACATGACGTAATGAAAGTTATTGATGCAGGTTCACAAGTACATGCAATTTTTTTAGATTTTCAGAAAGCCTTTGACTCTGTGCCACACAACCGCCTTTTAGCGAAGCTACGAGTGTATGGTATATCGGATCAGTTTTGTGAATGGATAAAGGATTTTCTAACTGGTCGATCACAGAATGTCGTTGTTGAAGGAGAAAGTTCTTCTAATCTAGGTGTTACATCGGGTGTACCTCAAGGAAGTGTAATAGGACCACTTCTTTACTTAATTTTCATAAACGATCTCGGAACATTTTTAGATTGTTTGCTGATGATGCGGTTATTTATAGGGAAGTAAGGAATTTGGCCGATTGTTTAGAAATTCAGCATGATCTGGATGTTATTTTGGCATGGTGCGCTGAGTGGCAACTCACACTAAATTGTAAAAAGTGTAAGACAACGAGCATAACTAACAAAAAGAATCCGATTGTTCAGAAATATGAAGTAATCAGTTCAGTTTTTGATATGGTCAATTCTATGAAATATTTGGGAGTAACAGTGCAAAGGAACATGAAATGGGACTTACATATTAATACGTTAGTAGGTAGATCTACTTCTAGGCTGTGGTTCCTAGGTCGAATCTTGAAAAATTGTAATGAACAAACAAAGGAGATAGCGTACAAATCTCTTGTGCGTCCACATTTGGACTACTGTTGTGCCATCTGGGGTTGATTGAGAGTATAGAGAAAGTAAAGAGAAGAGCCGCTCGATTTGTGACCGCTTGCTACAGCCCTTATGAAAGCGTTACAGAACTGATTAGTAGACTAGGCTGGGAGTCTTTGGTAGATAGATGATGCACGTTTCATATAAATTTATTGGTAAACATGCGTACTCCCACTTTCACTTACGAGTTTAGTAAAATACTTCGTCCACCAACCTATTTGGGTCGGAATGACAGGGAAGATAAAATTAGAAAAATAAGGTGCCGCACTGATTCTTAGATGAATTCTTTTTTCCCTCGTACCATTAGGGATTGGAATGCACAACAAAGAGGTTAGGTTTGGTGCTGAGCACCCTCTGCCACCCGCAGTTTTGTGAATTGCAGAGTATATATGTAGATGAGTGAAGTTGGCCATTAAGGAGGAACAAATCCACATCTAGGAAAGTGGCAATTTGAGAATAGGCCACATTACAATCTGCTCAGCTTAACCACCACCCTATGCCCTCAAAACCAACCACAGTCCAGTCCTAGTCACTCAGTATTTTCCAGGCCTAGAATTGGCTAACCGAGTCCTTCTGCAAGATTATGATTTCCTTCTTGGAAATGAAATTTGTCCTCCCTATAACACCTCCCTGACTCTCTCTGGACAAGCTGCTGTAGACCACCTAACCTCAGCCAACTCTTAGTCCACAAAAATGGTTTTTCTCCTCCTATTAGACAACCCCATGACTCTTTTCCATGCAATAGATCACACTGTAATATGTGCAACATACATGATACCTCCACCACCTTCACAAACCTAGTAACCGGAGAAATCTATCCTGCACAGTATTTGTCACCCATGAAAGCTATATACCAGCTTACCCACAGCTTTTGTCTGGCCTCCTACATTGGTCTAACTACAAATCAACTGGCTATTAGAATGAATTTCCAAAGAACCCTAACCATCCATTATCTCTTCATGATACCAACAGTTTTAATTCTTGTTTCTCTGTCCATACCACTGTCCTAACAGAAGCAGCTTCTCTGAACTCAGAAGGTGGGAACTTGCTTGCCAGTAGAAGCTGATTACCAGGCAGCTACCAGGTCACTAAATAGCACCCAGCAATCTTCCTATTTTCCCACCATCCCTACCCACAATCTCTCTTCCCAGTATGAATCGCCACTCACCAGAGCTGTTGTTTAAATTAGTGTATAACAACCTGTGAATTTCTGTTCTTTTAATTCAACTTTCTTTACAGTTCATCTTACTTATTGTGTACAAAATCCTATGGTGCAATATTTGCTGCTGTTTCCTTCCACCAGCTTGTGACATGTTTCAGTGATACAGTTTCCAAGTTTACAATGCTTGGGTTATGATTTTCAATCCACACTCCCCATCATGTTAATTAATTTTTATCCCTACTATGAGGCACGAGCCAACAGGGTGAACTTCCAGTTAATTGCTAGTCACCATCACGCAACAGCCACCTCTTTCCACTATTGACAAAGGGGCTAAACCGGAAAATTACAACATACTATATGTATCCGTGTTTTCTGCTTTCAAGAGTGGTAAGAGATTTTTATTCTCGTAGTCAATTGTTTATGTATATATGAGCAGGAAAATGCTTTAAGGCAGTGAAACTAAGGAATGGTAGCAAAATTCAACAAAACACTTGGGATTGATGATGGAGGCTGGGAATGATGAATACAAAAAGACGATCACATCTAACAAGTATTTCGATATGAATCTTTTTCTTGTAGTTAGACGAGACACTTGGTTGTAATGACGAAATGTAAATTGGGATTCGTGCACAGATTCTGTCGTCAGCTCTAACCGTGGATGAAAATATTCATTAATCTGATACCTAAAGGAAAATTTCTACTAGGTTCATTTAAATTGGTTGCCAAACTGCAACAGATAATGGTAGGATGTATCATAGAAATGAAAAGTCACTGTTGATAATAAATAATATATTGTTTAAAGTTCTGAAGTTAAACTGGTATCAGATCACACGTTTTCGCAGCAATAGTTGGATACCAAATCAGACTTCAAAACACATTAGAAGACTACAGGTTATTCCTCAAGTCACACATACTGATGTAAAAGCGTTCACTTTTGTAACCTTAAATTGAATGGCAACCCCATTTAGAGTGAGCTTACAAGAACTGTTCACATTTACTAGGTAGTGCATGGTTAACAAAAGTTTTTTTCACTAGACAGCCTTTCATATGATAAAATTTTTAACTTCACCTTCATCGAATTATGTGTAGATCTCATGAACCTTCAAAATTCATGTTTCACAGGTATGTGATTGTGACATCAACTGACTTTGCCTGTTTCTCCCAATAGACTGACTTTTTTTTTTTTGGGGGGGGGGGGGGGTTTATTTTTTATTGTCTGCTCAAACAATGACAAGCACATGGTTATATTGACTTTCAAATGGCTCTGTCTAATTTAGTAAAATTCGTAGATTATGGAAACCTAATATCAAAATGTATGTTTTCATCAGCATTGCTAGTGGAAATGAATGTGTTAATTTCCAACTACTTAAGTTTTATGATTTTTATTTTCGATGTATCTTTACAAGGTGGGTTTAATTTTGAATTGGAAAGTCGTTTAATATGAAGATTATGCTTACATTATCAATTTGAAAGGTTAGTGGCTTTAAATTAACTCCCTTAACCATAATACAGTGAGCAGCTCAGATGTGATCACACTGACAGCCACTAAGTGAATGGGGAACTCGAGTAGTCAAGTGAGGGTAGCTACAGTGATGGTGGAGGGGGATGAGAAAATACTGTATTGATAATTAATAATTCTGGAGAAATATTTTGAAAAGAAGTTGGGGAATATCACTGAAATAATGAATGTGAGGGGATGTAGATACTAATAGAAAATAGTGATAGTGAAACATTAAGGTTTATAATATATATATGAATGAATAATAATGAGTGCTCGGTGCACTGGAAGGGCCTAATTGGAGTCCAGGTGGATGTCTGATATCAGGGAAATGATGGTGAGCTAGTTCCCATATGTGAAGAGGGGATTGTAATCTCAGGAAAAACTCTAACTGCCCTCACTGTACAGTAATTGTTTAAATTGTGGGAACTACTGTAGGTTTCCACTGGATGATATTAATCGTTGGTGTAAACTGTTTGGCTGTGACCAGTCATACTTCTGAAAAGTGTGTGCATCAAGATTTTCTGCACAGTGGTTTGCTGAAGCATGTGCATGAGGCAGTGGGCAAGATTGTGTGCAGAAGAATACACATTTTGGGGAAGGATGGAGGAAGTCATGCCCCAAACAAAGGATTAGGCTAATGGACTTGAACTGAGGAGGGAACTGGGTGGTAAAAATGTGGCTGTGGTTAGTTTTGTGAGGTACTGGATTTAAGAAGTTTAGTTGCGAAGCATGGATTGCCTACTGAAGAAATTTTGTCTATTGTGGATTAGGCCCTCCAACTCTTGGTACAGAACCTCCATTCATTCATGAAACATACCCCACATTTCCTTAAACGCCTGTCCACAGTCCCCACTCCTCTGCTGCCAGACTCCTTCCTTGTTACCATAGATGTTACTTCATTGTAAACCAACATCTCCCACTGTCAGGGCCTCAGTTCAGTGGAACACTTCCTGGAAATGAGAACCCCTTACAACCTCCAGAGAAAATCCTTCCTCATTTTTTTGCCCATTGCATTCTGTTGAAAACCTTCTTCTCCTTCAGCTCTCAAGTTTACCATCAGATACACAGCTCTGCCAATGGTACCTACATGGCCCTGCACTATCTATACTTCTATACTAATATTATAATTGTGAAAGTAACTCTGTCTCTCTGTTACGTTTCTTGGTTTAAACGCTAATCGTATCATGATGAAATTTGACAAGCAGATGCGATTTGGCATTAGGATGGACATAGGATATTTTTTCTGCATAAATAGTACATACTGTCATGATTTTTGAAAAATTACCGAAACGGTGATAGAATGAAGCTTAGGATGTCTAACGCACTGTAGTGCCTTACACTATAATGGGCTGGTAGCACAGTGGTTAACTTGCTTGCTTTCTAATATTTGGACTGTAAACTCTGGTTCAAATCCTGATGGAAGCAAAGATTTTTAAGAATTGTTTTAGATTGTCTGAGCTACACCTGGACAGTTAAGTTATTCAGATTCCATTTAAAGTAGACACCACAAATTTTTGGGTGTAATGCTTGGAAAATGGTACGCAGTCTAACAATGCTGTAGATGTACAATTTTTGACACTATATTGATCACTCAGCCGTTGTTCCTCTCACAGTGAGTGTGTGTGTGTGTGTCATCTACACTAATAATATTATAAATGCGGATGTAAGTCTCTGTCTTTTTGTTACATTTAACGGTTAAATGGCTATACTGATATTGATTCAATTTGACAAGCAAATACTTTGTATCTGTAGGATGGACACGGGACATTTTTTCAGTAGTTTTGAAAACTTATCGAATGGTGGCAGACAGACGGATGCGTGTGTTAGTCTGTAATGTTACGTCGGTTGCTCAAGCTGTGCTTCTCGTGCAGTCTCTTAGTATATGATTTGTTAGTAAATTTCATTTCGAGACAAAACTGTACTATTACTTTGTGTCTGCCTTAAAGTTTCTGGCACCAGTTTATTTTGTCTGGCCTAAGGTGTAGATCTAGAAGTGCACAAGTGGTGATGTTATAAGAACTCAAGAATAGGATGCTCATGCTGAAGAAAGAAGAAAAGACTGAGCTAAAATAAAAGCTGGCCTCAGTTTAACCCTCCCCTCCCCTATATCCCCACACCTTCGTTTGTTTTTCTGTTTTGGAAATTGATTCTCTTCATGAGACAGGTTCGATGGTAGAATGATACAGTGATGGCTTGCTTTACTGTCATATTATGCCGACTCGGTGTTGTTTGGTACAAATCTTACGTTACTAACAGCTTGCTATATCCACTTTTGGCAATGAAATTTTAAGTCAATGCGTATGAAGTTGCGGGTAACATCTTGTACAAACATATTCCTGATCTGTCTGGAGCATTGATTCCAGAACAACATCTCACTCAACTCTCCTGTGTTGTTCAGATGTGTAGTTAATATTTTTGTGATCTGGACCCACAGTGAAAACTATATACTAGACTTCCTCAATTCCCTAAACCATCGGTTCCCAGTTTTTGTTACGGAACCCTAATTGATCATACTTATTTTGGCAGATCCCCATTTTTATAATAACAAAAGTGATTGTACCTTGTAGATTCAATATTTTCATGTTTGACTTGAAAAGAATGAATAAATGATAAATGAAAAATAATTATTATTAGTATTATTCAAAATTTCTAACCAGAATAATATACAGAAGAATGGAAAGGATAGTAGAAGAGATAGCAGGTGAAGATCAGTTTGGGTTTACGAAAAATCGCAGTACTAGGGAATCAATTCTGACTTTAAGATTAATACTTGAAGGGCGAATCAAGAAAAACAAAGATACTTTTATGGCGTTTGTTGATTTAGAAAAAGCTTTTGATAATGTTAGGCAGGACAAGATGCTCAAAATTTTAAAGAAGTCAGGTATAAAATGTTGAGATAGAAGAATATAAACTATTTAAGAATCAAGTGGCTATAATAAAATTATAGAATCGTGACAGACATGCATCAGTTAAAAAGGGTGTGAGACAAGGTTGTAGTCTATCCCCAATAATATTCAAATTGTACGTAGAAGAAGCAAGAAAGAAAGTAAAAGAAAAATTTCCAAGTGGCACAAGTGTTCAGGGAGAAAAAATCAGTATGCTATGATTTGCTGATGACATTGTCTTGTTAGCAGAACAGGCTGAGGATATTGAGAAGTTACTGAATGGCATGAACAAAATGCTAAAGGAAGATTTTGGACTAAATATAAATTAAAGCAAGACAAAAGTGATGAAATGTAGCAGAAATGATACCAGTAATAGTAGATCTACATCTATACTCTGCGATTCACAATTACTGTGGGTGGCAGAGTGTGCTAAGCACCAATCATATTTTAGTGTATTCCAATCCCGAACAGAACGAGGAAAGAAAGAATACATAAATGTATCAGTACGGCATCTTATCTATCGATTCTTATCCCTCCTGTCATTGAGACCTAAATAGGTTGGTGGAAGAAGTATTTCGTTGCACTCGTAAATTAGAGATTTTCGCATATTCTCCAACAAATTTAAACGAAAACGATGTTGTCTGTCCGCCAAACAATCCCAGCCTAACCCACGTATCAGCTCTGTGACACTTACATAAGGACTGTAACTAGCGGTCACGATTCGAGCGGCTCTCCTCAGTACTTTGCACAACAGTATTCCAAATGCGGACGCACTAGTGTTTTGTACGCTATTTCCTTTGTATGAGCATTGCAGCTTCTCAAAATACGACCTATAAAACGTTTTGAATTAGCTTTGCCTACGACGGAAGTTATGTGCAAGTCCCATTTCATGTTGCTTTGTACTGTTACGCCTAGATACTTCAGGGAATCGACTGTGTCAACAACTGAATTGTTAACTTTGGACTCGTGAGCAAACGGGGTCTTTTTATTACTTATTTGCATTGCCTTGCACTTTTTACAGTTAAGTGTAAGCTGCCATTTATGGCACCATTCCGAAATAACATCCAGATCGTGCTGTATTTCTAAGCAATCGTCAGAGCACCCCACTTCCCTATAAATAAGTGCATCATCAGCAAAAAATCACATCCTGCAATTAACGTTGTCACCGAGATCGTTTATAAAAATTAAGAAAAGAGGTGGTCCTATTACACTTTCTTGAGGAACGCCCGAAGTAACATCTAGCTTTGAAGAGGCTTCCCCGTCAACAACGACATACTGCGACCGACCAGTTAGAAAATCGCGTATCCATTCGCAGATCTGATCAGATATACCGTACGCTCGAATTTTCGCCAAAAGGCGGTTATGTGGTACAGAGTCAAAAGCCTTCTGGAATTCCAAGAAAATAGCATCAACTTGTGATCCTGCATCAATAACCTTCATTACGTCATGCGAAAATAGAGCCAGTTGCGTTTCACACGAACGGTTCTTACGAAATCCTTGTTGGTTTGCTGTAAGTAACTCGTTTTCATCCAGAAACTTCATAACGTTAGAGCATATGACATGCTCCAGAATTCTACTGCAGACAGATGTTAGAGATATGGGTAGATAATTCCTAGGATCTCTCCGATCACCTGTCTTGAAAACGGGAATCACCTGCGCTATTTTCCAGTTACATGAGAAGTAAAATTACAACCGATGGCTGAAGCAGGAATGATGTTAAAAGAAGAATAGCACTAGCAAAAAAAACCTCCACGAAAAAGGGAAATCTTTTAGTTTCAAACATTGATCTGGGAATTAGAAAGAACTTTTTAAAACTCTATGTGTGGAGCACAGCAGTTTATGGTAGCGAAACATGGACTTTAGGAATATTGGAAAGAAAGAAAATTGAAGGATTTGAAATGTGGCACTACAGAAGAATGCTTAAAATTAAGTGGACAGACAAAGTAATAAATGAATGAGCTTTGGAAATGATGGGTGAGGAAAGAAGTTTGTCGAAGAAGCTTACAGAAAGAAGAGACAAGCTGGTAGGTCATATTTTCAGACATGCTGGATTGGTTAATTTGTTAGTGGAGGAATAGTCGAAGGTAAGAAATGTAAAGGAAGACAGAGATTAGAATATGAAGCAGATAATTGAGGATGTGGGTTGTAAGGGGTATATAGAAATGAAGAGGTTAGCACAAGGTAGGAAGGGATGGAGGATTGCATCAAACCAGTCAAAAGACTGAAAACAGCAAAAAAAAAAAAAAAAAAAAAAAAAAATAATAATAATAATAAAATGAATAAATAAAAATAAAGCATTAACTGTACAAGAAAATACAACGTAACTATTTAGTGTGAAGAATGAAATTTTTGCGTATTTACTTACAATATCACTAAAATTAGGCTTAATGCCTGATGATTGAATACAAAGATCTGGAGCTGCATCCTGTCTGTTGCTGAACTTGTTTCTAGTGTAACGATAAGCTGAGAAACCAGTCTCTCATCAGCAAGTCATCACAAACAGAAGCGAAACCATGAAATTCTTCTCAACGACTGCAGGGTATTGATCTTTAAGTCCAAACCAAACGTCATTCAAATCAGAATCTACTGATTCGAATATTTGTTTTAGAGGTGATGAACATTTAATGTCGATCAAATTCTTATACACTGACACAGTTAGCATCGATAGTCTGGTATGATTTATGAATGGATTCTGTACCCAGTCGCTGCTCTGTAACTTCTCCGGGAAATACTCTTTCAAGGATTTTTTTTAAGGTTAATCAAATGTTCAGTATTTTTTTTCTATGTCTGTGGTTACTTGCAACTCAGTTTCTGCCAGAAAGCCATTTAAAAGAGTAAAACATTTGTATCCTTTTTTCAACACATTTGATCCAAAAGCCAAGTTTCTTTTTAACTTTATTTTTTTTTATCAATCTTGTTTCATGGATCCCTGCTGAGGACCTCTGGGATGTGAAACATGTCGTGGGTAATACACATACATATGAGTCATAATAATAGTGAAAACAATCATATGTTGCAAAGACAAATAAATAGAATAAAAATAAACATTAATTTTTACAACTGAGTTTCGAAAAAAGTCGTACTGAATACAATTAATTATTTTCTTCAAATTCTTGAATGGAGTTGAAGGAGTTGACAATAAGATAATTTCTCAGGTTTTCGTTAAATATATCTTTATTATCTGCAAACTGTTTTATGCTCTTGGGAAGTTTATTAAACAGATGTATCCCAGAATAATTAACTCCTCTTTGTTCTAATGACAGAGATGTTTGTGTTTTGTGCAGGTTATTGAAAGTGTTACGAGTTTTTTAAAACTTGTCTGCAAGAAGTGAAGATATTTTGTTTCTTACTGTTTATGGTTGTGGTTCTTCCCTGTAAGAATTTGCAAATTGCATTGAGTTTATCGAATATATCGGCCAAATAAGCCAATTTAATCAGCCATTGTTCATTGTGCAATAGTTCAACAAGCACACTAATGGATGCAGAAATTGATTGTTTAGCCTAGAATATCTTAACCTCATTTCGCAATTCAAATAACCTTGATAAAACTTTTCCTTTCGAAAGTCATCTTACTTCTGTGTGTAGAAGAAGTGATTGATGCTGACTTCTTACATCTCCATACGCCTTTTTAAAAAGCCTTAACTGGAGTGGGCATGATTAAACATAATTTACAATTTGTACAGCTTGGTCAAGAACTTTCTTAAAGTCAAATGGCATTTCCTTCGCAACAAGGACATGGCGATGTAAACCGTAGTGTCTGCTACTACATTTTGGTGCAACAATCTTTATTCTTGTTACAGTTCTATTTTTTTTTAAACCGGTCATAGATGCAGCTCCATTGCTGCACACATCAATACATTTGTTCCAGTCCATATGGTGTTTACCCATGTACATATCATTGACTTTAAAAATTTCTTCTCCAGTTGTGTTGCTCTCCAAAGGCACAAAGAGAAACAAATCTTCTCAAATAGATCCTCTGAAGGTGTATCTCACGAAAATTAAGCAGTGTTGATAACACAGCGACATCTGTACTTTCATAAAGTTGTATTGCAAACATCTCACTGTCTTTCAATCTACAATTTAATTCATCTTCAGTGTGGTCTGAAATCTTATGGACTCGATCAGATATGATGTTTTTGGAACACTGAACTGCTGCGACTTTCTTCATTGCGTCTTCTCTGAGTATGCAGCGGACGTTTTCTGTCATACATGGTGTTATTAAATTCTCTGCAATCTTGTGTGGTTTACCAGTGCAATTCTATAACTTGGCAGAAATGTTACTTCTGTTGCTTTTTCATGATCTGTTTTTACATATCTATATAGAGCAGCCATACCAGTTTTGTGTACTTCTTTGTGTCTTTCAAAAAAAAAAAAAACCTTAAGCTTTTATTTTTCGGTTGCAGGTGGTTTGGTTTCAGCCCTATTATTGCTTGGTGTACTTTGTTGGTCTTGCCCAGGACAAGTCTTCCGTATTTCCCATTGCTATGGCCCTGATGTAGTACAAAGCCAAATCTTTTGTACTGTAACCCCACCTTCACGTAACTACTCCAATTCAGCCTCTCTTAAAATTAAATGCAGCCCTGTTTTCATCGCCCAGTTCTTTCCTTGGCTTGTGTACATTAACTTAAGCTTTTTTTTCTTCTGCTTATGGGTTTACACCTCATCAACGTCAAAGTCATTAGAGGCGGAAAAGGATGGGGGGTCAAGGAACGGGAAGGAATTCAGCCGTGGCCTTTTGAAGGAAGCCTCGTGGCATTAGCCTGGAGTGATTTGGGGAAACTATGAAAAACCCAAACCTGGATGCCCAGATCGTGATTCAAACCTGTGTCTCCCGAATGTGAACCAGTAGTGTCACTGCTTGCCCACCACACTTGATAAGCCCTTGTTGTGGGCATGAGTTCCTACATTCCTTCCCTGAAAGTGTACTCTGCTCCATATAATCCTGCCCCATGCACATTCTGTAGCAGACCATCCAATCTCAAGAATACCTTGGTGCACAGATACCCAACTTGTAATTGTCGTAAACCATCAAACAGATGATTTCTGTGGAAAAACTTCACTGCAAAACACAGCATCCACCCAGCTACCACCTCCTACTCCAGTACAACCACAGGGGAAACTTTTCCTATCATTGAACATGCCATATTCACTACAACACAACTTGTATACCAATTCACCTGCCTCCATTCTACAAATTCATATATTAGTCTTACCACAAACCACTTTCCATAAAAATGAATGGCCACAAGGCAAACAGGACACCAGCAACTTATGCCATCCACAGGCAGCCCATCAGTATACACAATTTGAACAATTTAAATAACTGTTTTATAGTGAGGACTGTCAGAGAGTTCCCTGAAACCACAACCTCTCTGAACTCTGCAGTTGGGAAGTACCTTACCAAAGTATCCTTGACATTAGATATCCTCCTGGCCTTAATCTCCAAAATGACCCTTCCCATATCCCCAGTGTTTATTATTAATATTCATAAACATACATGTATTTTATAAATCTTAAATTTATTACTCTCTTTCAATGTCTTCTATTAATATTTATATTCTCTCAGGTTTATTTCTTTGCTGATATTCCTTCACTTCCTATGATAATGTTTCTCCAGATTCAGTAGTTTCTCGATTCAGTATTTTCTCACCTGCCTCCAGCACCACCCCCAGCTACCCTGTGTTTGCTAATTGGTTTCCACATTCATTCAGCGGGTGTCGGGAGGATCACATGTGATCTGCTCACTAAGTGTCTCATCTGTCTGGAAGTATAAGCTTTAATACAAAAACATTATTTTTACATGTGATCGTTGATTCCAGTCACCATCATCTGTGGTAAGTATTGGGTTGAATTTCCCTATTCTTCCATAGTCATGTGTATAAAACAATAATAATGAGACACTTGACAAGGAGACATATTTTCTCACTAGATTCACTTGGTAGGTGTCAGTGTGAACACATTTGTTACCTTGCTATTTACGTCCAAGACTAAGGTTTAACACAGAAATATCGCATTATTTGTGTTCATCTTTTGTTGTGCAGAACTGCCCTGCAGCCCTCACTTATGGTAAGTGTTGGGATTCCCTATCCTGCTATATATCTATATTACATAGAAAAAGAACCTAGGCAGTGAAAGTAATAAATGCTACATGGGGCAGGTGGGTGGCAGGAAAAAAAGACTAATATAATTTTCCAAAATTTTGGTTGAAAATGAACATGACGAGGCAGGCCACAGAGCACAGATGTGGAGTATGGGCTGGGAGAATTCTCTCCTTACTTTTTTGATTTCATATATAAACATTTGTTTGTGCTTTCCAATTAAGTAATCATAGGAGTGGGAACATCTTCGTAATTATAATGTATGCCAGATGTATCAGTGGATTTAATAATTTTTTCTTATATTTAGTTTTAACATTTTTATAATTATTGAATTGTTAAATAAATCTTTTGATTGATTTCTTTCAATTCTGTATTTCAGTGAATTTTTTTTTTTCTCTTTCGGTTTTAATAAAAAAATAGTTTCAGAATTTATATTTATTTGTAAATGAGTCTTTTGCACGTGACATTCTTTAATGTAATTTATCTGTTTTGCTGGGAATATTTCAGGATCCATATGTTCAGACATTCATGGGAATAGTAGAATGTCACTGTAAGGTTTACCATCTCATGAACCATGGAGACTTTTCGCCAGAACATCCAGTAGAAGAAGTCGGCCGCCAGCTGACAGCAGTATTAATCAAGCATTTAGGACTTGAATGTCAGGTTATAGATATCATTGAGCAAGGTATGTAAGTAAATAGGTTAACCATATTTTCTACAGCTTCAATTTTCTGATCATTTTTATTGATTGATAAGGCTTCTGAATCTAAAACATTATTTTTAAAACAACAAAACAATTAAAAGTCTTTATAAAAACTTCTCGGGTTTCAAACCGTGTCAAAATTGAGCCGTCTGGCGACGTTTCGGAAGCTTGCACCGCCAGACGGCTCAATTTTGACGCGGCTTGAAACCCGAGAAGTTTTTATAAAGCATTGCCGCCGCGAGAACGTACATAGTTAATTAAAAGTCTTGTTGTATTCAACAGGTATTGACCGAATTTGTTGAAATTTGCAATGTATGCTCCACATTGTAAGAAGCACAAAGATTAAATTATAAGCGAAGAATGTTTTTCTCAGCATTGTGTATTATTATATAGTTTCTTGGTGACTAACAAAGTACTCACTATGTTTTGATACAATAGTTTGGCAAACATATACTTGGTTGCAATCTTCAGGTGTAAATTAGAACTGAAGCATCTGCCAAGAATGCGTGCTGTTCACTGGCTCACACAGTAACAAGGGGACCATCGCCTAGCAATTGTTTTCAACCCATTGCAGAGTAAAATATTTAGAACACTAGTGTTGCACAGCCTCTGTAATTGGCATCCAATCTTTACTAAACTGGTAACCACAGTACCAATTCACAAGATTAAACGTGAGATGAATTTCTACATTTACAGTAAGAACACTGGCCTTTAGTGTGTGCCAGAATACTGATTGATTCAAGATACCATTCTCCCACCAAAGATTTCTCGTTCTGTCCCAGACCAAGCAGCCATAGGCAGTTCTGTATCACCTGTTGTAGCAAATTTCTTCATGGAAGACGTCGAAGAGAAAGCATTAGCAAGTACTCTCTTTTAGCCTTGTGTCTTTTACCGGTATGTAGATAACACTTTTGTAGTTTGACCCCATGGTAGGATCATCTGGAAAGGATTTGTACATCATTTGAACAACCTCAGTAAAAATATCAAGTTAACAATGGAGGTGGAGAAAGAAACTAGGATACTTTTGTCAGATAATCTTATAGAGAGGAAATCGTGGTTGGCGAAAAACAACTTATAGATGATGGTTCAACCACTGCCATTTTAGCTATTCAACAGCACCCATCTTGGCAGACTTCAAGCTTCAGGTCTACCAACCCGGTCATTATACCTGAAGATCCAGATGGAGTACATGTTCCCCATTGTATCAAAGCTTGGTAGGTACTTGGTTAATCACCCTGGATCTATATACTAAAAATTAAATCGTCATCCCAAAATGCACATAGAAAGCTATCAGGGACTGTTCTTACTGTGATACCTACCTAGGTAGTTACTATAACTGTTAGTGTAACTTGGCACTCTCACTTTTGACTCAATTATCGTAGGATGCTTCGTATAAGATTTCACAAATAGTACTAGTAGATGGAGGGGGAACATAAAGTAGATCTCCATGAAGCTGGTTGGTCTTTTCAGTATGCTGCTCAGCCTGTTTATGATATTGGAAGCAGGTGGTATGAAAGATCTGAGAGACCAAGAAAAACACACTGAAAAAGATGTCAAAAAGTATTCAGCAGGTTCCTATTGAACAAACATTCCTGATTTAGACATGTGGTAAGCAGTGGCAACACCTTTACTAGGTGGTTGCATGATGACTTCACTTGTTCCAATGCTGACTTCAATCATCAGCATTTCATCTTTGATAAATGCTGGAATGTTGTGTCAAAGAATG
Organism: Vandiemenella viatica; assembly: GCA_031002005.1. Lineage (NCBI taxonomy): Eukaryota > Metazoa > Arthropoda > Insecta > Orthoptera > Morabidae > Vandiemenella > Vandiemenella viatica. The sequence goes on from CM061921.1 coordinate 287,785,123, forward strand.
ACAAGTTACCAGATGATCTGTGTGTAACCCAAAGTTTGTTTATAGTCATTAGACATTCAGAAAACAGGTTAAATAGTGTGGTTTGTGAATACATGTAGCTGCCCGTCTTCTTCAATGTTCATAACAAGCAGTTCAGGACCTGCCAATTTGTTGAGAATGTCCTGTACACATTTGTCTTACATTTTTGTGTCTTTCTCCTTTGTGCAGTTTCCAGATGCAATAATGCTTGATGACCTATTTATTTGAAAGATTATGTGTGAAATTTATATTCCGTGATAAATCACATTCTGTGCTATATTAACATTTGATAATTGATAATGCAAGGTATGAAAAATGAAGCTCACAATAAATTTTTATAGAGTAGAAACTTTTGCATGCTGATTGTAACATGCCAGGTGAGCTATAAAAAACCATCAGAAGTAATACTTCATGTAAGATACTAATTATTAGTGAATAATCAATCAATAATTTGCAATAAATTTTGAATGTAGTCTTCACGGGTGTACCGCCGGATAGTGTTGTGGAAACACAATATTTCGACGGCTGGCTCTGCTGTCTTCTTCAGGTGTAGAGACATCTGTAATGGTCGGCTGACCCACAGATACTGAGATGGTTTGGGTGCCGCTCTTCCTTATATGCATGTCCGCGTGGCCTCGGCGATGGCTTACTATGAGCCAGGCCCGCAACCAACTGGCGGTTGGCTGCCCGTGGAAGAGCGGCACCCGAACCATCTCAGTATCTTTGGGTCAGCCGACCATTACAGATGTCTCTACACCTGAAGAAGACGGCAGAGCCAGCCGTCGAAATATTGTGTTTCCACAACACTATCCGGCGGTACACCCGTGAAAACTACATTGCAGTCATACGCCGGGAAAGTCTTCGTTCTTACAAATAAATTTTGAAGTTTTAACAGTCTGTTTTCATATGAATTCGACCTTGCTCAGAATTTTATTCCATTCAGAGATCACCTCCTAAATTCAACTAGACTTTTTTCCCTTATTGTATCAGCAAATGTTTTTGGATTAATATTTCATGTGTGTTCTTTTGATTTTGGAAATGAACATTTGTTCAAAAATATTTGTAAAGTTTATATGAACTAATCACTTGAAACTAAATCATTTTATTAGATCTTGAAGGGGGTGGAATTCCAATCAAGATACCAAAACAAATGGCTGATGTAGTACGAACTGTTCACCAGACAAAATGGAGTCTTATCAAAAGGCGACAGGAATTAAACCGTTCTTATAAAGAAGTGTGCACCCCAGTTTTGGACAAATGTAGGTAAGTCAGTTTTTAATACATGAATAAAATTCAAAAATAAAGACTTCTTTCACAAATTTATTATACTGTGTAGAGTATCGTATATATGCAGTATAGTTAGTTTTCTAAAAATTCAAAAAGTTTAATAGAAATTTGGACAAAATTATACTAATAGAGACAGCTTTTAGAACATATGCTGTTTGCTACATATATTATTACTGTCAAGATTGTGACTAGTGTTCCAAGTGTAAGCAGCTGTGGATAGTAAAATGTAAATATGGGTAGAGGAAGGGACCATCACTTACCAAAGAACACTGTATAATGGCATCAAAATGTAAAAAAAGGATAAATGCATGTAAAAAACATTGTCACAGTAGCAGCAGCAGAATAACGTGGTGGTGCTTAGTGTACAAGTCCAGAATGAACTGCTACCAGCAGTGGTGATTGAGAGAGTGGATGGAGGCAGTCTCAATACTGTAAAACAAAGGAAAGAATGACAGTGTATAGTTTTATAAGTGTTGATGAGTGTAATAATTTTTTGTAATATAATAGTTGGTATCAATTCTGTTAATCAAAAGAATGTCAGTGAATAGTCACATATCTTAATCATGAAAAAAACTTTAAAAGTAAGGTTATACAATGCCTATATCATATAATGGCACTACATCATCTTATTAATAACTAATATTTTGACTCTCATTTTGTGGTCTTATTTGCACATGACGTTTCTTGGATGCCTTTTTCCCACTTGGATAAAATCCATGTTGGCTGTGTCACAGGACATATCAATAGTATTGCTAAATAGAATTCTCCAGATGCGACCTAAAGCCAGCCTGTCCTCATTGTTCTAATTGTGTTATTGTCTGGAAATTTCTAGAGCTTCTTTTATTTAGGTACATGTCATCAACATTTATAATCCACTTTTACTGCAGCATTCTTGAGGATCTACGAAAATATTCAGAATTGATCAGAATGAACTCGAAGCTGCTATTTCTGTTTGTGTGTAAAAGTTGTTCTTGTATTGGAAGAAGGCTGCCAAGAGACAGTAACTGGCTAATTCTATCCATTCTTCTGTTAGGCTGTTAGCTAGTAATTAATGCTGATTATTATGACTGTTTCCCCAACTGGTATATTTTTGATTAGGGAAATCATTAACTAAAATGTCTACCTCCTTTAAGGCTCAGGCACACAGAACGCGACAGCGACATATGATATTATGTTGCGGCACGACGGCGCTATTGTTGTAATTCACAGTTTTGAATTAGGGCGGTCACACACAAAGCAATCCATCGCCGGGCCGCAGTCTTTGACGCGGCAATGAACAACACAGTTGTACAAAATTACAGAACTGTCACGCGACACAGCGATATGGCCGATGAAGAAAAATTTCCGAGGTCATAAAAATTATTTTTCGGTTTCAGAATTGTGTTTTTTCTTGTTATTTTCTCACTTTTTGTTGTTTGCTTACTCTGTAATTATTTAAAATAAATAATACTTGCATTTGAGCCAATCTTTATTTTTTTGATTGTGAAATAAATTGTTGATAATAAATTATATTTTGTGTTATGACTATTTCACTTTGTGATGATACGCCTGGTTTTGGGGTATTTCCTAGTAATCGCCATCATGCAAATGACACAGCTGCCTCCAAGGGGGAAGCGTCTGGAAGTGATAACATTGTAAATCACTTACAGGTCAGGGGTCTTGGCAGTGTCATTGTTTTTGTTTTGTTTTTAAGAATATATATTAAATGAAAAGAACTTACCTCATCCAAATGGCTGTCTCTCATGTACCAATTGCTTTTCTCCAGTTCGTGGTGCACTTTGATATAGTTGATTTTAACAGATTGTTTAATTTCTCGTATCATTCTTGAGACATACGAAAATATTTATAAAATCTATCTTCATGTGACTCCAGTTCCCGGCAAAGGCGGTGACATTCACCAAGGCATTCTCTCTTCTTATTGATGTTCTGAACTCAGACCATCTTTTCTTTCTACTAAGTGCAAACAAAAGAAGTAGTCTCCTCATCACTAGACATGTTTTATAATAATTTACTAGCCCAAGAAAACTTATTAAGAAAGAAATAAAGAAGTAGAGATCTCTTCGCGAAAGATGGTCTCACTAGACTGACATTTATCGCTATAGAATTGTCACGTCGTGTCTGTCGCCGCGACAAGTGAATGACCAGTTGCTTCTGTCGCTTGTTGCATTCTGTGTGCCTGGGCCTTTAATGTGATATTCTTTGTTATTTCTAAAATAACTGCACTGATGTTTTGACAGTTGAAGTTGTATTATCAATTAAAGCCTTCAGCTGTTATCTATTTAGTGATATATCTGTGTGCGGGGAACTGAACTACACATGTAGTTTGTCTCAGTGGCACTCCTTCTTTGTGGACCTTCAGCAGACCCTTGAGTTTTGATCTCCTGTTGTTTACTTTCTTCAGCCTGAATTTCCCTTGCTGAGGAATACTTTGCACCAAGTGCCGCTGTATCACTTCTATATTTCCAAAACTTATCGACTTGATGGATTAATAGATGGGATGGGCTCCTGTACAATTTCTGCCCTTTTTGTATAGTAGTCATCAGCATTCCTTACCACAATGGCATTTCCTTTGCCAGCTGATTCCATTACAATATTAGTCCTCTCTCTTTCTCTCTCTCGGGCTTTGTAGTGCTAGCCATTCATCTCAAGGAAGATTTGTGCGTGGTGGTTACATATGAGAGAATCCTGGTCTTCTCCTGCTTTAAATAACAGATTCTATTGCTACAGTGAGACCACCCATCATAATCTTGGTAGGTGAAATTTTGAAGCTAAGTCCTGTGACCAATGGTGAATTTGTGTCAGCATTAAGTAGTTGTCTCAGTAGATTGACAACTGTATTCTCTGATGTGGAAATTTGTCATTTCTTTTGATGAAATTGCTCAATCTTCTTGAACTTGATTGAACATGTAAGTTGTTTTCAAAAGATCTCATCACCTACATTTCAGTCTTGTTTGTTAAATGTGTGACTTAACCAGACATGTAGGTAGTACATTTGCTATTCCGTTCCCACCAGTTCTTTCCCAGTGTGGTGTATTCTTTCTCTCAAGTGGAAATTATTGCTGCAATAAATAATATGGCATGCTGCTGGTTCTTGTATATTACATTTCACCCGCATGAAGTCAGGCAGGGTAGTAAGATAGTTTTATCCATGCACCTTGCAATAAAGGCCTGCTGACTTAGTCTTCTAAACTGCTGCTGTTTGTTCCACTGTTACATCCCACAGATGGTATGTGTACTTTTTAAGGCAACTACAAATCTGATGGTTAAAAAAAAAAAAACCTCTAACTTTGGAACCCCAAGTACCTTAAAAGTAATTTCACTTATATCCTAAAACTAATATTTTTATGTAACTTCATTCTTTTTTTTGTGAAATGCCATGCTTAATAAAGTTATTTCATGAGTGGTGTGTGTATATGTATTTGTCTTCTTCTTCGAGAGCATCAATCATAGTACAATGTCTCCCCCTCCCCTTTTTCTTTCTCAATCCTTCTCCTAGTTGGTCATCTGCTTACAGACGACTATTGGTTTGAATTCCTGTTATGGGTTTATTCAATTCCCCTAGCATTTTTACATTTTTTTGGTTAAAGTTTTAGTACTTAGATTAGGGGTTCCCAAAGTTTTTTTGTACCACACACCTTTCCTATCAAAAAAAAAAAAAAAAAAAAAAAAAAAAAAAAAACCCTCATGCCACCCCCTCTGGCACAATTTTATTAATAATAAGGTAAATGCCTACTTTTGACTAGTGACAATGACATCTCAGAGGTAGCTCACTAAGAATGTGGTGTTAGAATAAAGGTTTTTGGCTCTAAGAGGGTACGAAGGAAACATTGTACTAATGATGATGTAAAGCTATCATCCACACGGGCTCTGAAACTCTCTCACATCCCACGCCCCTCTAACACGTCTTGACCCCCCCCCCCCAGTTTAGGAAACTATAACATAGAGAATTAGGTCCTGTGTGATTAATAAATAAATGTGCATAACATTGTAAAATTATTAAGATATATATATATGGAATGTTTTACATTTCTGTTTTAATTTTTGCAGTTAAAATATTTTCCATGACACAGTATTGGTGTTGTGATTGCTTTGAAGCCATTTATTGAACTAACATTTCCACGTTTCTTCACCTTCTCTTAACCATAGAAGATCCTGTTGGAATATTGCTTCCCTTTCAGCAGAGTAGTGTGATGTTGAATGGAATGATCTCTGGACAGTAGGTAGAGGGCTCCATCCCAGTATTTGACGAATAATTGGTGCAGACTGTAGAATGGTGCACAGGGAACTGTGTTGTGGTGGAGGAGCCATTTGTGTAGCCTTGTTGATGGGAATTTTTGAGAATATGAAGAATAATTCTCAGTAGGCACTCTTTGGTATACCACTTTCCAATGAGTGTCACGTATGTTTCTAGCATCGCTGTCTGATATATTCGGTAAATCATTAGAAGAGCGAAAAGTACCTTCAGACTGGAAAATCGCGCAAGTAACTCCGATTTTCAAAAGAGGTGATCGAAGTGATCCTGGGAACTATCGTCCCATATCTATAACATCTGTTTGTAGTAGAGTTATGGAGCATATTATATGCTCGAACATTATGAATTTTCTAGATTATAATAATTTGCTTACAACAAATCAACATGGATTTCGGAAGAAAAGATCATGTGAAACACAGCTGGCCCTATTTACACACGACGTAATGAAAGTTATCGATACAGGTTCACAAGTAGATGCAATTTTTTTAGATTTTCAGAAAGCCTTTGACTCTGTGCCACACAACCGCCTTTTAGCGAAGCTTCGAGCTTACGGTATATCGGATCAGCTTTGTGAATGGATAAAGGATTTTCTAACTGGTCGGTCGCAGTATGTTGTCGTTGAAGGAGAAAGTTCTTCTAATCTAGATGTTACATCGGGTGTACCTCAAGGAAGTGTAATAGGACCACTTCTTTTCTTAATTTTTATAAACGATCTCGGAGACAAAGTGAAAAGCCTTTTTAGATTGTTTGCTGATGATGCGGTTATTTATAGGGAAGTAAGAACTTTGGCCGATTGCTTAGAAATTCAGCGCGATCTGGATGTTATTTTGGCTTGGTGCGCTGAGTGGCAACTTACTCTAAACTGTAAAAAGTGCAAGACAATGAGCATAACTAACAAAAAGAATCCGATTGTTCAGAAATACGAGTTAAACAATACAGTTATTGATATGGTCGATTCTATTAAATATTTGGGAGTAACAGTACAAAGGAACATGAAATGGGACATACACATTAATTCTTTAGTAGGTAGAGCAAATTCTAGGCTGCGATTCATAGGTAGAATCTTGAAAAATTGTAATGAACAAACAAAGGAGATAGCGTACAAATCTCTTGTGCGTCCACATTTGGATTATTGTTGTGCCATTTGGGACCCGTTTCGTAAGGGATTGATCGAAAGTATAGAGAAAGTACAGAGAAGAGCCGCTCGATTCGTGACCGCTTGCTACAGTCCTTATGAAAGTGTCACAGAACTGATTAGTAGATTAGGTTGGGAGTCTCTGGTAGATAGACGACACACGTTTCGTTAAACTTATTGGAAAACATGCGTACTCCAACTTTTACTCATGAGTGTAGTGAAATACTTCTTCCACCAACCTATTTGAGTCGGAAGGACAGGAAAGATAAAATTAGAGAAATAAGGTGCCGGACTGATTCTTATATGAATTCTTTTTTCCCTCGTACCATTAGGGATTGGAATGCACAGCAAAGAGATTAGCTTTGGTGCTGAGCACCCTCTGCCACCCACAATTTTGTGAATTGCAGAGTATATATGTAGATGTAGATGTAGAAGATTTCTACCATTCTCTTCTTTACAGATCCTGATTTTCATCAGTTTTCTTCTCTAAATACCCAGACTTTGTACTGGACAGTCATAACAAAGGTTTCGTTTTCTCACTTGTTATGATGCTTTTGATATAGTGATATATGTATGGGTGTGAATCCTCCACATTTGTTAACAATGTTTTTCAGTATAAGAATGGAGACTTTCCTGGTGTATTGATGCAGTGATATCTTCACAGGAGTGCAGCCAGATAGTGTCGTAAAATGATGACGTTTCGACAACCTGCTCGATTGTCTTCATCAGGTCTATTTTAGATATTATTGCTTGCAATCACAAAACAGACTGGCTTAGCTGCGGGCAAAAATCTAACTCCATGTACCGATTATTGCCACGATGCCCAGTCAGCACAAGGCGGAAATGGAAAGTTGGTAGATCGCTCATTCCAGTTCCGCCGTGTGCTGACTGGGCGTCCTGGCAATAATCGGTACATGGAGTTAGATTTTTGCCCGCAGCTAAGTCAGTCTGTTTTGTGATTTCAAGCAATAATATCAAAAATAGTCCTGATGAAGACAACCGAGCAGGTTGTCAAAACATTGTCATTTTACGACACTATCTGGCTGCACTCCTGTTAAGATTTCACTGCACTGTTTCTCAGTATCTTTCAAGTATTATCACTACCTTTTTATCAGGTAATTTGAAGGTAGTACTATATGTTTCTATAAAGAATTGGCAAGACATTGACATAATCATAGTATAAAAGCTGTGGAACCCAATAGTATGTGTACCTACATGCATTTCACCCTTTTTTTTGGAAGAAGGAGACATACTCAACCTTGGTGAAGAGTTAAGGTCAAGACAAAATACCAAGGATGAGATTTTGTTGACATTTATTCTGGATGTTTTGTATCGGGAAGGCAAAAGGGAAGTGTGTTTAAGAGTGTCTGAGAATTTGTGAAATAATATAATTATCACAGCAATAAGGGAGTATGAAGAATTTATGTGAGATAGTAGCAATATGGAAAGGTTTAAATACAGCCATCATTCATCAAAATTGAAGGGAGGAGCAGTGACAAAAAAACCCTCCACAAACCCAAAAATACAATACAAGGTTGTTCAATAAGTTTGTTTCGTTCGATAAGAGTTGGTGCTCTTAGGTTCGTTGTTTTTATTTTCTAAAGTTGGTACTACTTTTTATGAATACATGCGAAGTTTCATGTAGAGCTGATAACTTATTCGTATATTTAAAGCTGTTTCAAGATGTTGTGTCACAGTATATTTGTAAAATGTAAAAATCTGAATGTCGTGGCAGTAATACAATTCTTATTTTTGGAAAGTTTATCATCAAAACAAAGTCATGAACAGTTGTTAAAAATATATAAGGGACTCTTCATCTTCAATTAAAACAGTAGAGAGATGGGTTGCTGAATTTAAACATCTTTTTACGTGTCTTGATGATGATACATGTGAAGGATGTCCGAAAAGTTTATCAACACCAGAAATCGTAAGTAAAAATACAGGATATGGTTTTGGAAGATTGGTCATCAACAGGGAGATATTTAGTAGAAGCTCTAGGCATATCACTGGCAGTGTGAGTAATATTTTAGCAGAAAGTTTTGGGTTTAAAAATGTTTTGTGCAAAAATGGGTGCTGCATACACTAACAGTAGAACAAAAACATATTTGAATGCAACTTTCTCAGCAACATTTGGAGCATTTTAGAAAGGATAAAAAGGATTTTATGTGTCGTTTCATCACTATGGATGAAACTTGGATCTACTACGATGATCCTGAATTGAAACAATTTGCCAAGGAGTGTAGTGAACCCGGTACTTTGGCTCCAAAGTGAGTTAGGGTCCAGAAATTGGCCAAGAAGTTGTTAACATGAGTTTTTTTTTTTTTGATGCAAAAGGAATTTTGTTCATACCGAGCATGGTGGTGTAATGGTTAGCGTTCTGGCCTCGATTTCGGGTGGGCGGCGGTTTCGAATCCCCGTCCGGGCATCCAGATTTGGGTTTCCATGGTTTCCCCAAATCACTCCAAGCAAATGCCGGGATGCTTCCTTCAAAAGGCCATGGCCAAATTCCTTCCCATTCCTTGCTCCCCATCCTTTCCCGTCCCTAAAGAACTCGCTGTTAAGAGACGTTAAGCAGTTAAAAAAAAAAAATTGTTCATGGATTACCTCCAAACTGGTAAAACAATAAACTCAGATTATTATTGCAAACTTTTGGAACAGCTGGATGTAAAAATTCAAGAGAAAAGACCTGGTTTACAGAAGAAAAAAATAATTGTTCATCAAGACAATGCACCCTATCACACTGCTCAAAAAACCATCACAAAAATTTGTGAATTAAAGTGTGAATCGTTGCCACATCCACCCTATTTGCCAGATTTTGCTCCATCTGACTTCTGGCTGTTCCCACATCTAAAAAAATTCGTACGTGTAAAATGATTTTCATCGCACGAAGAACTGATAGCATCCTTGGAAGCCTGCTTCAACAGACTTCCAGATTCTCATTTCAGGGGTGGAGTCCATAAATTAGAAGATAATTGAAACATGTGTGTTGAAGTTCAGGGACATTATATTGAATAATAAAATGTATTTCAAACAATAAAAATCGTGTTTTTCTTATCGAACGACAAAAATTATTGAAAAATTTGTATTTCTGGCTATGACCTTACTCATGGATTGAGCGTGGTGGGTGAACAGTAATGTTCTGGTCTTGCGTTCAGGAGGACATGAGTTTGAATCCCCATCCAGACATCCAGATTTGGGCTTTCCATGGTTTCCCCAAATCACTCTAGGCAAAAGCCGGGATAGTTCCTTCAAAAGGCCAATCGAATTCCTTATTCCTTCCCATTACTTGCACCAGTCCTTTCTTCCAAAAAGAAAGAAGCTTACTCATCAGTTGCTTACATAGGCATGGTGATTTTGACTACTATGATCAAAAAGGGGGGGGGGAGCAAAAACAGTATCAATGGAAATGTTAGTTGCAATAGTTTTTCCCCAGTGTTACAACTACCTTTTTTTATTTTCTTATGATTAATTTTTTTCCCTTGATTAATGTTTCCAGTGATACGGTTTTTGTTCATCCATCACCATCACCTGTGTTGACTGTGGTTGCCTGTGTGAGGTCAGTATCAAATTTATAATTTTGTGAATAAGAGCATAGCCCAAAATATTGTAATTTTTTGCGTTTGTGGAGTTCCCCCCTTCCCCCCTCCCTCACAGCTGCTTTCCTCCCTTCAAATCTGGTGAGTGATAGCTGTGTTTTATCTAACCTTTCCATATTAAGGATAGTGTAATATTATTGAAAGTGATTTGTTTATGTAGTATTTGAAGTATAGAGTTGAAATAGAGTGAATCAATGTGCTGCTGTAGGTTGCTATCCCTTATTCATTCATTATTCAGTCATTATGTGAGCGATGTAATGATATTTGTATTTTAACATCCAGATTCCTGTTGCATGAAGTTCGCGCTGCAAGCAGCTATGAAGCACATGGGCTTTACAACCTTCGGCATTTTCACACAGTTCCGAGATGGAAAAGAATGGTGAAAAAAATTATATCTGATCTTCGAAGAAATAAACACATGCCCAGTGCGAAACCAGAAGATATCTTGAATGCTAGTATTCAGGTAAATGCATGACACTTGTATAACAGAATACAGTCATTTTTTTAATATTAAAATTTGTCATGAAAGCCAGTGTAATGAAATACACATTTATTTTCTAAATAAATTAATAGGAAGATACATGACTTCAGTTTTTCCTTATTTTTGTGTTCTTTTGATACGGCGATAGTGTTTGCAGTAAAAAGTTTAATGTGATCTTCTTTTTCCTTTGGTTAAGCTTCTCTACTTGTAAGTTCTTCAGTTTTATTGTTTTAAGATATACCAATATAATATGGCTGTCAACCTCCTTCTCCTGCTAAAATGACCTGAATAACATTGCGGCACAAAACCATAATAAGAAAAAAAGGTGGAGAAGGGGTGTGTGTGTGTGTGGGGGGGGGGGTGATGTGTTTTCATCCTAATCGCACTTATCCTATGAAAGAGCATTCCAAGGGTTGCCAACCTTAATTACAATAACCTTATGTACTAACTACATGGGTACTTGTGTAAGGTTGGAATTCAATCCAGAATTTTCTTCACGTAAATAGCAGGAAAAATGCCTAACATCTGCTGTTCATTTCAGCAAGATTCAGTTAATTAACCTTTAAAAATGATGGATGAAGAAAAATGAAGATGTTAAAATTAGAACATTACAAACATTCAGTTTAGTTTCTGCAGGCATAGTTTTTAACAAAAATTTATACCAATTTGATATGTAGTTGAAAGTCTGTTTTTTCATACACCAAGTTTTAGAATCATGATCACCAATAAATAACTTTGATTACATAATTTCATTTTTCTCTTAAGAGAAATTATTAAATTGCTTAACAGAGCCAGGGTATGGAAGCAAAGTATAAAGCAGCAGAAGTTAATGAAGATTCAAACCTTTGTTCTGGAGATGAAAAGAAAGATGAAGGAATTGAAGATAATGAAATATGGGATGCATCTAAAAATATACCAACAAAGAAAGCTGGTATGTAGTTATTAATATAGACACATTTCTTAAACTGTTAATTTCAAATAAATAATTACTGTAGTAATGTATGTTTGTAAACAGTAAAAATTGTTCTGATCTTTTATTTTCAGCAGAGAGACAGCATTCAATGTTACAATCTTCTAAGAACATGAAGCTAGCAAAATCTATCACAGAGTTTGTGCTGCAAGAAGAAGGAACAGATGTTGAAACTTTGCGTAAAGCTCTATATTGTCAGGTACAATTCTGTTCCATTCTTGCATATGGCATAAAGAAACATTAATATGACTTACAAATGCACAAGCTGAAAATGATGTAATGCTTCAAACTTCATATACAATATTTTGGTTGTGTTTAATTTTTAGTGACATTAGAACAGCCTATCTGTTATCGGACACGTTCTGTAATTAATTAAATATTACCTTGTGTGTAACTGCAAAGTTTTTTTCTAATTTTGCTGTGTAATCACCTTATTTGTAGGTTCAGAGAGCAAAAATAAGAACTAAGGGGATTGAAATGATGTATGAACTACTAAAAAGAGACTATTTAATGCCATCTGTGAAATATGCACTGCTGAATGGTTGGTTGGGTTTATCATATGACAGAAGACCAATGTGGTATGCATATAAAATTAAAATTTCCTATCATATTTTAAAATTAAATGTATGAACTGCTGTTTTAATGGTGGTAATTGATAATGGTTTTAGGGATGAGCTTGTGCACACTCTGCATAATATTCAGTTGATTAGTCCTCAACAAAAAATGGAAATATTGCAAGCACAATCAAAAATTACTGCATGGTCAGTAGCAGCACTGCGGGAACATGTCCTCCAAGCTGAACAACCAAGGCGTACAAATAAGTTCAAAGACAAAGGTTCTTTAAATGAGGGACTTAGTAGTTGGCTTCGTAAAGTCCCATGGGCAAGGTAAATATTATTTTACTATTTTGATTGTAACTGTAAATCATGTTTCTTTATACTCTCAGTTGGCACTTTTCTACATCATACAGGTCACTTATTTTTAGTACAATAATTTCAGCAATAATTGAGTGGAAGAAATTTTGTGAGGTGATATTTACATGGAAATGAAAGATGAAATATACTCACCACTCATCAAAGTTGAAGGGAAACAATAAAGTGGAAGAAATACCATAAGCAAAAATATATATGGAATGGAGAAACAAACCATACCTGCCACTCGCCGAAGTTGTGTTCTTTTTGTGTTTGTGGAGTATTTTTTGTTGCTGGTACCCATGGTGGATTTATTTCATCATTCCTTTTCATAGTAAAGTAATTTATAATATAAAGTATGTATGCAGAATGCTACGTCTCCTCTTGGTGTAGCTGTCCCATGCCTCAGCACTAACTGCTATGATATGTCTAATAAAGTTTGTTTCATGGTTAATGACATATCTTGTTTTAACATGTCTGAATAGCATCCGCAATCTCATTTCATGATAGGATTTGAAGCTGAGATTGCAGGGAAGGACAGATGAGCCGTAAAGTAATAGTCTGCATAGTTTATATAGGGGATTTTATATAATGGTGCTCGACACCCACTTATACTACTGCATGACCTAGTTTTTTTGGGGAATAAGCTGTGGTGGCAAAAGTGGGAGTATTTTATGAAGTGTTGTGTTGCAAGAACAATTTATTGTAGCAGGACAAGGAACATCGGAATTGTTTATAATGAGAGGAACACACACAAACAAAGTAAAATAATACTGAAAAAGTGAAAATTTAAATGATAGTTATCAAAAGTACAAAGGTAAAGCATGAAGATATCAATGAATGATTATTGACAGCTGGAGCTAAAATATTTTGCAAACAGCCAAATAATGAACAAGGAAAGAATCAACATAGAATGGAAGTTGGTGTAGGGCAGAACATTATGGAAAACATGGAGTTGAGGAATGAGGAGCTGTTGGGTTATAGATATGTGTAAGTCAAGAAACAGCAGAACTTGTGGGCAAGGCAGAATTAGGATAATTGAATGATAGGTAAGGAATAATGACAAAATATGCCTTCAACTTAATACTTGTAGGGGAAGAGAAACAGCATTTATAGGAATCTGCTTTATTATTATTATTTTTTTTTTTTACTAATGGTTTTACACCCCATTGATGTCGAGGTGTCATTAGAGGTGGGAAAGGATGGGGGCAAATAGCGAGAAGAAATTCGGCCATGGGCTTTTGAAGGAATTATACCGACATTTGCCTGGAGTGATTTGGGGAAACCATGGAAACCCCAAATCTGGATGCCTGGATGAATGCGTGCCCTCCCGAATATGAGACCAGAATGTTCCCACTTACCCACCATGCTTGGTGGAATCATTGCCACATTGGTGCAACCATGGCACAATTACAGCAGAAAAGGTATGTACAGGTCAAAAAATTAAAGAGGGAGAAACAGTCACAGAGAAAATTATTAAGAAAGGAACTGCCAAATAGAAATGGTTGTGGCCGATAGTTTATTTGCTGAGGCATAGCTGCCAGTGTTTGTTATAATATTTTGCATTATGACTAGTATCGTTTGATGCAGTATTAATGAAGAAGAAACAGATAACTTCTTTTATTTTTCAAATATCCCCAACATACTTCCCATGGAATTCTCAATTTCAGAAACATTGCTTCACTTATTTATAGACCACATAGAAAATGAAATATCCAAGAAAATAGGTTCCCCAAATGGATAGAGCATAATTTATGGTTGAAAATATGTATACAATGTAATATATCTTGCCAGACAACTATATGAATATATAAATGAATTTTCCAAAGGCACAGACACATTTCTCATAAACAATGCACTCAAAATGAATTTTTTGCTAAACTTTACTTAAAAAACAAACAAGCAGTGAGTAAGGTTTTTACTCAGTAGACTGAACACAACACCAATGGCAAGGCAAAACTATTGATGAGTGTTCAACATATTAAAGGATGATATGAAGAAACAAACCACAATAATTTGACAAAGAGGAGATATAAAAGCGAGATGTAAAACGGAAAGGCACAAAATAGTACTGTGAATCTCCAAAATGCGAGCATTTGCCAGACATACACGTTCACAACAGAAGCAATTCAAAATAAAGAAATTACTATTGAGACTGAAAGTAACTGGAAATAATGATACTCGAGGAGATATTCAAACAAATATATGCACTGTATCAACATATTATTAAAAATAATGACATTGCATTCAGAAGAGACAATTCATTCTACAAACAAATAAAAACTCATCAGTTAAACACACAAAAAAGTACACAATGCAGGATCAGCTGACATATGCAAAATGTATCGCAATTTGTGTTGACTAAACATAAACCAGTTCCATATTAAATACAAAGAACAACCTAAAAGCATTTAAGCAAACTAATCACTGTGCCTTTGCTGAACAACAAACACTGTAACATTCAAGAGAAAAACAAAAGCAATGACCATTGGAAAACAGGTACTCAGTGAACATACAAAAGATTCACCAATTAACTAAATCAAAAACAAAATTAACTCACTTCCTCTCACTCCCTACCACTGTCTCACATACAACACAAAAGCTGAAACAAAAGTAGTGTCGTAAAAAGAATATAAATGCATACCTATTCCCAAAATTCAGAATTGATTCTATCGCTACCCTCAGTACCAAACAGATAAGATGACAGTGATAATCAATTGAATAGCCAGAAATTGCACAGTGTAGAAAGTGTGATTTTAAAAAAAAAAAAAAAAAAAAAAATTATGCGAAGATATTTTTAAAGAACAAGTTGAGCAAGAAGGTTAGAGAAACAGGGAAGCTCTTTTAACAGACTTATTAACAGCAAGCAGAAATCACAATAAAAAAATAGAAAAATTTTCAGTGTAAATACATTTCTGATGATACTTCAATGGATACTAAACAGGTATGATATTAAATAGCTAAAAAAGCATTTTCATTAAAATTATTATATTTTATTTATTGGCTAGTCATTTTGGAACAATCTGCTAAAAAAAATATGAAGAGCATGCTAGTTTCAGGTTTCAGTTTTGGCTGTGTTAATGTGGGCGTGTGTATTTGAGAAAAGAATTCCAGGAAGGTAAATGTTTCCTATTAAAACTGACAAAGCTCATGAGTAATCACACTCTCATCCTTTCGTTAAGGCTGCTAAAACTTGTTTAATAAAAGAAAATATAAACAATTTCATGCATTATTACATTATAGTTTTTTTTATATATATAAATTGAAACACACATCCTTGTAAAATTCTTATGTTGTAAAAAATTTTGGTAGTAAATGGGATTGTGGTGACTTTATTGTGTATTTCCAGGTTTCTCCTTACAGTACTTGGTGTTCTCACTGGAAATCATCAAGGCAATGATGTCAGTTTAATAATAAATTCAGGGGTTCTTGCTCTTCTCCAAGCACTCCTGAGACAGATAGGTACGTATTATGTTAGATATTGATGATGTAGCATGATGAAGTTGAACAACGATAAACGTGGAAAAAATAATCTGTGAGAATCGGTCAAAGAAAAAGGAAATTTGTTTAAAAATATATAATTTGATCTTTTATAGGAATAAATAAAAAAAACTGGAAAGATATAAAAAATTATACTAAAAAATTGTACATATGTTGAAAAATTTATGAGAAGAATGGCTATAAAACTGCAAAATATTAAGTGACAGGTTTAGCGTAGGTTGAGGCCAGAAGTGTGTCTGGTGTCTATGATATGTTGATAGGCAAGTTCCCTTCTACGGAGTCCTGAAGGGGTTGTGGTGTTTTAAAAATCTCTGACAGCTCTAACCGTGAAACAGGTTTTGAGATTGCTGGATCATGGGAACTGGCATGAATTGCCACTAGATGGTCTGGGTTGGAAGCATAAACTTTTTGTCTGTGGCCGTTCATCCTATAGGATAGTTTTTGGGTGGTGAGATCAATGTAGGAAGTAGTGCAGTGAAGACAGGTAAATTGGTAAATAAGACGAGTGGTAGCGGAGATGGCATGTCCAATAATAGGAGAGGATTCTCCTATGATGGGATTAAAGTAGGTAGTGATGGCTGGATAAATGGTGCATGTTTTGCAGCAGGGTCTGTTACAGGGAAAATCCCTGTGCAGGTCTAGGAGAGTCAGAAGGTAAGTACTTGTGGGCCAAGATGCTGTTTAGATTATGAGGTCTGCTAATGCAGGTAATGAGAACAGTGGATAGGATTTTGGGAAGAAGGACATGCATTTCAGTGAAAGAATTTAGAAGGTCATCCTTACAGCAAAGGATGTGGTCAATGGATTTCAGGCCAGGAAAAAAGTGGGTGATGAATATTGTTCCGCAGTCAGGTTTAGAAGGTGCAGAAAGGAGGCTGTATGTGATAGCATGGGAGATTTGATTTTCCACGAGATCATGGGGGTTAATGTATTTCTATTTGAAATCACCATACAAATTGAGGTACTTGTCATATTTGTGTAGTCATCTGCCTAAAATTAGCATCCAACAAGTTCAAAGCTTGTGTAGCCTAACTTTTTTTGTCACAATTTTGTGTACCGGTACCAAACTAAATTTTGAGGAAACTTGTAGGATAATTTGTTTATGGTGAAATGCTGAGCCACACAAATTTTTTTATCAATCTCTCTCACCATTTCGTCAGTTACACCACTTGGCTGATTACTTCGCTATTCATTGTACACATCGTTGCTGGTGGTCATGTTCAAGCATAATGCACTACTGACATCACCTTCACTCATTAAATCATTTCTCTAAACCTCACACAACTGGTGATGAATGTATTTTTTTTTTGAAAATAGAGGTAGCCTGTCCCCAGTTTTCCAGTTGGAAGGAACTTTCACTGTCTAATAATTTATGATAAGAGAGTATAATTTATGATATGAGGGTCCAGTTTTTGTTGCATACTCTGAAAACACTCTCACTGTCATACCATCAGGATCTGGTGCTTTCATAAATTTAATATCTTCAGTTGGTTTGCAATATTTGTAGAATTTATTTCTAGCAAATCCATGTTTGACTCTGCATGATGTGGAGAAACCATTATGGTATTGGTATTTTCTTTAGAGAATGAATTTTTAAAATCAGCATTAAGGGTGTTTGCCTTGTTGCAGCTATGACATCCATTGTGTATTAATGATTTTGTACTTTTAGATTTACAAATGATTATTTTTACATACAACTAAAATTTATTTGTGTTTCCTGATAAGTTAGTGGAAAGTGAATTGTGATAGAAATGATGAACTTCTTCACGCATCCAATTTTTTACATGTCCCTGTGAGTAGGTTAAAGTTTCTATGCCCCAAACATCACTGTTCTTCTCAAATGTGCATGTATCCTCTGTATTCTGAACAATCTCAGGCATGTACCATGGTAGATGTTTCCAATTTATGATTGTCTGCTGTAGCACATTTCTATGAATACCTTTTCTAATAGTGTGTGAAATGTCATCACATCTCTTCTATGGTCCTTATCCTTTAGGTACATTTTAAAACATTCCCTTCAAGCATTTTCAGATCTGTAAACAATCCTTTCATTTTCCCTTTAAGTTAAGCTATTGATTTTATAGATGAAATTATGCTTTAATAATTTTTCCTGCACTCACTGAAATATCTTTAAATTAGTCTGGCCTGTTTTGAGCAATAAGACCTGAAATATTTTGATTATCCTTAAGACACTGTGTTGGTTGAGTGACCAGCCATTCAAGATGTTATTCAGAGAATAGTTTCACAAGTTGTTTTATGCCTGATATCAGTTTTGTGAGCATAATGAATCGAATCTTACAGCACAGATTGAAGTCATCCCCTAGTACTATTGTATTTTCCAGAAATTTTCATAGTATGTATTTTACACACCTCAGAAATATGGAAGAGAATATCACCAGCTTTGTTTTAGCTACTTTAAGTTTAATGCATATAATTTCACAAACCAAATTGACCTCTATTTTGTTACATAGGAGGTTTTTATTTATGGCTACAAACCAGCTTTCTGTATGGATTACAATATCCACTTTTGTAGTAGAAATAACGTTTGCTAGTTCTGGCTGTTTGTTACAAAATTTTCAACAGTTAATTAGAAGATTATGATTGACATATTATGGTGAATTTTCATGGGTCCACTATGTTTCTTGTAATATGTCTTCTTCCTTCAGCCAAACTTCCTCCTCCCTCTAATACACTCCCTATGGCCCCAGGCATCCATGTGGCTGACTCATGTGCTTAGCTCACTTCTAACATATTCAGGGACATCCTACAGTATGCAGTCCTATGGTGGAGATGTATTAATCTGCAGCCAAGATCATTACTGAAGTGTGGTATTTGTTTATTCCGCCTCTCTGCTTGGCTCTGAACCTGATGTCCACATCTGTTCTCTTTTTGTTAATGGTGCTACATATTGCCAGTTCCACCGAAATTTGGTGACCACTAATTGCAGAGTTCACCCATTTAGTCAGCCATTGGAAGGAACAGAGCATAACCTCAGATCCCATGGATTTTGATGATGTCCCTCGGTACTGCCTTGAGACATAATGATCATTGCTATTGCACACTTCCTGTTACCTGTATTATTTCTTCTTTAGTGCATATCTTGAAGATAGTGATCTCAAGTCTTCGTGTCTGCAGTTAAGTTTGGCAGATACAACTTACCTACAAACCATGAGTTGTCTATTGGAATTACTTCATTTATTGACAATATCTTAAAAACCCATGTATTACACAATTCATCTCCATAGATTATTTATCCAACCACAGGATAATTTTAGACCTCTAATTTGCACAGATGATGTCATAAATGAGATTTTCTGTTTACATAGTAGTTAAATAATGAGAGTTGCAAGTTTGTAGACAAACAGTACTGCTAACAATCTTGCATAAAAAAAAACTTGCATTAAACTAAACGAAGAAACAATGAACAACTAAACTGGTACTGACTGGTTGCATGCCAAATTGGGCAGCTTATGAAAGACAATGGAACCTTGAGATGCACTGATGAGACTTTGACCTTGGACTTGGAAGTCAAACAACACAACATTGTTAATTTGTTATTTAACAATCTATTAATTGAAAATACTGGATAAAACTATACAAAATTAATGTATAATGATTATAGAAATTATTTAAATGCTTATTTAATTTAGAAAGGTTGTAAATGACAGTTCTGTTACAACCTCCAATACAAGAGAACATATATCTATTTCTTATCTCTGCCATTGCCTACTGCATCCCCATGTACTTTATGGACCATGCCTTTGCCCCGTTATTAGGAGGCCTTTGACAAACGGCACATTATACCTCATACCAGAGATTGTTCAGTCACCTGAATCATAGCTGTGCAGGTATAGGACACCCACACAATAACTTGAAGTTCATTAATCATGAAATCAATAAATCCTTTTCTGTCTTTGAAACCAATTCGAGAAATGAATTATTTAACCAAATCTGATGCAGTCAGTGCTTTTTTAGCACACACACACACGTTACTTGTTACTTACTATAGTTGCATCATGACTGTAGTTGATCCATTGCTCACCAACTAACCTTCACCAACAGGCTCTCTCTCTCTCTCTCTCTCTCTCTCTCTCTCATGCTTCTCTGGAATGCATGCCTTTCTGAGATCTTCCTTGATTGTAGTAAGCAACCTGAATCTTGGTCTTCTATGTGGTCCCTTCTATTCAAAACATCCTACAACAACAACTTTGATGGGCTCGCCATCCTTTCTCACTATGTGACTTTACCACCTTATCCTGCGGTTACTACTACGACATCAGACAGTTAGTACACATTTCTTAGGTCTTTGTTTTTTATCCATCTTTAACTGGACTAAAAATTTGTATGAGGATCCCATTTTCAAATGTCATTATCATATTCTCCATTCTTTTTAAGTCAATAGTTTTCATAACTATACAGTACTAGTAACTGTATTATAATTTCCCGCAGGAGCCTGGTATGCAAGTGCCAGGTACGGGTTTGGCGAACCCACTGTGCCCAAGCTGGAAACTTGTGAACGCCGCAAGTTTCCCACATCGTAAACTCCTACCATGCTTCAACGACCACCGTAGGGCATGGCGGCGGAACGTTGTGTGCCTAGGAGAACGGGGATTTTGGCTTCATCGCCCGGATTATGAGGACGGAACAAACCTCTATAAAAAAACCCTCAACCTCAAGGTCAGCCACGTGCCGAGGAGGAGAATGGGTGATGAGGGAAATCACTCACTAATGTGCAACCTCAGGGGCACCTGCGCACCCCTGTTGTATTAGCACTTCTTTTTAAACTGGTTATACTCATGGGACCAAAACGAAGTCATCCACAAAATCACAAAACCCTGCGGTACGGGTGTGCCGCAGGCTAATATAAATACACTCAGTTCTAAGAAGCGGGTGAGGGTTGAAAGCTTCTGACGGTGAAAGTAACAGAAAAGAATGTTCGTTAGCGAATGCTTTTGTTATAATGGAAAGGATAGAAGGAACATTTGAGAAGGTGTCACCCTTCAATATTTCAAAGGGACTAGAGGGTTTACTTGGTACCCTAAATAATGTCAAAAAACTGAGGAATGGGATGCTGCTGCTGGAAACAATTACCAGCAAGCAAGCAACCAAACTGCTTAATTGTAAGAAGCTCGCGGAGTTCGCTGTAAAATGCGAACTCCATAAGTCCTTAAACAGTAGCAAAGGCGTTATTACCTGCCGGGATGTCATGGCCCTAGCAACAGATGAGCTTCTTACCGAATGGAAATCTCAGAAAGTGATCGAGGTACGTCAGATCACACGAAGGGTAAATGGCAATCTTGAAAAGACTGCCACCTTTGTCCTGACGTTTGACACTCCAGTATTACCCAAGAATATCAAGGCCGGATACCTAAACCTGAATGTCCGTCCGTATGTTCCGGACCCAATGCGGTGCTTCCAGTGCCAGAGGTTCGGGCACACGACGGCGTCATGTAAGGGCAACTCCACTTGTGGTAAGTGCGGCAAGGGTGCACATGAAACAGGTGTTAGTTGCACGCTGCCATTGGCATGCGTCAACTGCTCCGGGTCGCACCCTTCATGGAGTAGGGAGTGTCAAGTGTATCTTGAAGAGCGCAAGATACAGGAGTTGAAGACCAAAGAGCGGATTCCTTACGGGGAAGCAAAGAAGAAGGCCAAGTTGCTAGCCGCTCCTGTCTTCACAACTAGCTTTGCTAAGATGGCTTCAGCTCCCGTCAGGAAACAAAGTGTTGCTATGCAGGCATTCGTTGCATACATGAGCACATGCACAATGTGCACATGTCAGTGCAAATGCGGCGCAAAAGCCGACGAGATCATAACATCAAAGACCGCGGACGTCAGTAGCAACACTTCTGTGACCTCGATCACTCCAGCAGCAGATTCAAAGGCCCCACCAGCACTAACAGTCAAGGTAACCGCCCCTCTTATTCCACCACGTACCATGACCCCAGTAACAATACCACCTGCTACCGGTGGAAAAGGTGACCAGAGGCTCCATGGTCCCAAATTTAAATACACGGAGCCGACTCAGTTTATCAATTCGCCCTCTTCGTCCCCTCCCGGACTACCTACTAATCGGGAGAAGAAGGGGAAGAGGCAGCGAAAGAAAAAGAATAGTAATGGTTTGGAGGAAAAAACTGAGTCGGCGACTTCAGAGCTGGAGGAGACTGAAATGCTGGTGAACGAGCCTGGTCCCATTCCTCAGGAAGAAGTGCTCCAGGACCCACCCGATACCGGGCGGGTAAAATTAAAACGGCAAGATGGCTCCCATACTTCAATGGAACATTAACGGATTTACAGCTCACAAAGAGGAGTCACAACTCTTAGCATGGTCTAATCCATTGTGTCTCTGTCTTCAAGAGACACATTTTAGACCAACGCATCAACCTGTGCTATGAGGTTATATCATATACAGGAAGGACGATACCGAGGGTGATCGAGAAAGGGGGGAGTGGCTGTGTTGGTCCAGAACACTGTCCACTGCGAAGCTATAGCTCTCACCTCTCCCTTGCAAGCAGTAGCAGTGAGAATACATGGACCGGTATAACTTACCATGTGCTCCTTATATCTACCGCCGAGATCACCAGTTGATTCCGGCGAACTTTCAGATTTATTGCGGCAAAATTCTCGACCTTGTCTCCTGTTGCGACACTTTAACATGCACAATGCGCTGTGGGGTTCGACAACCGATTGCCCCAGAAGTCGGGAAATTTGTAGATTGTTGGAGCGAGAGGATATTTGTATCCTTAATACCGTTCAAATGACACACTTCACTACTGCTTCCAGTACGTCCTCTGCCATTGACCTTTCTTTTTGCTCTCCATCAATTGCGGACTCCGTGCACTGGGAGGTGGATCGTGACCTACATGGAAGCGACCACTTCCCAATATGGCTACACATAGAGTTGGAACGTGTATGAAGAACCACTCAGCGCAAGTGGAATATCAGCAGAGCTGAGTGGCAGCTCTACTGCCGTTCAATCACACTCCAATACCATCAGACCATCGAGGAGAGTATAAAACACTTTACAGAAGTGATTCACCACACGGCCGATATCTCCATACCTAGTAACTCAGGAGCGCTGCGAAGAATGCCAGTCCCTTGGTGGAATGAGGAATGTCATTCCGCAATTCAGGGATGCAGTCGGGCCTTGCGCCGTTTCAGGTTGCACCCAACACCGGACAACCTCGCAGTGTTCAGAGTTGCTAGAGCTAAGGTGCATCTAGCGATTATGGAGAGCAAGAGAAGGTCATGGCAGTCCTTTGTGAGCGCAATAAACCGTTCCACATCATCATCCAAAGTATGGGAGTCCATCCGCCGTATACCTGGAAGATACCCTCGAATGCCAGTATCTGGATTACTGGGTCAGGGGCATATAATCACCGACGAACGAAGCATAGCGCAGCTGATGGCAGAGTCGTTCGCTACTATTACTTCGTCTGCCAGATTGGAAAACCGGTTTCAGCAACGAAGAACTGCTGCCAGAAGACATATTCTAAGCTTCGATTCGACGGAATCTCAGACGTATAATACCCCATTTACGTTTTGGGAGTTGGAGTCCGCCTTAAACAGCACCAAGGACAACGCGCCAGGACCTGACCTGATCCAGTACCAGATGCTGAGGCATCTTAGCAGAGATGCTAAAGAGTACCTTCTAGGTATTTTTAACGACATATGGACTGGAGGACACTTCCCCGACTCGTGGAATGAAGCAACGCTAATCCATATTTTAAAACCCGGGAAGGACAAATTATTGCCAGGTAGTTATCGAAGCATTGCCTTAACAAGCTGTGTGGTAAAGTAGAGCGGATGGTCAACCGCCCCCTAGTCTGGTGTCTCGAATCCCAAAACCTACTCTGTCGCTTTCAGTGTGGATTTAGGAAGTTCCGTTCCACCTTGGACAACCTTATCCTGCTGGAAGCGGCGATACAGGACACCTTTATTCGCAACCAACACCTTGTCAGCGTGTTTTTTGATAAAGACAAGGCCTATGATACAACCTGGCAGTATGGTATTTTAAAACAACTCCATGAGTGGTGTTTTATGGGAAACCTTCCCCGTTTTGTACAGTCATTTTTATTTCACCGTTGCTTCCGGTACCGAGTTGGTAGGGAAGTGTCAGATGTTTTTATCCAGGAAAATGGTTTTCCTCAGGGCTCAATTTTAAGTGTTATTCTTTTCGCTATTGCGATTAACAGTATCTCGTCTGTAATAAGAAGTCCAATAAGGTACTCCTTATATGTTGATAATTTTTTAATTTTCTGGGCCTCATCTAGCCTGAGAAGCATTGAGAGGCAGCTCCAGCTCGCGCTGAACAGGCTGGATGAATGGTTAGTGCGTACTGGCTTTCGATTCTCTGCTGAGAAAACCCAGTGCGTAATTTTTACTCGATCTCGTAGGCTTTTACCAGAACCTCGTCTTACCTTGAGGAACACCGTTTTGAGTTTTAATGAAAGTATTTGTTTTATGGGCCTCATATTCGATAGCAAGTTAAGATGGCTACCACTTCTCAAAGATGTGAAAGCCAGAGCCCTAAAAGCCCTCAATATTTTAAAGTGCCTTTGTGGCAGGTCATGGGGTGCTGACCGCTCCTGCCTGCTACAATTTTATATAGCCTTTGTATGGTCGCGGCTTGAATACGGTTGTATAGTGTACGGTTCGGCACGGTACAGTTATCTGCGTATTTTATATAGTGTCCACCATGCAGGAATCCGGCTCACAACCGGTGCCTACCGCACCAGTCCGATTACCAGCATCTGTGCTGAGTCAGGCGAGCCGCCACTTTCCATCCGCCAGCGCCTCCTCATGGTATGACACTACTTGCACATTGCCACAACTCCAGCTAGTCCCACGTACGACGTAGTAGTTCGCCCAAACTACGAAATGCTCTATACCAACCGCTTAAGATCAACCAAACCGTTTAGATTCCGTACATAGGCTATTATGGAGGAATATGGGTTTGAGATGCCCCCTTTTTATCATCAGGGTTGGAGTAAATCTCCTCCATGGCTTTTAAGGAGGCCCAGAACAATTTTAGGCCTGTCACGGTACAGCAAGCTGTTTACCGCTGACAGTGTTTTTATTAAATTTTTTAGTGATGTTATGAACCAGCATCACAATTCCACCCTGGTATATACGGATGGGTCTAAGCAGGCTAACGCAGTAGGCTGCTCCGTAGTGTTCCCTCGAGTGATTTACACATTCAAACTACACAGCATGTGTAGCGTATACACTGCAGAGTATTACACATTGTTGAAGTCGCTCCAGCATATGAAAGTAAGTCGCAGCATAAAGTACATCATATGCTGTGATTCCCTCAGTTGCATTCAGGCCTTGGGAAGTATGTACCCAGCAGATCGTCTTGTCCAAGACATACAGGACACCCTCCGATCCCTACAATCTTCTGGAAAGGAGACCGAGCGTGGTGGTGTAACGGATAGCGTTCTGGCCTCGCATTCGGGAGGACGGCGGTTCGAATCCCCGTCCGGGCATCCAGATTTGGGTTTTCCATGGTTTCCCCAAATCACTCCAGGTGAATGCCGGGATGCTTCCTTCAAAAGGCAATGGCCGAATTCCTTCCCATTCCTTGCCCCCATCCTTTCCCGTCTCTAAAGACCACGTTGTTAAAAACGGACGTTAAACTGTTACAACAAAAAAAAAAAAAACTGGAAAGGAGGTTGCATTCTGCTGGATACCTGGTCATGTGGGAATCAGGGGGAACGAGGCAGCTGATGAAGCTGCCAAGTTAGCCTGCAACAAGGGCAGAACTGGCTTTGACCCGGTCCCAAAGTCTGACCTTGCCTCGGCGGGGAAAAGATTTGTTTTTGATGTTTGGCAGAGGCAGTGGCTGGAGGTAGAGCATAATAAGCTCCGGCTGGTCAAACCGACTGTTCAGCTGTGGAGCAGCTCCTTCCAGTGGGCGAGGAGGGATGAGATTCTCCTTACTCGCCTCCGTATAGGGAACTGTCTTCTGACACACAGAGACCCACCGGAATGTGATGCTTGTGGCGTACCTCTGACGGTGCACCACTTTTTAATTGATTGTGCATTATTTTTAGACTTGCGGGCAGACGTTGGCCTGACCAACGATCTATCCCTCATTTTAAACAATGAGACCAGCAACGTGGCAAGAGTTTTCAAATTTTGTGATTTGGCCGGTCTAGCGCCTAAAATTTTAGGCAGATCGGTTTAATCTTGAGATAGATGGGTGACCTCTTTACAGCCACCCACCCATATGAATTGTTTTTTATATTTCATATTGTCATAATTCTTGTCTCGCTGGCCACTATACAGCCAGCGAGATATGTTGTGTTTTTTAGTCTGTTTTGAACCCTCTTGGCCCCTTTACAGCCATCCAAGGTGACGTAAGGACTAAAGTACCGGTGGCCCCTTTAAAGCCACGTCTGATTTTATGATTTATTTTATTTGCTGTCTGCATGGCCGACCCCTTCACGGTCGACCATGCAGACAGTATTTTAGTACATTCTAAGCCACAGTAATGGCTGGTAATTGTTATGGCGCTAATGACCCCGATGTCGACGTGCGCTAAAGCAGCAGCAACAACTACAACAACATGTATTATAATTATTTACGTCGTACATTTTGATGTTCTTGGCAATAATTTGACTTTAACATTTTCCCCATGGTAAAACTGCACTATTTCCTGCCTGTGTCCTCTCCAGAACCTCGTATTCCATGTTGTTGCTCTCTTAGAGAGTCCTGTATCTATTTCATTTTTTTCATTACATTATATTATCCTGTCCTTTATCCGAGGCTTGTTGGCATTTTGTAATGCTTGCTGTTTTATGGAAAAAGTTATTAGCCCGTCGAACAATATTAAATCTGGAGGACCAGGATATCACTCTAGTTTATCACTAGGCAACCTGTCAGGCTTGGACAGTTCTGCAAGGAGTTTAATTGCCCCCATAACTCTCTACATTCCCTGAGCAGGCAAATCTTCCAACCATGGCAAGGTAATGATACCATATAAAAGACATCTTATTAAAAAAAAGTCATGGCATATAACAATCAAAATTTGAAACTGAACTACTAATGTTGCTTCCTGTAGAAGATACCTAGTAAATAGTTATGACAAATTATTGAATTTTAGTCAATACACATATTCCTACTATCTGAATTAACTCTATCTGTTCCATCCAAACCTTTGTGGCATCCCAGTCTATCCTCCATGTTTAAATGTGACACATAGTGATTAGTTTGCACTGGCACTAATTATTTAAAGTATTGTGTCAATATAGCTGAATTGCCAGTAAAGTCAACAATTTTAATCATTATTAAGGACTGAAAATTTTATGGATCATCTGTTATTTCAACAACAAATGTCTTTTATTTTGCTCAGAGAAACTGAAGAGAAATTTATTTGATTAATTATTCAGTTAAATTATGGGCAATAAAAACAAATTTGAGCATTATTGCTGGCTAAATTATTCATTAGTGAAAATATACATTCCAGGGATGTTTATGAGTCAGCTTTGTGAAGAACATTCAGTCCCATATTATACAATGATTATTGCATTATCAACACCACTGCCTTAATGTGCCATTAATGGCCAAAGTTGACATGATGCTACTTCATGACCCTGAAGCCAGAATATTTATCTGTTAGATAAAACTGTCCTGAGCAAGTCTTCAAGAAACCACCTGGGCTATTTGATTCAAAAAAATATGTGTAATTATCTATTAATATTAGATAATGAAAGAATGAGTTTATGTTTATAGTTATCATCATTCTTGTCACGGTTTTGGCACCAACTTCTTCGCTGACTAATCTTAAGTGATCAGAGTTTTTATCATTGTAGGTTAGGAGTGAGGAAAATTTATTGCTATTACAGATACTGTAACAATACTTAGATCCTTATCACAGAAAACAGCATCTGTGTCTCCATTTCTCACCAGTCAAAATAAAATATAAAAATTTATTAAATCCCTCATAAATAGTGTGTCATTTGGTTACGATGAGGTTTCCACACATAAACTGAAACAATGTTACACTAGCATTAGCAGAGTTATCAGTCATATTTGTAACAGTTCTTTCGAAGAAGGTATCTTTCCCAACTCACTCAAGAAGTCAATAATCAAACTTCTTTATAAAAAGTGTGACAACTCGAAGACTGTGAACTATAGATCCAAATAACTTCTATCAGCATTTTATTTTTGAAAAAAGCAATGTACAGAAGGGTATATGGATACCTACATAATAATTACATGGTGTTTCGACAGAGTCAGTAATCTTTGCTTTTTATAGACAACATATTGGAAGCAATGCATAAAATATTAAATTCTCTAGGAATGTTGCGTGATCTGGGTAAGGCCTTTTGATTGTGTTGTTGACATGGCATTTTCCTGAGTAAATTAGAACACTGTAGTGGTAGTGGTAGGCCAGGGTTTTGGTTTAAATCCTATTTGGAAAATAGGAAGCAATGTGTATCCTTGAAAGATGTTAATACAGGAGAGGTTATAAACTCAGAATGGCGAATGGTCAAATGTGGTATACCTCTGGGTTCAATTCTTGGCCCCATCTATTGTTAATTTATGTAAATGAACTCCCATGCATATTAGGTAATAGTGAATATAAGATGCTTTTTGCAGATGATAATAATATATCATTGAAACACCCATCAGTACAAAATCTTGAAAACTTGATGCTCTAAAGAAAATTAACACATCGTTCAGTGATAATAAATTAATACTTAATGTAGAAAAGATACAGTTACTTCATTTTGTTACAAAAAATAAAAATTGAGAGCTATAATGTAATATGTGAAGGAAAAGCAATAAATAAAAGTAGTTTCACAAAATTCCTAGGTGTATATATTGATAAGTTGAACTGGAAGCAACATATTCAACAACTTTAAAAAAAAACTGAATTCTCCAACATTTTCATTGAGAGTAATAGCTTATAAGCTAGCGAGGAAGGTAGTATATTTTGCATACTTTCATTCCCTGCTCACTGATGACATCTCATTCTGGGGAAACTCTTCATAAGCACAGAGGGTATTGATATCACTAAAATATTGTCTAAGGCTTTTTTGTGGAGCAAGCACACGAACATCATGTAGAAATGTGTTTTGAAATCTTGGAATACTTACAATGCCATCACAGTATATATGCTGCCTACTATCTTTTGTTGTGGAAAATGCTGTCATACATA
This sequence comes from Vandiemenella viatica, assembly GCA_031002005.1. Classification (NCBI taxonomy): domain Eukaryota; kingdom Metazoa; phylum Arthropoda; class Insecta; order Orthoptera; family Morabidae; genus Vandiemenella; species Vandiemenella viatica. The sequence continues at coordinate 287,814,442 of CM061921.1, forward strand.
GCCATAATACTAATTATGTTAATAAATATAACATTCACAAAGATTATAAGTTGTGAGTAGTACAGAAAGGAATAACATTCACTGGAGCATCTTTATTCAGTGTTTTGCTATAAAAAAATAATGTACGAAATTATCTACGAAATCCCATCTACTTTTAATTCAAACTGAAAGAATTTTCTTCTTCAAATATGATAACTAAGAATGACTGAGAAAATTATATATATAAATGACTGAGAAAATACTAAATATTAGGTGTGTGGGAGGATAAAGTGACTAAATTGTTCATAATTACTAAAATGGTTTTCCTTTGTGTTGAAAATGTTTACAAATGCAGCAATTACCTGGAAATTGCACTCATATATAGTACCTAACATGGAATAAATTGTATTTGCAGATTACAGTTGAAATTTACTATACTAATGGGTTATCAGTTGTTGGAAATATTACTAATATTGTTAACACTTTCGCGCTTGAGCCTTGTGCTCTCCCGGGTGATCGAGTAACTGGCCATTTTTCACAATTTTTAAATTACAAATAACTTCTTATTATTAACGTTATATTACTGTAGTTTGACTTGTAAACTTTTTATGTAAATGGGGTATGACATCAGAAGAAAGGTAACAAAGTGTTTTGTAACCAAATGTTTGAGTATGTATTTTCAGATTTTATAAAAAGTCTTACAATCACTTTACGGTACTTTACAGTACACAATTTCGTCCGGCACAAAAACACTAAAACAATAGAAGGCACTAGAGTTATCATTCACTGGTGCAGTATCTCCACTATATTCCACATAAACAGGCAAATCCGGAAGAACATTGTCATGTAACCACTGTAAACTTCATCTTCATTACCAAATCGGCGCATTTTCTTACATGGATGAGGCCCTTGTATTGCATCAGAAGCTACTTCATGAACTTCGTCTTGTCCACTGATGTCATCAACACCACCTTCCTCTGCAGATTACAATATATTTAGTGTGAAAATAATATCTTTTATACACACACAAAGAAAGAAATCCGAATAGAACAATTGTAAATACATAATTGTTCGCACCAAGTAGCTTACCAGCAGTAAACATTTCATATGCGAATGCAGGCTTTCCCGGCGAATAAATGACAACAAATCTTCTAGGGTTTGCAGCCGGATTTTATTATAAAGCGACAAGCAATCGGCTACTAGCTCAGTAGCCATCTTCAGGTCGATTATCAAGGCAAGATCGCTGATACATAATCGACCTGAAGATGGCTACTGAGCTAGTAGCCGAATGCTTGTCGCTTTATAATAAAATCCGGCTGCAAACCCTAGAAGATTTGTTGTCAGTAAACATTTCATTTTTATCTGAAACACTTTCCCACTCTTCAATGTCTCCTTCAGAACCTGAATCGTCTATTACTTCATCTAAAAGAGCTAATATTTCTTCGTCCTTCAATCTTACACTCATTGTAAAAGAAATTTGCAACAAGTCGCACACACGAAGAACGCGAGAGTTTCTTTAGCCGAAATGATACTTATTGCTTTACACCTTGTCGATGGCTAAGGTCATTAGAGGCAGGATTGGACTGGAGACAAGGAATGGGAAGGAATTTGGCCATGTCTTTTTTGAAGGATGCATCCCGGCATTCGCCTTGAGTGATTTGGGGAAAAAGCTGAAATTATATAATGTACAGCTGAAGATAGTCTCAAAAATACTCGCTAGATGGCAGCACATAATATAGAACCATTGACAGACACAATACCATGCGGAAAAACCGAGATCTGACTTACAAGACGGCAAAAAATCTGCAGTTAACTGCCGCCCGAGTCATGCTCAGTCTCCGACAGCACGACAATACCATGCAGTCCGAGTCTGACTTGGGCTCCGTCGCAAAAGTGATAATGTGTTTGCGTACTGTTCTACATCTCGAGACTGTTCTCTAATGGGATCAGAGTGAACATATCTATCACTCTATCTCTCTCCCCTTCTCTCTAGTATCAGGCTAATAGCATGCATTAATAGACATCCCTGTCCTAGCTGAGTGGTCACTGCTGAAAATAATGACACAATCCTGCAGATTACCAGCCCAGGTAATGGCTCTTCTGTTGGAAGTGGGAGTCTTTTTTGCACCCACCCAGCACAAATGACAAGGAAATTGGGATAGTCCAAGATTTCCCTCAGCTGAATGATCCCTACATATATAGTATCAGCAATTTTGTATTTTCTTCAATAGGAGTCACTGTGAATTAAACCTATCCATATTGGTTCCTTCTTTGATATATTTGTCTATCACTTGCCCCTTCAGAATTTTAATTCCCGTATGCTGAACCTTTATCCAGTTCTATGTCCCTAACATCTTATTCTGATACATATTATCTATTGTCTAGCTGAACCCTTGATTCTTTGAAAACTAACTTTTTTCAATGGCATGGAGGTTCAAAAATATGTGCATCTGTTTCATATTATTGATCACTTTATACTAACAGATAAACAAAAGAATCTTGACACAGATTAACACAATTGCACTTATATGAATGCTACAATCCGCTGTAACTCTCAATCATGCATAGTACAGAATGTTGTTATTTTAATGTTTTCATCAGTATCATCATTTCTTTCTGATCAAGTATCAAAGAATTCAAATATGTTTGACACCATTTTTGCCTTGAGTGAAAGGAACCAGTGAGATAAATACAATTTGTACATTTTGTATTTTTTTTTTTTTAATTTTATTTTTAAAGTTGATCCAGTTCAAAAGTTATTATTTTTTTTTTTTTTTTTTTTTTTTAGTCTTGAGCTGCTTTTATTTGGAGTTCACTTGATCAATTAACTATAGATTTTTATTATTAATCTTTCTATCTTTTTTGTTTCTGTATCATATCCATCAATTGAGCATTCTCAAATGATTGTGCTCGGTATTATCCTTTCACTGTCATTTAGTTTGTTCCATTTTTAATTCGTTTTGATTTAACATTTCTCAGTTTTTTGTAGTTTCCTTCTACCACTTTTTCATTTATTTATTTTGTACAGTTTATGTCAGTATGGCTTTTGTTATACTTTCACTGTTCTTATTCAGTTTCCATTTTATCTCTTAGAGATATTTTCATCTTTACATTGGTACGAAGTTCATGGTCTTTATTTGTGCATGTAAAGTATTTGTCTATTGGTAATCCACAGTTCATGGGAAGTGTTTAATCAGTTCTATATTATTGTCACTGTTCATTCATTGACCTTAATTGTGTGGACCTTGTTCCCTCATAGTGTGCAGAATATCATTTGTTGAGAATACTAGTCTAATATTATTTTTATATTCTATTCCACATTGTTCTACAAACAATTTTATCAATATATTTTCTGTAACTACTTTAGGAATAAAGGTTACTCTTGGTGGCTCCTCTATACACAAATTACAAATAATATTTATGAATAGTATCCTTAAGCATCCCCATCAGTTTGACTGCATGCATTAAGGCACCACCACACTGGATCAGTGGGGTATAATGAGGCCAGGTTCAAGTCCTGGCTCCTGCATACTGGCTTTACTGATTACAAAAACTGTCTAAAACCTTAATCACCAGAGCGAATACTGGGACGGTCCCCAATTTCTGCTTTGTAAACTATACATTACACAAACAAAAATATTCACTTACTACACACGGAACATCTACATCTACATATATACTCTACAATTCACAAAATTGCCGGTGGCAGAGGGTGAGTTACATGTTTCACAGAAAGTTTGCACCACATCAACTTTCCTATAAGACCTCAACAGGCCTAGAAAGTTGGTATTCTCACTAATAAACATGTTTTAAAAATAAGCACAAGTGTCTGGAAACATTAATTACCAGGACTGACTTGCGAATGTGTAAAAAATCCATAAAATGATGATGGTGATAATGATGATGATGGTTCTTGAGCATCTGAATCTGTTTAATTTTCTGGTAATACCTTAAAATGTAACTGATGATTTAAATTCTTTGTTTAGATATTTCAGTATTTTTTAAAAATTATCTTGGAATTATTTTACCAACATTGCATATAAGCTAACTGCCTCAGGAAACTGAATTATCAATAACTAAGAAGTTTGTACTTCTATATATAACACAGTTATGCTAGCCGGCTGATGTATACTGAGATTGTTCTCCAGTGCCTCTGCTTCAATTTAAAAATTTTCTTTCTGTCTCATTTGTATTGATGCTGAAAATAATATTATTAAAAGATTTAGTGGAATACAAATGATGGAACAGGCAGCTGCCTAATGCATGAGGAGCAGCACAACTAGAAATGACGATTTCATATCTTATTTCTTGTCCCGTGTCCATTCATGATTGAAGTCTCGGTCTTGACGTGAAGAACAGTGTTATAAATCAAACCTACCTTTCATTACTGTTGTGAGCTGTGAATTGTGAGAGAAATTGTTAGTAATATTTTGTCAGTTTGCTATGATATAAAGTATTTGTTTTCTTTAAAATATGCAAAAAATGTAAAAAGAATTTTAAATGGTAAATATGTTATACCATGATTTCACATTTTTAATTCGAAGGTCCAGAAGTTCTCAATAGCTCTACAGAAGATAAATCAAAGGATAACTGTGCCGTTTTTGAAGATGTTGTGCAGAAATGTAGTGCTCCATCAGTAATACTGAGTGGCCCAGAATTGGCAAGCATGATGAAAATTGGAACACGCGTTGTTAGAGGTGTTGACTGGAAATGGGGTGATCAGGTAAACTATGGTTTGAGCATTTATGTCTTATAAACAGCTAGTTGCATTGTTAGAGTTTTGTTTGATGTAATGTAAGAGAGAAAACATTACCAGGTGTGTAAATATGAAACCGGATTTTTTAAAAATAAAAATACACGTTTATAGTATAAAAACAATACAAAGTACCTTATTCAAAATATTGTCCATTGCTATACATACATTTTCATCATCTTGTTTGGTAATTTATGAATGTCACGCCAAAATGTTTTTGCTCTTTTGATGCAAAGACCCATTTTCGTACATTTTCATAAGAATTGAAGCACTGCTCAGCGAGTGCATGTCCCATCGATGTAAAGAGATAGTAATCAGATGGAGCTAAGTCAGGAGAGTAAGCATCATGCATTAATATCTCCCAATCGTTTTCTTGACCGGTTTTGCTGTTTGTGATGGTGCGTTGTCATAAAGCAAAATCACTTTGTATTGCCTTTTCTGGTATTCTGGTCATTTTACCCACAATGCTTGATGCAAATTGATCACATTCGGTATTAACAGTTTCACCTTGCTTTAAGTATCTCGTAATAGATCACACCATTTTGATCCCTCCAAACACAGAGCATTGTCTTCTTTCCATAGCAACTTGGCCTTAAAGTTGATGTTGATGGTTCACCTGGAGTTACCCATGATCTTTTACACTTAGGGTTCTCACAATATATCCGCTTTTCATCACCTGTCACAATTCGGTGGAGAAATGACTTTCTTTTATACCTGGTGAGCAGCATTTCACAAATGGTTTTTGGCTTTACTTGCATCTTCCTCATCCAACAATGCTCTCATATCACCGTCTTCAAACTTTCTTGGTGGTCATCCATGGTCTTCGTTTCTCTCGCCAAAATCACCACAGTTGAGTTTTTTAAACGACTCAAAACCATGTGATTTACTGAGAGCACTCTCACCATAAGCTTTGACAAGCATTTGATGTGATTTTGCAACGGTTTTCTTTAAATGGTAACAGAAAATCAGCGATGTCCACAAATCATATTTTGTAGGCTGAAAACTCAACATGTTCAGCATTATTGAAAACTACACTGTCATATGAAACTTGTACTGTTGTGAGTTTAAAATCTCTGTCCGCTGTCAAAATAAATAAATTTAAAAAAAAAGATGTGACAATAAGGTGATCTGATGGTAACTGCATTGATAGCTTGAGCCATCTGTCAGCAAATTCCGGTTTCACATTTACACACCTGGTATATCTCCTACTGAAATGTCAAGATCTTAATGGCAAATATTTTTCTGCTGTGATAGTGTGTAACTATAAAAAAGATTTGTTTTTGATTTTTGTTCCAAAAAATTACAATTGGGTTTTAAAGAAATTATTATATGGGTAGGAGACAAAAGCTTAGACAGTTCAATCATTGGCTTATGACAAACTTGTCTTTAGTTTTAATTTTTTATTTCAATTTTTAGACACACAGACCTTACTTTTGCACATTGGTGCATGAATAATAATAACTAAATCAGCAATTACAGACAGTGTTTACACTAGTGTATTTTTCTGTTACAGGGAAAATATTTACTGCCCCTCCCCCAAAGCCATTTTTATATATATAAATGATAGACCCAGTATGCTAACAACATTTTAAAAGAAATTTTATAGTATAATTATTCTTTCAATTACAATTTAGGATGGCCCACCCCCAGGAGAGGGAAGAGTAATTGGTGAACTTGGAGAAGATGGCTGGATCCGAGTTCAGTGGGACAATGGCTCTACAAATTCATATCGTATGGGTAAAGAAGGCAGATATGACTTGAAGCTAGCAGAACCTCCAACTCCTTTAGATACTGATACAGATACAGAAATAAGTGAAGAAATTGGAAGAATAAGTAAGTTCAATGACAACTTACATGTATTGAATTAGAAATTGCCCTTTCAGTTGTACCTTCAAAAAATTAATTTTCATGGCTGCTTCCCTGGTTTAACTGCAATGTAGGATGACATCATGTGTCTCGTGCCTTTTTCTTTGGTAGTAAGACATGATGAAACACTGAACCCAATGTTCAAGAGTTCATTTTGTTTAAAAGTGTTAACACTATTGTTAAAATAAATTTGTCTCCAAAACAGAGTAGAACAATTATCACAGTATGCAAGAGAGACTGGTTTTCAGTTTTGGGTTATTTTTTAAGCGATCATTACCTTCTGGTTGATGATACGTCTTTCTGCTTTCATTTACACTTACAGAGGATCTGTGCATTCTCTGTATACTATATTGTTCCTGATCTTAATAAACATTAAACTTATGTATGAACGATTTAGGTATGTACAGTCGTTCTTTGGCAGCCGTTACATGAAGCAGTGTCTTCTGTGTTGATATAATTTAAAGTGTTTATTTTTCTTTTGTTTCATCTTTGAATATTTGTTAGCAGCCCCAGTAGTAAGTCGTTCTTCGGCAGCCATTACGTGAAGCAGTGCCTTCTATGTTGATATAATTTAAAGTGTTTAGTTTTCTTTTGTTTCATCTTTGCATATTTGTTAGCAGCCCCAGTAATCAGTCGTTCTTCGGTAGCCGTTACGTGGAGCAGTGCCTTCTGTGATAGTTTCAATTCAAAGTGTGTGGTTAGTTGTAGCTTCGTCTCTGTATATTTGTTTGTCAGTAGCAGCAGTCATCGTTGGAACCATTACGTGACGTAGTACCTCTAGTGATAATTTAATTAAAAGTGTGTAGGTAGTTGTAGCTTCATCTGTGCATACTAGTTTGTCAGTAGCAGCAGCTGCAGTCATTCGTCGCAACTGTTATGTGAAGTAGTACCTCCAGTGCTAATTTAATTTAAAGTGTGTAGTTAGCGTAAGCTTCGTCTTTGTATATTTGGTTATTGACAAAAGGCCTCCTACTGAGGAATGCATAGTGAGTCCGTTTTTTTTCTGTGTACTCCTTAGTATTTCTTTCTGTGAGGTAGTATGTGTAGGGACTGTGGTGGTTGTGTGCAGACGCAGGCTGAGGTGACTGATCTGTGCACCCAGCTTGCAGCTTTGGTAACAAGAGTTACACAGCTGGAAGCTGCCGCAAGTGAGTGCAGTAGATGGTGTATTGGTGACCCTGTAGAAGCAAAGCGGCTCACAGGTTCTCCCATACCTGTCATGGTACCTGCAGTCCAGGCCGAAACGTCGGAATCTCAGCTGCCGTTGCCTAGTGGTGGACGTCGACGCTGCATGCGGGGGCACTCGTGCAAGCCTGATTCCCAATAAGGCGAGCTTGTACCACTGTCCAACTGGTTTGACTCATTGTCTGGAACTGATTCAGTCCTGCAATCATTGGCCTGTGAGTTGCCAGCCCCACAGCCTGGACAACTGCAGAAGGGGTTTTTAGTGGTCGGTAGCTCCAACGTTAGGCGCTTTATCGAGCCCCTTAGGGAAATGGCGAATGGGTCGGGGATGAATTCCGGTATCCATTCATTGTGTATTCCGGGGGGTCTGATCCGGATGCCATTGAACGGACGGGGTGCAGCCAGCTGCGGGTTGTTGCTCATGTCGGCACCAATGATGCTTGCCGCCTAGGGTCGGAGGTTATCCTCTCGTCCTTTGGGCGACTTGCAGAAATGGCGAACTCTGTGGCCATTGGCAGCAAGATTTCCGCTGAGCTATCCATCTGCAGCATTGTTGATAGGACTGACTGTGGACCTCTGGTTCAGAGCCATGTTGAGGGGCTGAACCAGAGATTACGGCGTTTCTGTGATAGTCATGGCTGCAGATTCCTTGACCTTGCCCTGGGGTTGAGTCTTGTAGGGATCCCTTGGATAGATCAGGGGTGCACTACACTCGGGAATCGGCTACACGGGTGGCAGGGGCCGTGTGGTGTGCATTATGGGTTTTTTAGGCTGAGGGAAGATGACCCTGAGAAGGAAATTCAGTTGCGGACAGCCAAGATAAATTCAGCACCGCATGTTAGGGAGAGCTTAAAAGAATCCCGAACATTAAAAGTTCTAGTAGTTAACTGCTGAAGTGTTTGAAATAAACAGCATGAACTCGAAAACATTATTCGTAGTACAGAGGCTGATATTCGTAATAGGCACAGAAAGTTGGTTAAACCAGATATAAGTTCCATCGAAATTTTTAATAGTAAGATTAACATTTTCCGTAAGGATAGGTTGCATTCACAAGGAGGTGGTGTATTTATAGCTGTTAGTAAGTACCTCCCATGTAGCGAAATAGATGTCCATACTGTCTGTGAAATCATATGGATCAAGCTCAACGTAGCTAGGACAAAACTTATGATAGGGCTCCTTCTATCGTCCACCAGATGCAAGCATAAATATTGCCGAGGCCTTAAGAAATAATGTAAATAATATAGCACGGCAATTTCCGGACCATAAAATAATGCCAGGTGGTGACTTTAACTTGCCAGATATTGACTGGACTAATTACGTTCACGTTACTGGGGGCAGGGATAAAGCAGCTTGCGAGATCATTCTAGACCTCATCTCAGATCACAATCTTGAACAGCTCGTAATTGAACCAACGCGATGCCTCAACGGTAATGAAAATATTTTAGATATAGTTGTTACAAATAGGCCTGAATTATTCACGGATATTTCTACCACCGCAGGAATAAGTGATCACAAAGCTGTAATTGCTACAGTAAAACTAACAACCAAGCGCAGAAAGAGAAAAGAGAGGATTGTTTACAGATTTGAAAAGGCTTCAAAAGAGTGTTTTAGAGCATATTAGTTACCACACATTCTTAGTAGCAGGAGACACCGTTGAAGAGAGGTGGCATCGATTCCTACATATACTCGTGGAAGGTATAAACTTGCATATACCGAAACGTACAATCAGGGAAGAGAACGATCCCCCATGGTACCCATGGGAGGTTATAAGGTTACTCAAGAAGCAAAGGAACATACATGCACGATCAAAAAGGACGATCCATCGGACTGATTTAGATAAGTTAGAGGAGATAAGGGGATGTGTTAAGAATGTGATGCGTGAGGCCTTTAATGACTTTCGTGACAATTCTCTCTCTAAGAGCCTCACTGAAAACCATAAGAAATTTTGGTCGTATGTAAAAAATGTTAGTTGTAGTGGTAACAATAAGCCAGTTCTAATAAAAGATGGATGGGATGTTGAAGACAGCCGCGACAAGGCTACCGTATTTAATTCATTCACGTGCGAAAACATGGAAAACATCCCCACTTTACCACATCGCATGGAATTAGAGATGGATCCGATAGAAATTGATAGCATAGGTATTCTAAAGCAATTAAAACTCCTGAAGTGGGGTAAAGCGCCAGGTCCCTATGATATACCGGTAAGAGTATTTTCTGAATACGCGGTGGATATTGAACCATTTCTGTCAGATATATTCCATAAATCATTAGAAGAGAGAAAAGTACCTACTAGCTGGAAAATAGCCCAGGTAATTCCTGTTTTTAAGAAAGGAGATCGGAGTGATCCTAGGAATTATCGATCCATATCTCTAACATCGGTCTGCTGCAGAATTCTGGAAAATATCATGTGCTCGAACATTATGAAGTTTCTAGATGAGAACGATTTACTTACACTGTGTCGACATGGATTTCGGAAACACAATTAGCCCTATTTTCCCTTGACATAATGAAAGTTATCAATGCAGGTTTGCAAGTTGATGCAGTTTTTTGGATTTTCAGAAAGCTTTTGATTCGGTGCTACCCAGCTGACTTTTAGCGAAGACTCGAGCTTATGGTATCTCGGCTCAGATTTGCGAGTGGATACGTGATTTTCTAAACGGATGATCACAGTATGTCGTTGTTGACAGGGAAGCCTCTTCTAAGATAAATGTTACTTCGGGCATTCCTCAAGGAAGTGTTATAGGTCCACTTCTTTTCTTAATATTTATAAACGATCTAGGTGACAACGTCAAATGCTTTGTTGCGATTGTTTGCCGGCGATGCGGTTATCTATAGGGAAATAAGGTGCTCCGATTGCTTAGAAATTCAGCACGATTTTCGATTGGTGCCGTAAATGGCAGCTTACACTTAATTGCAAAAAGTGCAAGGCAATGCGGATAAGTAACAAGAATAATCAGTTTGTTCACAAGTACAAAATAAACAATTCAGCTATTGACACGGTTGATTCCGTGAAGTATCTGGGGGTGATAGTACAAAGCAACATGAAATGGGACACGCACATAACTTCCTTCGTAGGCGAGGCTAATTCTAAATTACGATTCATAGGTCATATTTTGAGGACTTGTAATGTGCATACAAAGGAGATAGTGTATAAAACACTAATGCATCCACATCTGGATTACTGTTGTGGGGTTTGGGATCCGTATCACAAGGTTCTGATTGACTGCAGGTGCAGAGGAGAGCCGCTAGATTCGTGATTTGCTGTTACAGCCCTTATGAAAGCATCAAAGAATTGATACATAGATTGGGCTGGGATAGTTTGGACGACAGAGGACGTAGGTTTCATTCGAATTTATTGGAGAATGTGCGAAATAATTTAAATTTTGAGTGCAATGAAATACTTCCTCCGCCAACCTATTTAGGTCTCAATGACCGGAGGGATAAGATTAGAGAAATAAGATGCCGTACTGATGCTTTTATGTATTCCTTCTTTCCTCGCACTATTCGGGATTGGAATGGGCGGGTTTAGGATTGGTGCTCAGCACCCTCTGCCACCCACAATGTTTGTGATTTGCAGAGTATGGATGTAGATATAGATACAAGGTAAATGAAAATAAGTTTTGTCCAGTTTTAGATTTGTGCTTTTAAAATGAAAAGAATTCAACAATGTGTTAATTGTAAAGGGTGATTCATAAGTCTCTCCTGGATTTCAAACATATATTGTGAGGTGGCTATTATAGATACAGCAAAAAAAAAGGTCACATATACAGATATAGGATCTGTACAAGTTTCAGTTTATAATAGTTGCCTTTGTTGTGTTGCCTGATTTAGCCATTAGAGTGCAGCCAAAAATCGTGGCATTCATTGATGGACAGAAATTTTTCTGTCTCTTACTATTTGCTCAATATGAGACAGTGGTGATGGTGCAATAGGAATTGAAATATCAAACCGAACCACCTACAGACAAAAGAATCTGTACATTATATAACAAGTTTAAGAAAACTGGCTGCCTGTGTGCAGCAACACGAACATGTTGGCAGAAACTTCAACATAGGATTAACATCTATGGAAATAAATGAGTCTTTAAAAGGGGCTTTCTTGATAATACATTTCATTAACTTAATTATGTATATAATGTAGTATCCCATTTATTTGATTTGGATGTTGTAACAATTAATTGTAATTACTACATTAATCTGAGAAATGAAAGATTTGTAATGAGAAAAACTGTATTTAATTTACATATTTTGGACATGATTTGGCAGAAACAAACTGATTACATATATCATTATATTATCCAAAATTATTTAAATTTGTTCAGACTCATTTTTGTCAGAAAATTTGGCATTACCTATCCACTTCTAGAAATATTCACTTAGCTTATACATTACAAAACATTAAAAAATGAAATAAGATTTTACAGTACCCAAAAGTTACAATTAAACTTGAGGTAAAAAATTACATTCTTGCACTTATATAGAAATTGCATGAAATAAAAACGTGATTATGCTGGATAGCTATTTAAACAACAAAGCAGTGAATGAATTTGGATACTCATGTAGGGCAATGAAATTAATTAATATCTTTATGGATTATGACTAGAAATGTGATTAACTGGGATAACTTGTTGGACAAGTAGAATATGCATTTTGCCATAACTTTGTTCAGAGGTCAATGCTCATCCGGGTACCAAGTCGGAGATGTCTGTCACCTTCTTTCCCCCAGGCTGACCCTTCTGTAAAATAGATGGGCAGATACTTTAGGTAAACACACATATAATTAATATGAATCAGCGGTGTTCAGCTTAAACCATCCACTGCTCTTCCATCTGATTGACTTGATGAAATGCTTCATCTAATGATTAAATAAAGTGTGCTAATTTTTAACGAGCAATCGTATCATAGATTATATGGATGCATACAGTATGATGTCGTCCAGTTTGCCGCTTACTGTACCAGGTATTGGTTTTACATGTAGACTGGACTACAAGTAGAAAACATCTTGGCTTCAAGAACAGAATGACTGTAAGGTGGCCTAAACTTTGCTTCCATACCATTTTGTCCCATTAACGTCCTGAAAGATTAAAATAGCCAATTGTTTCGAAATATCTTAGTGTTAGGGCCTAACCGCATACCGGGGTGTGTATCGGCTTCTTCACCTAAACTGTTGCACTTTCATAATACTTTAAATGTCCAAGAAATGTTCAGAAACTGTGATTAACCTTCGGAAATCGCTAACTGCACAATAGAAATAACACTTCCGTACGCCACCAAGATCTATCGTCTTCTGAAGCCGTCCAACCCACACTTCCTTTTATCAGAATGGCATCTTACTACCGAAATAAAAAAATGTTAAAGAAAAATATGTTAACGGAGGGCTCTCAGAAAATCCCTAAGTGAAGATCGCCTCCTAAGAAGTGTTTTATGATCAGTGGGTTTTAGTCTCAAATTTCGTCACATCCTTGTAAAACATTTATTTTCGTTAATGTAATTGTGTGGTTATTTTGACTTACAGAGTAAGTTTTTCAAGTTTATAATTTTTAGTTTAAACTATTGCAAAAATGTTCTTACATGACTGCTGATTCCAATGAGTTAACAATCTTTCAAATCCGTTAATTATTCCAAAAGTTATTAATTTTCCAAAAATCCGTGTTGAAACCTTTGTCTTGCAATTCTGCATGAAATTACTATTTTCTTATTTACAACTTATTTCACAAAAATGTTATTTACTGAACTTTCCTTTATTTAATTTAATTGTTCTGCAAGTGTTTTTAGTTACTGAAGCGGCCTTAAAAGTTCGTAATTTCAATTTAGAAGTGATCACATTGTCGTTTTATATTGCGACTTTAAAATTACTGATATCGTTTATTAGACGACTGGCAACTACTTGAAACTTATAAAATGTTAGTTGGAATATTATTTGGTAGCATAAAAACTGCTTTCTAAACTCAAAAATTACCTATTCAAGTTATAATCTTTTATTGGAAAGTGCACATGGCTCATTGTTTTTCTTAAAAAATACATGTTTACTATTTTTAACCTATTTAAAACTACAAATTATCAGTGAATTTTACTCTCATTAGTATAATTATTATTGTACTAGTGTTTTACAGTCTCGAACCGTTTGGAAAATTTAGTTATATGATCATGTAACCCAACTTGGTTGTTTACAATTTTGTATGGTTATGGTGCTTATTTAGGTGAGTTTAAAAGTGATCTTCTACTATAAACTGTTTATTTATTATTATTGTTATCTGTTTATCCAATTTTCTGATTTTAAGGCATTGTGAATTTGCTTCTAAGCTGCGGTAACATGTAGTTACATTAACCCTATTTCTCGTCGCTTTTTAGCTGATTATTAAAGATATAAAAGTAAGGTAGCTTACATTAGCCTTCTTAAACTAGCCAGATAATACTAGCAGATATAGGGGACTTACAGTTTAACATGGAATCCGAACCACGAAAGCTTTCTTACGTACTTCACATCACACAGCAAGCTGTGCCAGAGGTGGAAGGTCAGGTTAATGGCCTATGAAAATTCACACCAAGGCAGGGTTTCAAACTGGGAACCTTCTGATCCCCAGTCAGATACCTGAACCACTCAGCCACCAGACTGCTTGCTTTCCACAGACTACTGGTTTTCATTGTTGAAGGGAAAGACGCCTGGAAGAACAGCTCAGAAATGTCTAAGAATTTTGCAACTTAAAATTTGTAATCAGAGAAAGTCTCATTACCGTCATGTACTGCTGGATTAAAAAAATAATTTTGAAATTAATGAATGTAAATGCTTTAAAATTCACCAAAAGGTAAACAAAGTCTGATTAGCCAAAAACCGAAAATTTGACCTACAGGCAGTGCTGGATTGCTCAATAGGATGACTAGACTCTAGCCTGGAGCCCTTGATTTTTATAAGCCCCGCTAAAAGTTAACTTTTTTCAATATATAAAATTAATAAATACATAAAATCATCCAAAATAAAACAATGAAAGTAATATGAAAAGCATGAAAATTAAATTTTTTTGTTTCATTGTAAAGTACGATAAATAAAAGTAATTATCAAAATATTATAAATTCATTTGTTTTTTTAATAAAAAATATGATCAATTCAATTAGTCATCTATGAAGTATTTTCTTTGTACTTATAAAATACAGAAAATTTTTCAAAAACAGAAGTAGCTTAAAATTTTGAATGCCTCAGGTTCCACACTTTCTTATTCCTGAACTGCCTTTGATGACCATGATGACAGTGGAACACATTTCACTTGAGTCATTTTCTGCTACATGCATTCATACACTTGTGTAATTATCGTTCAAAAGAACTAACAGAGACAATATTCCCTCATCACGATGACAAAGCTTCTAGGGCAAAATTTCTCAATCTTTTTCACCTTGAGGAATGGCAAATGGTCAAAAATAAGGCTGAAGACCACAAACTTACATGTGCCTAATATTTTATCTTTGTGTATATTACTAACACATCTGGAACATATTTTATGGCACCATTATAGCATCTAAAAACCATGTTTCGAATTCCTTCAAAAACACATTTAAGAAACTGGATATGAACTATTAGAGGTTAATTACATTTCGACCACACTGTTTAATGTCTACCAAACTAAGTAAATAATAATGTTACTATAGGCTGGACACTACAGTTTACCATCAGCGTATAAATAAAATAAAACCGAGCGTGGTGGTGTAACGGCTAGCATTCTGGCCTCGCATTCGGGAGGACGGCAGTTCGAATCCCCGTCCGGGCATCCAGATTTGGGTTTTCCATGGTTTCCCAGATCACTCCAGGCAAATGCCGGGATGCTTCCTTCAAAAGGCCATGGCCGAATTCCTTCCCATTCCTTATCCCACATCCTTTTCCGTCTCTAAAGACCTCGCCGTTAGAGAGACGTTAAGCACATAAAAAAAAGACGCTTGACCGTACACCTTTTATTTTTGTTTACTTCATCACTGTTATGTTACCAACCCAATCACACACTGCGGTCCTCACATTTATTTAAGACCCTCAGAAAACATTCATTTACTTAATCTCTAGATGATCAGCACTTTTTTTTGATGCCATCTGGGGATGAATAGACTATCCTTGTCCTAGAAATGCCATATTTTTGCCTAGTCATTGAAATATTCAGGGCTTTTAGAAAGTTGCACTTATAACGTTATGCATACACTATCAAAATTTATAATATTCTGCCTGCGGACAACCTGAACCATCTTTGTGAACTACCAGTGGTCCACGGACCAAGGAACAGTTGAGAAACACTGTTCTAGGGATCTAACTGAATGTGACACAAATGGCAGCTGCTGCTGTGCTCTATCGACAGTGTTACTAACTTTTTAAGCACCGTAATGTTCTAGAGCCTGCATGTCTGCCCACTGCCCTAGGCCTGCATGAAATGGAACAAAGTTGTTACCAGCTAGAAATAGCAAAGCGGCCCCTGTCCCTTGCATATTTCTGTGGAAACACCAGAGCGCATACACTATTTTAGACATCTCGCATCTGTCTCCACGAATGCATAATAGTTTATTGATGTGGCCAACAATTGATGTACAATATTTCCCCTAGCTGTCATAAATTATTATATATTAGAGAATGCTGCATTTTAAAATATTTATTTTTCTTTCACTAAATTTATTTATTTATTCCTGATTTGTAGGTGATGACATGTCACAGTGTCACTATGTCTATTTCTTTTTTTTTTTAACTGCTTAATGCCTCTTAACAGCGAAGTCTTTAGAGATGGGAAAGGATGGGGGGGGGGGGGGAAGGAATTTGGCCATGGCCTTTTGAAGGACGCATCCCAGCATTTGACTGGAGTGATTTGGGAAACCAGGGAAAACCCAAATCTGGATGTCCGGACGGGGATTCGAACAGCCGTCCTCCCGAATGCGAGGCCAGAACGCTAAACGTTACACCGCTACGCTCAGTCACTATATCTAGACCTGCAACTGGTCACTTGCTAAGCAAGGCTTTAGATACAGAGAGAACTATTTTCTTTACTGACATTGCCGTATTTATACAATCAGGTCAACACCTTTTTCTCTGGTGTTTTGGCAAAATATAGGTGTTGCTGGTAGCATCATGATGAGTTGGACCGAACAGACTTTTTCAAACCTTTCCTGCCATTCAAAACTTAACATTTCCACAATTTACAAACAAATTTATTTTACAAATGTATTTTCGTTATCAATTTGGTTGCGAAAATTATGTCATGCACCCCAATATGTAATTAGTCATCTGTTACGAAATACGAATTGGCATTATTATTAATTTGCATTAGACAAGTTTACTGTGTACCATTACAATAATTTTACTTGCTCTGATTATATGCCATTCCCGTACAGCATGGTTCTTAATTATAATATTTTGCAACAAAGATCATGTTTTCCAAACAATTATACTTAGATACTATTTAAGTTGGTAGTTTTTTAGCATGATTCTGTTGATCCCAATTTGAGCTGGATTACAAAATCATTATCTAACCAAGCAAAGTTACAATTGAACTTCATTTTTCACCAAATTTTTGTTTTGTTTGCTTCCAGTTACTGATTTAATATGTTCAACTAAGTTTCAGTCAGTTTATTTATTTATTTCTTTTTCAATATTTATAATGTGTGTAGTGATGTTAGTTTTTTACCACTGATGATTCACTGTGTTTTGGTATAGTTAAACTATTTCAAATTTACAGACTTCACTTTAACTGGAAAAAGTATGCATCCAACTAAACTTCTGAAGCAAGCCACAATCACACTTCTTAGGACCTTGGCTATTTCTTGTGGTGTAGAAGGCAACAATGTTCAAGAATCTTCAACTAGGATTCTCTCCTCCCTCTTAAGAGAAATAGTTTTGGTAAGTAGTATTATTCATGTATAATGGCAAGGCACAAGGTCTTAATTATACTGAATAAATAGAAAATTTGTATCCTGATTTCAGAATTTTGGTCAGTTAGTAGTACATTCAGGCATGATTTCTCTCTGTTTCTTGAGGATAATGTTTTTTTTTTTAATGTTATGTAGATGTTTTATCAAAATTAGTTCCATTTATAGTTTATTTTTTAAGTTGTCAATGATTTTTTTATTGCTACAATCATCAGATTTTGTTGGTTACAAAAACTTTCTCAAGCACTGTACATGTTATCTTGGTTGTCCGGGTGGAAAACATCAATTTATTAAAACCTCTTGCTGCCCTCTGATGAAAGCCACAGCATAATGGCTGAAATGTTGGTTTTAATAAATCTATGTAGCTCCTCCTTGGAGAACCAAGATAATATCAAATATTGTTCATTGGAGTCAAAATGAAGTTAGTTTTTTTTTTACTGAGATGATAACACACCTTCACTGGCTACAGTTAATATTAAATTTTAGATTTTAACTAATAACTCTAGATTATGTTTGATTTTAATTAATGATAATCACTTAAATATAGTATCTACTTCATTCTTAGACAGTAATAATGCTAAAATAATTGTTTCCTCCTTGCCTACCAATTCACCAGCTACTTTTCTTATTAATGATAGAACTTTTACTTTTTATAAGGGGCACAGGCCACTGATATTCACCTGTAACATATACCAATTGGCTTCTGTTTACACTGCCTCAAACAATACTGATAGTCTGAAAATTTCATTCAATTTCTCCTGTGTGTATTAAGTCCTAATAACTGGACTATAAATGTTCCCTGGGTATACTTCTAGCTACCAATTGCCTGTGTCATCATCCCTACGTAAATTGTCATTAACCACTCCTTTTTTGCCATCCCTTACTACACTATTTTTTCCCATTGTTAAATTTAATTTGATCAATTGTTTTTCATTTTAAATTATCTACTACACATCAGTTTCATTGAATGGTATTGTACGTTTTAAAATTTTCCAATAATTTCAATGACCTTCCTTATTTCATCATATCTGTCTTCTACTACAGCATTCAGCCTAGATTCCTTTAAGACAACATGAATAAGGGCAGGTTATCACAAAACTGATGTTGTTTTGATTCAGTACATTCATGTGAATGCTGCTGTGCTTTTACCCGCAGGGGCCTGGTACGCAAGTGCCAGGTACGGGTTTGGCGAACCCGCGGTGCCCGAGCTGGAAACTTGTGAGCACCGCAAGTTTCCCACACCGTAAACTCCTACCATTCTTCAACGACCACCATAGGGCATGGCGGTGGAACATTGTGTGCCTAGGAGAACGGGGATCTTGGCTTCATCGCCCGGATCGCGAGGACGGAACAAACCTCTATAAAAAAAACCTCAACCTCAAGGTCAGCCACGTGCCGAGGAGGCGAATGGGTGATGAGGGAAATCACTCGTTAACGTGCAACCTCAGGGGCACCTGCACACCCGTGTTGTATGAGCATTTATTTTTATTTTGGATTTACTCGGTAGGACCAAAATTCAGCCTCACCAATCCAAAAACCCCAAAACCTGCGGTATGGGTATGATGCAGGAAAACAAAAATACACCCAATACCAAGAAGCGGGTCAGGGTTGATAGCCCTCTCACTTCAGACAGTAAAAGCAACGGGAAAGTTTGTTCGATACCTAACGCTTTCGTTGTGATGCAGAGGGTAGAGGGGACATTTGAAGAAGTGTCCCCCTTTTACATTAATAAAGATTTGGAAGGGTTAGTTGGTACCCTAAAATCAGTTAAAAAGCTGAGTAACGGGACACTGCTGCTGGAAACATCCACCAGTAGGCAGGCATCCCAGCTCCTTAACTGTGATAAGCTCGGGGAGTTCGCCGTTAAGAGCGAACTCCATAAATCCCTGAAATGTTTGAAAGGCGTGGTCACCTGCCGTGAAATTATGGATTTAGGAACCGTGGAACTCGTTAAGGAGTGGGAAGATCAGCAAGTGGTTGAGCCAGATTACATGGAGAGAAAATGGCAGTCTTAAAAAGACTGCCATTAATCTGAACGTCCGTCCGTATGTTCCGGATCCAATGCGCTGCTTCCAGTGCCAGAGGTTTGGACATACGACGGCGTCATGCAAGGTCAACCCCACCTGTGGTAGATGCGGCAAGGGGGCACATGAGCCAGGTGTCAGCTGCATGCTCCCACAGGTGTGCGTCAGCTGCTCCGGGTCGCACCCTGCCTGGAGTAGAGAGTGTCAAGTGTATCTTGAAGAGCGCAAGATACAGGAGTTGAAGACCAAAGAGCGGATACCTTATGTAGAGGCAAAGAAGAAGGCGAAAGTGCTCGCCGCTCCAATTTTTGGAACAAGCTTTGCCAAGATGGCCTTGACTCCCATCAGGAAAGAAAGTGTTGATACGCAGACATCCTTTGCAGACATGGGCACAAGCACTATGTGCTCATGTGAATGCAGGTGTGGTGCAAAATCCACCAAGGTCAGAACACCTAAGACCGCGGATGTCGCTAGCAACACTTCTGCAACCTCGACCAATCCAGAAGCAGTAACAAAGACTCCACCAGGAATGAAGTTAACAGCACCTCCTATTCCAACGCGTGCTATTGAAATGATAGCGATACCATTAGCTACCGGTGGAAGTAGAGGTGAACAGAAATCAGAGGTCCTAAGTTTAGACAGACTGATCTGACCCTGTTCGTCAAGTTTCCTTCTTTGTCCCCTCCCAGACTGTCCAGCCGTAGGGAGGGTAAGGGGAAGTGGAAGAAGAAAAAGAATGAAGAGGAATTTGAGGAGTCCTCTGGGTCTGAGATGCCTGTCTCCGCTTCCGGGCAGGAAGAAACTGAGATTGTGGTGGACGAGTCTGGTCCCGTTCCTCAGCAGGAAGTCACTGAAGACCCACCCGAACTGGGGCGGGTGAGGTTAAGTAGGTAAGGATGGCTCCCATACTCCAGTGGACATCAACGGTTTTACAGCTCACAAAGAGGAGTTACGCCTCTTAACACGGTCTGATCCTTTGTGTCTCTGTCTAGAAGAGACACATTTCAGACCATCACACCAACCTGTGCTAAGAGGATATGACGTGTAGCGTATGAACGATACCGAGGGTGATCGAGCGCAGGGTGGAGGGGCGGTGTTTGTCCGAAACACTGTCAACTCTGAACATGTAGCTCTCACCTCTGATGTACAAGCAGTGCCAGTGAGGATTCATGGTCCCACTCAACTGACAGTATGCTCTATTTATCTACCACCTAACATGCCCATCAGTTATGACTTCTTGCGGCAGCTTACTCGGCCATTCCTCCTCCTAGGAGATATCAACGCACATAGTGCGCTGTGGGGCTCAAACACCGATTGCCCCCGAGGCCAAATGGTTGGTAGATTAATAGAGAAAGAGGAAATATGTGTCCTCAATACTGGTGAAATGACACATTTTACCACTGCTTCCGGATCGTCCTCTGCCATTGACCTTTCATTGTGCTCCCCCTCAATCGCGGACTCCGTGCATTGGGAGGTGAATCGTGACCTTCATGTAAGTGACCACTTGCCAATATGGATGCACGTAGAGTTTGAGCGTGGAGGAGGCAATAACCGACACAAATGGAACGTCAGCAAAGCCGACTGGCAACTCTACTGCCGCTCCATCACTCTTAAAGTGTATAACAACCTTGAGGAGAGTGATTCACCAGGCAGCTGACGTGTCCATGCTGAAAAGCTCCAGAACGCTGTGTAGGACGCATGTCCCCTGGTGGAACGACAAATGTCGATTCGCCATTCAGGGTCGTAGACGGGCGTTGTGTCGATTTAGGTTGCAGCCAACATCCGACAACCTGGCAGCGTTCCGTATTACCAGAGATAAGGCGCGTTTAGTTATTAAGGAGAGCAAGAAAAGGTCATGGCAGAACTTTGTGAGCACTATAAATCGTTTCACACCTTCGTCGAAACTATGGGAGTCTATCCGCCGTATATCTGGAAGGTACTTCCGCCCTCCAGTATCTGGTTTACTGGATCGCGGACGTATAGTCACCGATGAACGAAGCATAGCACAGTTGATGGCGGAGAACATTGCCACTATCACTTCGTCTACCAATTTTGACCCTCGGTTCCAGCAACGCAAGATTGCTGCCGAGAGGTGCGTGCTGTGCTTCGATTCGTCGAATATAGAGGCTTACAACTGCCCATTTACATTTTGGGAGTTGGAGTCAGCGTTGAATAGTGCTAACGACACTGCTCCAGGGCCGGATTTGATCCAGTATCAGATGCTGAGGCATCTAAGTAAAGATGCTAAGGAGTACCTTCTGGATATTTTTAACAATATATGGACCGGAGGACACTTCCCCGACTCATGGAATGAAGCAACATTAATTCCCATTTTAAAACCAGGGAAAGACAAATTGTTGCCAGGTAGCTATCATAGTATTGCCCTAACAAGCTGCGTAGGGAAGACACTGGAGAGGATGGTCAATTGGCGCCTCATCTGGTGTCTTGAATCCCGTAATCTGCTGAGCCGTTTTCAGTGTGGATTCAGGAAATTCCATTCCACCTTGGACAACCTGATCCTCCTGGAGGCGGCTATACAGGATGCGTTTATCCGCAGCCAACACCTTGTGGGTGTCTTTTTCGATCTCGAAAAGGCCTACGATACTACCTGGCGACATGTTATTTTAAAACAGTTGCACGAATGGGGTTTTAGAGGTAACCTACCCCGTTTTTTAAAGTCATTTTTATCTGGTCGTTGTTTCCAGAACCGAGTCGGTAGTGAAGTGTCAGATCTTTTTATTCAGGAAAACGGTGTCCCTCAGGGATCAGTTATAAGCGTTACGCTTTTTGCCATTGCTATTAATAGCATTGCAGCCATTATAAGGAGTCCCATAAGGTACTCCTTATATGTGGACGACTTTTTAATTTGTATTGCATCGTCCAGCCTGAGTAGCGCTGACCGGCAGCTGCAACTCGCGCTGAACAGGCTGGATGAATGGTCAGTGCACACCGGTTTTCGTTTCTTTACTGAGAAGGCCGGGTGTGTACTTTTTACTCGTAGCAGAAGTCTTTTTAGCAGAACCCCACCTTACCCCGAGGAACACTGTTTTACATTTTACTGATATTGTTCGATTTCTGGGACTCATTCTAGATGCAAGGCTCAGATGGCTGCCACTTCTTAAAGATGTAAAAGCCAGAGCCTTGAAAGCTTTAAACGCTTTAAAATGTCTCTGTGGCAGGTCGTGGGGCGCTGACCGCTCCTACCTGCTACAGTTTTATCGAACCTTTGTACTGTCACGGTTGGAATGCAGGTGCATTGTTTACAGGACAGCTATCTTCAGATGTTGGATAGTGTCCACCATGCAGGAATTCGACTCGCCACGGGTGCCTATCGCATCAGCCCAATACCCAGCATTTGTACTGACTCTGGCGAGCCACCGCTTTCCATCCGGCGGCATCTCCTCATGGTGCGACACTATGTACATATTGCCACAACTCCTGGCAGTCCCGTGCATGACGTAGTGATGACACCTAACTTCGAACGGCAATATGTTAATCGTCACCGAGTGACCAAACCGTTTAGCCACTGTACAAAGGCTATTTTAGAAGAGTATGGGTTTGAATTGCCCTCCTTTTATCACCAGGGTTGGAGTAAATCTCCTCCCTGGCTTTTAAAGAGGCCCAGAACGATTTTAGAAATATCTAGGTTGAACAAGCAGTCTACCGCTGACAGTGTTTTTACCAGAGTTTTTAATGACATTTTAAACCAGTATCAGGATTTTACCCCGGTGTATACGGATGGGTCTAAGCAGGCTAACGGAGTAGGCTGCTCCGTAGTGTTCCCTCGAGCGACTTACAGATACAAGCTGGATGGCAGGTACAGTGTTTATACTGTCGAGTGCTACGCCCTGCTAAAGTCGCTCCAGCATATGACGGTAAGTCGATGTACGAAATATATCATATGCTGTGATTCCCTGAGCTGTAATCAGGCGTTAGTAAACATGTACACAGCAGACCGTTTCGTCCAGGACATCCAGGACGCCCTCCTTTCTCTTCAATCTCTTGGAAAGGAGATGATATTCTGCTGGGTGCCAGGCCATGTGGGAATCAGGGGGAACGAGGCAGCTGATGAAGCTGCCAAGTTAGTCTGCAACAAGGTCAGAACTGACTTTGATCCGGTCCCAAAGTCTGACCTTGCCTCGGCGGCGAAAAGATTTCTTTTTGACATATGGCAGAAGCAGTGGCTTGAGGCTGAGCATAATAAGCTCCGGCTGGTCAAACCGACCATTCAGCCATGGAGCAGCTCCTTCCAGCAGGCGAGAAGGGATGAGGTTCTCCTTACTCGCCTCCGTATAGGGCATTGTCCTCTAACTCATGGTTTCCTCCTCCGCCGAGAGGATCTTCCGGAATGTGATGCTTTTGGCATACCTCTGACGGTGCGCCACATTTTTACCGACTGTGTTTTATTTTTGGATATAAGGGCAGACGTTGGCCTAGCCAACGATCTGTCCACTATTTTAAATAATGACGCTGGCAATGTGGCTAACATTTTAAAATTTTGAGTACTAGCCGGTATTATCCCGAAAATTTTGGGAAGACCGTCTTAAGTTTTTAAGGTGGATGAGTGGCCATTTTACAGCCACTCATCCATGTACATAGGTATTTCTTAGTCATTAGTTCTAAAACTTTTAAATCTGGTCGGCCCCTTTACAGCCGTCCAGACATCATTGGAATGATCAGGTTTTTTTTTTTTTTTTTTTTTTTTTTTTTTTTTTTTTTATGGCCTATTTACAGCCAACATTTTAGTATTTTATTTGTTTTTGCGTCTGTGTGGCCGACCCCTGTACAGTCGGCTATGCAGACGTAATATCGTAATTTTGAAGCCACATTGCCAAGCCGGTTGTTGTTAGGGTGCTAATGACCCCGTCGTCGACGCACCCTTAAACTCCAATAACAACAACAGCGACAGCTTTTTGTTACATCTTTAAATCTTACATGCTTTGTAATTGGTGCCCGTTGTTTACTTGCTATAAAACACTAATATCTGATAAGAATTCTGCTTGGTTTAAATCACAGCCCTTTTATTATTATTATTTTCTAATTGAAATGCCTTCTGAAGGTTTTGGTGCTGTCTGGATTGTTATTGATGGTTGCACGGAAGCTTTCAATTTGGTTATTATACATTATTACAAAAGGCTGGTACTGTTGATACTGAGCGTGGTAGGTGAGCGATAATATGGGATTATGTGAGTTTGAATCCTGATCTGGCCATTCAGGGTTGGGTTTTCCATGGTTTCCCAAAATCACTCAAGGCATATGATTGTTCCTTAAAAAAAAAAAAAAGGCCATTGCCAAATTCCTTCCCATTCCGTGCCCCCTGTCCTTTCCCACCTGTAGTATACTGTTGACACATCAGGTTTTGGTTGGATAACATTGTGCAGAAATGCCTACATTAATACTATGTAAGCACGATACCATTTTTGGAGTTTGGACTCATTTTGTGTGTTTATTGGGGGAAGGAAGAGGGGAGGAAAAGTAATTCAGTTCTCATTTCTCTTGTCTGGTTTTCTTTTTTTTCCAAAATCAGTTCTAGTGATTTTTGGTGCTGTTCACTAAAACAGGATATAATTCTTTTTTTTTTTTTTTTTTTTTTTTTTTTTTTTTTTTTTTAAACCCATAAATTGAGTAGTTTGAGAAAGATTACAAGGGACCTTGGAGGTTGAAGAAAGAACAGACTTCCAGGCAGATCAAGTTATTGGGGTCAGTGCTGTGGGTTCGGTATGTAGAGGTGTCTGGAGTATCCAGAGAGGAGGTGGATCTAACTGGGTTGGTGATAGGAATTATTGTAGGCTGGGCTCCAGGTTATCACATTGGTTTGCATTCTTTATCAGCAGTAGTGATTATGTGGATGAAGCCCGTAGGCAGTTCTGAGACACCTCTACGTACTGCTCTCTCACCACTGAACCCGCTAACTGAATCTGCCTACAAATCTGTTCTTTCTTCAACCTCAAAAGTTACCTTAAAAAGCCTATCGCACCAATCCATTTCCTTTATAACCCCTAAGATCCCTCGGATCTCCAACCTGTACCTCCTGCCCAAGATATATCAGGTGGGAAATTTGGTTGCCCCTTAGTCGTTTACTATGGGTTGCCCAGGAGGCGCATTTCCACATTTGTGGACCAATACCTACAACCTCTATTCCATTACCTCGCATCATATGTCAGTGAAACTTCCTAAAGCATCTGTTAACAGTTCCCACAACTCTACCTGTAGATTCCTTTCTGCTCCCCATAGACGTCACCTCTCTCTACACCAACATCCCCCATTGCAGAACCCTTGAACACTACCTTGACATGCGTCCTCCACATATATTTCCACTGCCTTCCTCATTTCTCTTTATAATAACCAAAAATTTCTTCATCTTCCATTCCCACATCTACCAATAGGTACAAGGCACTGCAGTGGATACTTGCAAGGAACCCTGCTGTTCTAACCCTTTTCTGGGCAGATTAGAAGAATCCTTTATTCAAATGATTACATTACAACCCACCGTGTGGTTCAGACATTTTTATGCTCTGGACTCATGGTGAAAACCTCCTTGACTCCTAAACTCTGTGTATGCACTTCCTAAACTTCACCTGGTCCTGCTCCCACAACACATATTACCTTCCTTGACGTAGACATCTTTGTGCATAGTGGCCAATTACACAACTCTGTCCATGTCAAACCCACAAATGTCAACAAGATTTACACTTTGTTAGATGCCACGTATATCACATAAAATGCCCCTTCCCCTATTGTGCTAGCTATCCAAGGCAGATACATCTGCTCTGACCAAGAATCCTTTACACGTTACTTCAACATACTGAAACAGGTCTTTACATCAAGTAATAAATATCCTCTGTTATTGTTATTGCTTTAGGGCACGTCGAAATCGAGGTCTTTAGCGAAATGTCCTCTGGATTGCTCCCCAGCTGTCTACCACACTGAAAGACATTGTCCAAACCAATAGTACCTGTAATCCTGTCTTTCTCATCCAGTTCTCTTCTGGGCTGGAATCCCCAAACCAGATTCTTTGTTGCAGCCATGACTTTCTCAAATGCTTTGCTGAAATGTCATATTTTACCCACTATCCTTCCCACAACAACCCACATCACCTCCAGCAGACCCACTTGATTTAAAAAATATATTTGTTCACAAATATCAATTCTCTAAGGTTCCTAAATCACTGTATGGCTACTTCTTGTATAACAAATCTCATTGCAAACCATGCAGTATGCATCCACTCACCACAACCTATTGTAACCATGCCACTGGTAAAACCTAGCTCATCATAGGCCACACCACCTGAAACACATCCCATCTCGCATATCAGCACACCTGCCTCCTCTGCCACAGAATTCTTACATCGCCTTCACCATTAATCAGTTATACATCAGAATGAATAGTGACAGACAAAAAAAATTTCCCTCAAAATCTAGACTATCCTTTTGCTTCCTATGCTAGCTCTCACAACTCTCTTGATCTCAATAACTGTTTCATAGTGATAGTCATCAGAGTACTTCCTGAAACCACATCCCTATCCAAAATCTGGTGGTAGGAATTGGTCTACAACACATTTTGTATACCAGACACCTGCCTCAATGTGAGATAGTACTCACCCTGGTATACCTATCACTTACTAGTGTAATTAATACATATAAGGAAGCATAGGGAAATAAGACCCAACACTTACCACAGTCAGCAAGTCAGCGTTCGCCGAGCACGTGTACAACCATGGCCACGGGGTTGACTTCAACAAGGTTACGATATTGGCTAGGACCTCATATTTTTGGGATTCAATAGTCAAAGAAGTTATTGAAATTTGATTGGCTGATACCTTCAACAGAGATAGTGGGCTATATCTTAGTGAGGCATGGAAACCAGCCTAGGCAACTCTACGCAGAGAGTGTGGCTCGTCTGGTCCATCAACTGTCATAGACAGCTCAATATTAACTTCTGCGGCCTGTAATGAAGAACTGTAGCCCTGCCCACTCACGACCAGCCACCAGGTGTGGGCCTTGGAGAGAGCCATCAGCTATACAAGGAGGTGCGGCACTGTGGCTGTCTCAGTATCCAACAGTCAGCCGACATGTGCAGATGTCTCCACACCTGATGATTAAGACGGAGCTAGTCGTCGAAAACACTATCCGGTGGTACACCTGTGAAGACTTAATTTCTCTAGGTATATTTTGACATTTTTTATGTCTAATTATGGTACACTGCCCCACAGAAGTCAAGGAAAGTGGTGATTATGAATTTAATTTGCTCTAATCGATACACAAGCCATCATGGCCAAAAGCTTGTTGTATACAGGGTGCTTCAAAAAAATGTATACACACTTTGAACTTCCATAGAAAATTTATTTACCGTTCTACAAAGTTAAATTTCAGGAAAATAGAAAGCTAAAAGTCCAATGTAAATCAAACATAAACAACAAATGTTAATACTGTTTAAATTGGTGACCTGCAGCATCAATACAATTCTGAGTACGAGTCACCACAGATTCTGTACATCGTATCAAAACGTCCAATGAGATTTCTCTACACACTGCTTGAATCTCATTCCAAAGAATGTCTAGGTTACGTGGTTTACGTTTGTACACCTCATCTTTTACTGTGCCCCACAAGAAGAAATCCAGTGGTGTAAGGTCTGGAGAGCGTGCTGGAAACTCGATTGGCCCCCTGCGTCCTATCCACCGGCCCGACAAATTTTGATCCAGGTAAGCTCGTACGTCCCTGTGATAGTGCGGCGGAGCACCATCTTGTTGAAAATAAAAATCATCATTACCGTATAATGCACGAATGGCAGGAAATATGGAATCAGCAAGCATTGTTAGGTAATTAATACCAGTTACAGTGCCTTCAAATCGAAAAGGTCCAATGAGTCCCCTTGAAGACAAACCGCACCACACATTTACACCTGGCAAATTTACAGCTTTTTCAATTGTAATGTGAGGATTTTCTTCACCCCAGTAAACACAATTGTGCCTATTGACAGTTCCATTAAGTTTGAATTGGGCTTCATCCGACCAAATGATGCTACCCATAAATCCCGGTTCACGTATCACCATCTCCTGAATCCATTCACAAAATTGCAACCTTCTATCTGGATCGTCGTCACTTAGCTGTTGCACCAGCCTTGGAATGTAAACACGATACTTGCCTCTCTTCAGAATGCGTAGCACGCTGCTAGCACTTACATCACTTTCACGTGCCCCTTGCCTTGAAGATTTGTTAGGAGAGCGTTGAAACAGTTCCAAGACTGCCATTGATGACTCATCACTTTTAGCTGTTCGAGGCCGACCTGAATGACCTTTATGCACATCACACACTGTTCCATGAACTTCGAACTTGTCTCGTATGCGTGTAATTGTTAATCTTGAAGGTGGTTCTGTATCATACTCCCTTCTCCACTGTCTTTGAACTTCATTTACATTCTCAAACTTCCAGTACCACTTAATAACCTGCTTACGTTCTTCAAAACTCAAACGTACGTCCCCCATGTTGATATTACAAATTCCAACTGATAATATAACATAGAGGGACGATTATGCTGGCACCTGGCGAAGAAATATAACACTAGCCTTGTAGAGCGGGAAAACAACAATAGTTTAAAGTGTGTATACATTTTTTTGAAGCACCCGGTATTCTGTAGGACTTCCATGTGGGCACAGCCAGAATTTTATTCTGTAGGACTTCCATGTGGGCACAGCCAGAATTTGATGCAGCATCAACACACAGCTCATACTACCATTACATGATGACTGAAATCCTGATACGCATTTATTTTACTATCATTGTCACAATCTGGCAACTGATCCTTCAGAATACATATCCTCTTGAGAAGAGAGTGAGGATGACACAACGTCGCTGATATTTGTGAATAAAGTATTAAAAAAGAATTAGGGGGATCATAAGCTTTGCTATCATGATGGTGAAGAGTCACAGTTGATTCTTAATTTGTTAAAAACATTTTAAGTTGTTCCAGGTGCTATACCAATTAATACCAAAACTGTGCCAAAAAATGAGCAATATATTTTTTGAAAGAATACATGTCTCGTTGATAGTGTCGGTGATTATTTAGCTTTGGCAATCTGAATGTTACTCTAGGAATCATACAGAGTGAACGCTTGACATGTTGCTGTGACAGACGCTGCTGTTACTGACAAGTAGATATAAACTTAAGCGGTATAAGAAATCTGATAAAACATAAATTTTATATCAGTATTGTACATAGCATTAGTTTATGGTAAACTAGACATAAAAATTGCATAATAAGTTTACAGGGAATGTAATGTCTGTTGCACATGAGTATCAAATAATCAGAAAATACTGTGCAATGAATCAAATAGATAATGGGGAAGAAAACTACCTATACAATAGTGGAATAATGAAAAGGAAAATGACAGGTAGTCATCAAGAAGGATATTTTGATGTAATAATGAGAAAATACAATGAGATTATTGATGGTTTGTTGCAGAGTTTGATCTGTAGATGAAGGTATTGATAGAGGATATAGAAAAGTTTCAAAAGTACTTATTTGGTTACAGTTGCTCTTGTGTTGGTGCTGCCAGTAGGTTGGCTGTCGGAAGAATTGCTCAGTGTAATTAAATGTTGCTTTATTTTTGTACTTTTAATTGGGGCTATAGCAGATCATTTCTTCCATATAAATTATGCCATAACAATACAAGGTGTGTACAATATGTAAATATTTATTTCTAAAAATTATTAGTGAAAAAATAAGCATTACTACAGTCACATCTACCTCAGTTAAATTATTAACAATAATAATGAGCCGGAAAATGTTTTAAACCAATGAAACCAAGGAGGTATAGGTAAATTAAATCTAACACTTAACCATGGGGACTGGGATTGACAAAAACAGGTGAATAAGCGTAACACAATATTTCAGTATTAAACCTTATTCTTACAAGTAGATAAGACACTTAATGAGGAGGTCGAATGTGATGATCACTGAGTGACTGGGAAACCCTAGTAGCTAAGGCAGGGAGGCTGGGGAGGGGGGGGGGGGGTTGAAGGTGGCAAGAAAAGAATAGTAATCGATAATTCTGGAGAAATATTGTCCAAGGAATTGGGGAAATATCACCCAAGTGATGTACAGGAGAGGAATAGACTATATTAGAAAATATTAAATTTAAGATTTATAAAATATACACATTTGAATGAATTATAATAATAATAATAGTGATAGCAAGAAGTGCTGGATGCAAGGGTCTTATCGGAAATTGAGGCCAGGAGTGGTTTCAAGGATATATTGGTAAGCTAGTTCCCATCTGAAGATTTCAGAAGACGTTGTGGTTCAAGGAAGACTCTTAACAGTCCTTATTATGAAATAGTTGTTTAAATTGCTCACATTGTGGGTAACGGTATGGGCTGACACTGGATCGCATAAGTTGCTGTTGTAAATTATTTGCTTGCGGCCATTAATTCTGATGGAAAGTGGGTTTCAAGTGAGACCTAAATATGAACTGGAACAGTGGGACCGAATGTGATGGGTGAGCAGTAACATTCTGGCCTCACATTCAGGAGGACGCTGGTTCGAATCCCCATCTGGGCATCCAGATTTGGGTTTCCCCAAATCATTCCAGGCAAATGCTGGGATGTTTCCTTCAAAAGGCCATGGCTGAATTCCTTCCTGTTTCCTTTTCTGTGTCTGATGACTTCTATGTCGTCGATGTGTAATGCTCTATAGCAAAAAAAGAAAGGAAGAAAGGGGAACAATGGAGGCAGGTGAGTTTATATATGTGATATGTTGTGATGCATGTGACATATCCAGTGATGGGATCAGCTTCCCCTGTGGTTGGACTGGAGTGGATGGCAGTAGCCAGGTGCATGTTTTTGAGTGGGATCTGCTTCACAAATTGATTGAG
Organism: Vandiemenella viatica; assembly: GCA_031002005.1. Classification (NCBI taxonomy): domain Eukaryota; kingdom Metazoa; phylum Arthropoda; class Insecta; order Orthoptera; family Morabidae; genus Vandiemenella; species Vandiemenella viatica. Next base: position 287,846,008 of record CM061921.1, read on the forward strand.
TTTGGGAGAATTGAAAGCTGGGTATTTGTGCTCAAAGATATTCTTAAGATTGGTTGGTCTGATAAAGCATGTGTGAGGGGCAGTATGCAGGTTGTGTGAAGAACAGTGTCCATTTCAAGAAAGGAAAGTAGAAAGTCATGTCTGTGATGAAGGCTTAAGTTACTGGATTGCAGCGCAGGAGAGAACTGGATGATGAAAATGGTGCTGCAATTAGTTTTAAGGGGAACTAGGTTTGAGTATTTGTGTGAAGTTTGGGTTATAGCTCAAGAGATTTGTTTTTGTACCAGATGTAGTGCTTACAGTAGGAAATGAGAGGTTGTGACAGGTTTCAGTTGTATCTGGAGAGAGTTTCTTCATGGAAACAGATGTGTCTACAATGGATGGCCAGGCTGTAAGGAAGGGAACTGTTCTGGAAGGGATGACTACTGTTGAAGTGTAGGTATTGTGGTAGATTTGTGGGTTTGATGTGAACAGAGGTATGTAGGCCACCTGTTTGTAAAAAAAAAATGTCAACATCAAGAAAGGTGATTTGTAGGATCAAGTCTAGGTAAAGTTAATGGAATGGCTATTGTTTAGGGAGTTGAGAAGTCTTGAAGTGTTTTTCACTGTGGGTCCAGATCATAAAGATATCATGTACGAGGGTGAATCAAATATAAACAAGACTTTATTTTTAAAAATATTATTTTCATTTTAAGTGCAAAAAAGTACATATCTTATTTTTCTACGTAATCTCCTGCTTTAGAAACACATTTTTCCCAGCGGATAGGCAGCTTCCCAATTCCTTCCATGTAGAAAGATGCAGGTCGTGTCTGCAGCCAATTGCGCACGTAGGCTTCCACCTCAGCATCACTGTTGAATTTTTGGCCTCCCAAAGCTTCCTTGAGAGGACCAAACACATGAAAGTCACAGGGTGACAGGTCTGGACTGTAAGGAGGGTGGTCCAGTGTCTCCCACCCCAGTTTCTCCAATTTTTCCCTGGTTAAGGCTGCTGTGTGGGGGCGAGCATTGTCATGGAGAATAACCACTTTCCTCATCGGTAGGTCTCGTCTTTTGCGGCGATATGCAAGTTGGACCCCACTCAAAATGTCGCAGTAGTAGGCCGCATTGATTATCCTGCGCTCATGCAAAAAATCGAGGTGCAGCAAACCACGCTGGTCAAAAAAAACCGTAGCCAAAACCTTGCCAGTCGATAGTCGTGACTTGGCTTTCACTGGTCCAGGTTCTCCTTTTTTTCTCCACTCCATACTCGCTTGTTTGGACTCAGGGGTGTAGTGGTGCACCCAACATCACAGGTGATGATGTGAGTCAGAAATGGGTCCCCTTCTTCCCGAAATCGTGCCAGAAGACGCTCACACACCTGAAGTCGATTCAATTTCTGTTCTGCTGTGAGAAGGCGAGGAACACACCTGGCGCACACCTTACGGTACCCAAGCTCCTCTGTGAGTATGGAGTAAGTGCTCCCATAACTTATTCCGACCTTACTTGCAATTTCAGAAGTGGTTAGACGCTTGTCATCTTCAATAAGCTGTCTAACACAGCTGATGTTGTTCTCTGTAATGCTGGTGCGGGGTCTGCGATTATGGCTCTCATTTTCAACATGATGACGACCGTCCACAAACTGTTTATGCCATGCAAACACTCTGGCTCGCGACAGTGTCTCTTTCCCGAACTGGGCAGTCAATCTCCTCAAGATTTCTGCCGGTTTTACGCCTTCTGCAGCGAGAAACTTGATTATAACACGTTGCGCAATCGACGAGTGTACCTCTTGCTCCGACATCGTGATGGTTGGCAATGAGCGAGTCGAGGGGGGGGGGGGGCTAACAGTCTTCCCCCACTCCTGACAAACCTACCTATCGCCAAACGAAGCGGGAAACGTTCTCCCACCACTATTGCGCCCAAACGGCCGAAAGTCTTGTTTATATTTGATTCACCCTCGTATGTATCTGATACCACACAAAAGATTTGAGTAAGATATTGTTCAGGAATTGTTGCTCCCGATGACCCAAAGATAAGTTTGCCCAGGATGGGACCATGCAGAGATCCAGTACTGAAATATCGTTTTAAATGTATTCATCTTTCTTGTGCTCATTGATCTCAGCTGTCGACATCTATGATAAATGTTGTGTTGAATTTCCTTATCCTTCCTTAGTTAAATTGTTGTTGTTCCTTACTTTGATGAATCACAATTTATGTAAATATTGAATTTTATGTATCCTATTCATTACTATGATTTGAATTTCTGGTTTCATCTTTTGTAATTTTCAGTTGATTCGAAACAGATGTGCTCTGACACGTATCTGGCATAGTCTCAGAATCTGTTTATCTGGCTTTTTTAACTTTAAACATTTAATATTATATATAACGTGCTTTTTGCTTTGACTATTCTATTCTTTTTTTAGGTTCTATGAATAAAGTAAAGTATGTCACTGTTTTTCTTTTCATTTTTGCTAGCTTGGTAACAAGAAATCGGAAATGACAACTCAGTCCCAACTTTTGGCAGTCAACCACTATCTGGATTGGGCATCCCTTGGATTTATTCGAGCTATTGCAGCATCAAACTCGATGTGCATCTCATTAAGTTCACCACCATGGATTAACTTATTGCTGTCAATAGCAGGAGGACAAGAAAAACATATGTCTATTACACTGAATAAGCAGGTAAATTTCACATACTCCCTCCAAAAGAATAATAATAATTCATTTTGTGGTAGTTTTTTTTACCAACTTAACAATCCAGCTTTGCATTGAATTGAACAGTTCAAAGAAAAAGTTTGCTGAGATAGCTTCCAGATACGATGCCAACTTCCAAAACAGGAATATTCAACAAAGGCATTCAGTTTTTTACAGTCTTCGCTATCAACATAACCATCAGCTGAAACATGGAAGCATTACTATGTTTTAGTCACATGGTGAATATTTTGACTTGTTTACACTTCAAACACGCTGACATTGAAAAAGTAATTTAAATCCTCTTAGGACTTATATTATGCTTTATAAGTTGGTGCAATTTATGAATAAACTTGATTTAGTGAAAAATTATAATGGCGTGAATTAATGTTATAAATTGTTTGAACTTTAAAGTTTACCAAAAAAAGTATAATATACAAATAATAGTAGAATAGTACCATTTTTTTTATTTTTTATTTTTTTTAAAAAAAGGTAATTTTGCAGACACATCTAGTGCATCATGCATGGAGAGCTGTATACATGTCTCCACTGAATAAATAATTTACAGTATCAGCAGGCTGTAAACATGTACGAATTATTGTATGAATGTAGCTGGATGTTTAAACAGTGAAATTAGTGCTAATATGGGATATAATATCACATCAATGTTGTATTTGTGAACATACTGGACTGAAGAATATTGTCTACTCCAAAAAGTAATGTGATGACACTGTAGCATGATGGGTGCAAATCTTTCTTTTTTTTTTTTTTTTTTTTTTTTTTGTACGCTTTCTAGCATGATAATCGCTGACTGTAAAAGAAGTCACATCATTTGCCTCTATCATTCATCATCATTTGCTTCATGTAGGATTGGTTTTATTTATCACTTCAAAACAAATTCCTTAGAAGTTGAATCATCAAAACCTTCAAGCTACAATTAACAATTGGCTGTGGTATACTGATTTGGATTGCCCCATATTTATAATAATATGGATTCATTGTGATGGAGCATCTGCTCTAGTGCCAATTTCATTATACATCTACTTTTCCTTTCAGGAATTTTTAATTTAAACTTTTTCAGTATTCAAGGTAACATTTTCACTTCCTACTCCAATAGTTTTCCTTGACAGCCAATGATTGCAACATGCACACTAGCATTGGCTGTTCAAGAAAAAAATGAAGTTGCAGATGCAAATTCATAGCCTCTTTTTTTTCTGATGGTTACGGGACTGTATTTCAGCAGAACCTTGCCCAAATAGATGTTACCAGGAATGATAAAGCCTTCTTTGAAACATTGTATATATTGCTTTTTTTTCTGGCCTGAACATGTCTGAAATAATGGTTAGTCTGTTAACACTTTAAGGACCAGCAGCTTAGGTACATTCTTGCCCCAGAAAACCAGCCATTTATGGCATTCTTTAAAATGTCACTGACATGTTGTAAAACATTCTGCTTGCTTGGGGTTGTAGCATACAGCAGCTTGTCTTAACTATGATCGTGTCTGGTACCGTTAAGTGATTCTATTTACGGTCGCCAATCCCTCGTAATTACCCGAAGGGATAAAGTTGTGTTCTCAAAATACAACTTCAGACTTCCTGATTAATTCCAAATTATATATATTGCAAAAGTTCTTACATAAACTCGGTACCAGCGTAGGCCTAATAGAAAAGCATCAGACATCTATCCAAAATAAATGATTACAGGTTAAACCATCCTCTCACAGTAAGCAACTTCCTCCTAACCCCTAGATGTGAAAGTTAAAAGTTCATCTCGAAGGAAGATTGAGCTCGCACCACTGTTGTGTCACTACTAAAATTTTCGACCTCTCCGCGACGACCAACATGCTGTCCTCTCGGTTCAATTTCTGCCGAATTACTGCCCCTCGCCTAGGCTAGCGGTGCCTCCTTACATTCATATTGGTCCAGGTGACTCAGCATACGCTTGATTTGACAAAGGGAAACCTAATTTTTATTCCGATCACTCTGAAATTTTGATATGTTGTGAAGCATATTTTAAATGTCAATTTTTGTTATGAGAGTTTTTCTCCTAGGATTTGCGGATTTTGAGTTACAGTTGTAAAAGCTTTAATCTGTCATCTTTCCTACAATTCTTCACTCTTAGAAATGATTCTGTTATCAAAATATTCTATAAACATTTCCTCAACTTTTGACATATAACAAACACGTCTAGATCCCAAATGTATTTATTAGTGAAAATCTACTTTGACTATATGTGAAAAGTCAGCAAAAAAACTTTAATGTCGAATATCTCCAAATATATGATTGCTACCGATCTGTAATATATCTCAAACTTTGCTAAATTTGATTCTCTATATGATGGTAGTATTATTTCCTCATTATCTGTTTCCCTTAATGCTAATCCTTTGTTTCCAAAATGATGCTTTGTAGCAGCAATTACGTTTAAACCTTAATTTCCCTTTTACAGCTTATATATTGTCAGAATCTTTACAAAAATCACTCCATGTGTTCAGTGAAAGCTTCTCTTTAATCTAAATGCCATTTCTATGCCCTCAGATCTGTATGTCTGCAGAAATGTTGAATTGCGAAGTCAGTGAAATCTCTTATTTTGTCTAAAAAACACACTTTCCTGTTAGTTATTGACTGTATCTTTTCATATGTTGCGTATTATGATATGCCAAACATTTTGAGCTCTGAATCGTTGCTGTACCTTGAAAATTAAGTGAAAAAGTTTGTTTTGCAATATTTTTTGTGAGCTTGCAAGATCACCAATTTCACGATATCTCCTTAATATAATTTTCTAAAATTCAAGTGCTAGATCTAATTTTAATTGTCATCTTGCCCCACACCTCTCAAAATTAATGCAGCTAAGAGACTTCCAAAACATATCAAACTTTGTAATAGCACTTTCAAAAACCTACAAAACAGCTCAAACTTTCCTTGCTAACATGTTTTCCATCTCTCAAACCACTGGAAAACACTTCCAAAACAATCCACTGTTGGTTCCAAGTGTGTTAAGGACCCTTTAAACTGTTCTGAAGCTACACTGACATAAGCAAGGCTATGTGATAATGTTTGTATTTGACATATTTTAAAGAGAAACTCATATAATAAAAGAACAATCTTCAAGATTTGTTTTACATATTTATTTTAATTCTCTTAGTTCGTAACGACAATGTTAATGACAAGCACAAAGGTATAATTCTTGTTTTACGAAAAAATTGCGTTTTCAGTTTTTGTATTATTTCACAGGTAATTGGCTTCAGTGTGGAAGATTTTGAAGCATTAAGGAATGCAGAGAGATATTTTGCAGTCAGGACACCACCAACTCGTTTCCTTTCTACCTGCTTTACCACTAGATTTTTTTGTTTTCCCAGAACAATTTGAGAGAAACTAATGAGAACTTGCAAAACTCACAATGACGTAAATACACAATCGCACAGCTGAAACTGTCCGCCACCGCTTACTGTTTCTTTCAAAGTAATTTCATAAGCACATCAGAGAGGGCGGCATCAGTCAAGGAGAATATAGACGGATGTTACATATGGCCCTAGTACAGTAGCCAGCCCGCTTCAGGGTAGGAAACAGGCATGTGAGTTCCGAGAAACAGTCGTCCGACCTATGCACAGGCGTGGTCTTTTCAAAACCGTCTTGATGCACGAACTATGCTCGGGCTCGGTTGCCAAAGTGTTAATGAAGTCATCCAGCAGACTCTACCAGTCTACTCAAATTCAACCAGCTTCCTATAAACCATCCAAAAGTTCTTCAGTTAAAGGTCACTACAGGTAGTAGCAAATATTCTAGCTTGTGGGTCTTTCAAAACTTACGTTTTTCTGGTTATAATTGGGATATTGTTCCCATATTAATAATATATCCTCTAAATTTCATTCTAATTGCACATTTCTTAATAATTTAAAAACTCCAACATTTTTAATGTGGGAAAACTTATTTAGTTTATTTTCCATAGTTACCAATAAGTTTTTGTTTGTTAGTAATAATATACTTGTTCAAATTTATTAATATTTCTACTTACTTTTAGAATCACCAGCACAGAATCCAATTTTCTTCCCTATTTTCATGCACTGTGGTTTATTTCTATTATTTTTCTTGACATAACTGTAGTTCATTAGCTAATAGTTAAGCTGTTTGTAATATGATACCAGTTTTCATTAATAACAAACATTTTAATGAATACCATTTTTAGATTCTTGCTTTAAGGATGCTTCAAGCAGTTCTTCCTGCATGGGATGTGTTACCTTTGAAAAAGAGCCCTATTCTTGATAAATTATTTCGCCTTCTTGGATCTGCTGCACTGTTCTGTCCAAAAGATCCAGTGCTTCAGCAAATAGGTGAATTAAATAACTTCATAAATCATGTGATTTTTCCTACAATTGGAAAACATGGAGTGATAAATCTAAACTTTCATGTTTAATTTATTTTCAGAAAGTGGAAATGGAACAACACAGAATAAAATAAGAGTTCCTTTGACAGCATCTCATTCAAGCACAGTTGCTGAAGAGTGTATAATGCTCCTGAGGTCACTTCATGTATTGCCACAGTGGAATCCATCTATAAGTCACATGCTAATAAACAAACTAACAATCGCTGGAGAAATGCTGACTGAGGGTGCCCTTTTTCACTATCAGGTAGGTATTTTAATTTAACAACTGACATACTAGAATTCTGAAAAAGTTTAATGAGAGAGATGTGTCTACCTTTTTCTCTCTGAAATATTTATCAGATGAGGCTTAGGAAGTAGAATCGTAATTAAAACAAAATACCACAAGGGCAGAAGCATTGAGAATTTAAATTGGAAACTTTGTAACTTCTAGCCTGAAAAATAAGTGGGATGTGAAGAATAGAGATGTAACACAATGTTTTGTTGGAGAAAACAATAGTAGAATTTGATGAATAGAACAGATAGCATTTATGTACAAGCCAGTGGAGCTATTATATAAAAGGAACTGTACAGAGAAAGAAAATATCAATTATCACATGACACAATGAATAAATAGGTGAAAGATGAAAGTAATTCATTTGTTGATAATTACAATGCAACTGTTTTCTAATCATTTGTCACTGTATGCATTTTATCTCTCATTAAGATACCATAAGTGACAAATTATTTACATTGGTGTTAGTAGGTTTGGTGGCTGCTCATTTCTGCTTTTTTCACAAAGCTTCTAGAACCATCTGTCAAAATGACACTTTTTTTTATGTATTTCAGTACACCTTCTTGCTATTGGTTGGTCAACCACAATTGACATTCGACAGCTTCGACACTTGAATTTATACATACTCACATTAAATATGTTTTATACGAGGGTGGTCCGATAAGTACTTAGCCTACAAAAGAAAAAAAGAAAATTTTTGGAAAAGTGGCGATTTATTTCTCAACATAGTCTTCTTTTAGCTCGATAGACTTGACCAAGTGATGCTCCAACTTCTTTAACCCATCTGAAAAATACATTTTCTGGAGATCTGCAAAGTAGGCCTCCGTGGCGGCGATAACCTCCTCATTCAACTCAAATTTCTGCCCGGCGAGTGTCTTCTTCAAGTTTGGAAACAAAAAGAAGTCACACAGGACCAAATATAATTATATGGTGGATGGGGCAACAGTTCATAGCCCAATTCGACTATTTTGGCAGTGGCTATGGTGGAGGTGTGAGCCGGTGCGTTGGCATGGTGGAAGAGCACTTTTTTCTTCACCAAAAGGAGCTCTATTTTCTGAAATTCAGTGTCAAATCCACCCAATAATCCGGCATAGTAAATCCCCACGATCATTTTGCCCTTCTCCAGGTAGTCGGTGTAGATCACACCTTGTGAATCCCAGAAAACGGTGGCCATCAGCTTTCCGGCCGATGGAACAGTCTTCGCCTTTTTCAGAGCACGTTCGCCGGGTAAAGTCCACTGTTTTGACTGTTCCTTGGTCTCTAGTTTGTACCAGTGGATCCATGTTTCGTCGACGGTCACGTAACGACGCAGAAACTCCTTCGGATTGAGCTTAAACAGCATCAAACACTGCTATGAAGTGGTCTCACGGTTGCGCTTGTTGTCTGGAGAGAGCACACATGGCACCCATCATGTCGACAGCTTTCTCATGCCCAAAATTTCATGCAAGATATGACCCATGCAGTCTTTTGAGATGCCTACAGCCCCAGCAATCTCGCGCACCTGCAATCGGCTGTCTGCCAATACGAGATCATGGATTTTTGTCATGTTATTCTCCATGGTAACGCTTTTCGTGGCTCATCAAAAACCGATGTGCGACCACGTTGAAACTCATTTAGCAAATTTTTGACAGTCACCATCGAAGGAGAAGAGTCACCATACACAGCATGCAAGTGCTCTTTGATTTCGCTGCGCAATTTTCCTTCCAAAAACAAGAAGCGAATCGCTGTCCGATATTGCTCTTTTTCCGTTTTTCTAAAATCCACGGACACCCACTTTCAAACGCGATCACAGCAAAACTATGAGTCTGATTTGGCTGAAATTTTAACAATAGCCGTCTAAGATAATGTACTACATGGTAATAAATTTCTCTGGTGACAGTGGCGCTACCAGTAAGAGAGGCTAAGTACTTATTGGACCTACCTCGTATATGTATGAATGAATTAATGATACTAAGGAAAAAGGAAGTGGCTTTTAGGCGATATAATTAACAAAGGATATGGATAATAACCTATCACTTACAAAAGTTGAGGGCTGTGAAAAGGGAATAACACGTAAGATGGACATCAAAATACAATATTTCGGTATAAACCCTTATTCATGTACTAGAGAATGAACCATTAGGTTTCAGAGGTGTACACCCACGGAAGGTTATATATTTATGATCTGGACCCACAGTGAAAACAAACTCCTAGAATTTCTCCATTCCTTTAAAAATGGCATCAATTTCATTAATTTTACTTGGTCCTACTCCTGCTTACACATCACGTTCCTCGATGTGAGCATCACACTCAGGCACGGTACCATTCATACCTCCGTCCACATCAAACCCACTAATTTATAGTGATTTCTACACTTCGACAAGTGTCGACCATTCCATTCGAATCGTTCCCTCCCTTAAAGCCTTGCCATCCAGGGCAGGCACATCTGTTGTGATTCTGATTTCCTCTTCCAGCATTCCTATAACCTATCACAGGTCCTTATTTCCCATTGTTACCCCATGGATATCCTACATAAACAGATCTCCCGTGCGATCACCAACCCTCCATGTAACCACTCTCGCTCATCACCTACAAAAATCAACCATAGCCCTGCCGTTCTCATTCACTTCTCTCCTGGCTTGATTCCATCAATCAAATCTTGTGACAGGGGCATTACTTCCTTCACTCCTTTCCAGAAATGCACACCTATTTACCCAATGTCCCCTGTAAATGTTTTAGGAGACCACCCTATCTCAAGAACATCTTGGTCCACAAATACCCTCCATCACACAAAAACACCATATGGATCTTTTCAATGCAATAGACATCGCTGCATAATCTGCAGCATGCTTCCACCTAGTAGTATATATTCCAACCCTATCACAAGGTGTTCAACAACTCACTTCATATACAAACTAACCTGCCACCACTGCATGACTTCCTAAATAGGCCTCACCACACAGCAACTCTGTAAGAATGAATGGTCACATACAAACAGTCCACACCTGCAACTTATACCTTCCAATACCAGAATATGACAATAGCCATGATTCCAACAATCTCAACGACCATTTAATCCAGACAAGTTGTTACATTCTTGAGATACAAATGAATAAATATGAGAAAATTCTAATCAGTAATTTTTAAACTTGGTATATGTGTTTATTAAATTGTAAATGTTTATAATTTTAGTATTTGTATATTATCAGTGATTTTTCTTTATAAATTTGTTTAGCAAGAAATATAATCAAATGAATTGAAAATAGGAAATTCATGGTACAGAAACAAGAGACCCACAAGGTAACCAGGTATAGAAGTGATTGGCAGAGGAAGTCAGTTCTGGACTATATGATATTTATTGGGGAACTGAAGAGGAGTGTGGCAGATGTAAAGGTAATACCATCAGAGGTATTAGATAGTGATCACCAACTATTGATAATGGAGCTAAAGATTGCGACAGATAGGACAAAATCAGAAAGACAGGATAGGAAATTAAGGGTATGGAAATTAAAAGAGAGCCGTAATGAAGAGGAATACCAGAGAATAGTAAGGAGTAAGATACCCACCGTGGAAATGGGGACAGTGGAAGAGATGTGGAATTTTTTAAAACGACATTATTTCTAGCAGCAGAAACTGTGTGGAAGGAGTGGTAACACCAAAAATTGGAAAGAAACGGCATGGTGGAATGATAGAGTAAAACAAGCAGTGGAACTCAAGAACAGGGCCTTTAGGGAATGGTTCAAGCAGAGAACACAGTAGAGAAGATATGAATATGTGAAGAAAAAGAAGAAGGTCAATAAAATAGTAATGGAGGAAGTGGCTGGAGAAATTGACAAACATGATGGAAGAAGATAGCAATGGATATAAGAAAGTATTATATTGAATGGTAAAAAGGAAGAAGGATCGGATAGATTATGTCAACATGCTGGATAAGGATGGAAAGGAAATAAACAGCTCAGAAAGACTAAAAAGGATGTGGAAGGAGCAATTTGAAACCTCACTAAACCCATATTGGTCACAGGATGATACATTTCATCAGGAGAATCAGGAAAATAACAGTCGTGTAGGAGAGAAAGTGAAGGATTTGACTTGGGAAAAAGTGGAAACAGCTCTGGGTAAGATGAAGGGTGGAAAGGCATCAGGCATCAATGAAGTGAGCGTGGAAATGATAAGGGCAGCAGGAGTAGTAGGAAAGCAGTGGCTATACTGTATGATGAGAGATGTATGGAATCAGGGCATCAAGAAAAAAGGAATAATTATACCTATATTCAAAAAAGGGAGCAGGCTGGAGTTTAAAAACTATAGAGGGATTACACCGATGTGCCACTGTGCCAAAGTGTATGAGAAGTACATTGAAAAAAGGAAACGTGACAGGGTGGAAAAAGAGCAAAGGAAGGAGCAGCACGGCTTCAGATAAGGGAGATTGATGGTAGACCCGATATTTGCTATGAGACAGCTACAGGAAAAACATAATGCGCATGGAAAGGATCTACTGTTGGTATTTCTCAATATTGAGCAAGCATATGATTTTGTACACAGGAGTAAGGTATTGAGGACCTTGGAGAACAGAGGAGTTCCCAAAGAAATCATCAGGACAGTGACAGAACTATACCAAGGAAGTATGAGCTATGTGAAAATAGGTGAAAGAAGAACAGATTGGCTGAAACAAAGAAATGGACTAAAACAAGGAAGTGCCCTCTTGCCACTACTCTTTATTGTAATCATGGATGATATAATGCAGAAGGTGGCAGTGAGAATAGGAGAGGAAAACATGAAGGTGATGGCTTTTGCGGATGATCTGATGGTCTGGGGAGATGATGAAGAGGAAGTACAGTGGCAGTTGAATGTATGGACAGACAATGTGGAGAAATATGGCCTGAAATATAATGTAAAGAATGTGAGTACATGGCAATAACCAGAAAGAAGAAAAGGATGACCCAGGGAATTGGGATGACAGGTGAACAACTAAAGAAGGTAAACAGGTTCAAGTATTTGAGGAGTGTATTAGAGGAATATGGAGGAAATGATGGCGAGATAAGTGAAAGAGGAATACAAGCAGAGGCGTTCCTAAGGAACATTAGAAGCCTGATATGGAATAAAGATGTGCCACAGAGAAGCAAGAGAGTAATTTACCACACATACTTTGTGCCTATCTTGACATATGCTGCTGAAACATGGACAATGAAGAAGTGAGACATCAGCAGGGTACAAGCAAGCAAAATGAAGTTTTTAAGAGGTAGAATCGGATTTACTAAAATGGACAGGATAAGGAATGAAGTGATTAGATGCATCATAAAAGAGGAACCCCTACAGGAAAGGGAAGAGAGGACCAGACTGAGATGGTATAGACATGAAAAGAGAATGGAGGTTCAGAGAATCCCAAGAAAAATCCACAAAATTAAGATACATGGTTAAAGACCCAGAGGAAGACCAAGAGATGGATGGCTGATAGGAGTGGAGGAGTGTGTACAGAAGAGAGGAGAGGACTGGAACAATGTGGTGACAGAGAGGTGGTGGGAAGAGAGAAGGAAATGGATAGGCTTGTGCATGAAGCAGACCCGGCCAATGGATGGAAACTGTTGAGGATGATTGATGATGATGATGATGATGATGATGATGATGATGATGAGTAAGAAATATAAACAGTGTACACCAATTATTATTATGATTTCAATTTGTACAAATTTACATTAAATGTCTGATGTAAATAGATTAATAAATTAATAAGTAAATAGAAATAATTTTTAACTTCTTTTGCACCAATACAAGGTACCCTTTGCTATATATATTCATTTTACCACTGCTTGTGATATGTATATAATATCTCAGACTTTCCTGACACTGATAATCCACTTCTTAACATTTCACCCCTACCACTTTCTTCTCTTGCCCTTTCTTTCACTGCCCAGCTAGTCATGTAGGAAACCTTTTGTGTGTGCACACCTCTGGATCCAAATGGCTCATGCTCTAGTGATTGAATCGAGTTTTATACTGAAATATTGTATTTTTGTGTCCATCTTACGTGTTATTCACTTTTAGCAGCCCTCAACTTTGGTGAGTGATGGGTTATTTTCCCTATCCTTATTTATATCAATTGATGTGTCATCTTACCATCACTTGTTGTGATTGTTTCTTCCTCTGCTGTAATATGTCAGTCAAATTAGGAAGAGTGGGGAAAGTAAACACAACACTTACCAAAGGCAGGAGAGTCATGGAGAATGCAAATACCGAACAACATATACTACAGTATTTTCATTTAAACCTTAATCATTTGAGCAGATGATTCACATGGCAAGCAAATCAGATGTGTACACACCAACACTCGCCACATGAAGAGTTGATATGACCAGTGTGTTGGCGATGTGAGGGTGGAAGGGGGTGGGAG
>CM061921.1:287860689-287910660 GCA_031002005.1 Vandiemenella viatica
AAGAGCTGTCACCTGGAGAAAATAAAAACTAATCAAACATAAACAAAAATAAATATTACAACACAGTGCATTACTCACTTATAAATAAATATTTAAAATCAGCACGAAATACAAATTAAAGGCCACTTAGAAACAACAGCTCAAAAAGAATCACTGTTTCTGAAATGAAGCTAAATTTTGCAGTAAACATTTCTTTAATACTCTATGCAGTCAAATAAGTTAATATGTAAAGAAATATTACATTTAAAACACTTTAAAGAGTATGACACATCTGAGGAAATCTACAAAGGCTTCTTTCTTATATATAAAAAAAAGTCTGAGTGCAAAGAGAAGCATTGAATATACTGGCACAAAACAGAAAATAGCATGACACTTCAAAAATACTTTGGGCAAAGCTAAATATTTTCCATTAAAGAAAAGTATATGTATAACCTTTACTGCAATGAAAAACATTTTAGATCATTTACTGCTGTACTGTAAACGTTAGCTGACGATAACATCTGAAAAATGTAAATACTTCAGGAACATCCAGAAGCCACAGAAATGATTGAACAACAACAGGAGACCTGCCAAAACAGTTCAATAGTAATATACATACTAGCTCTATAAGCTGGAATGATGCAGCAAGGTTTATTGCAGTTTGAAGTTAAGTAAGCCCCGAGATCAGTCTTTGTTTTTTTTTTTTTGTATTTTAGTGCATGGAAACCCTTCCCCCCCCCCCCCCAATATTACTGAAACAGAATAATGAACTAAAACACAATTTATTTTGCCTATTAGCAAGTTTTCTGAGGAAGAGAAATGTAATTAAATGAAAGTTTAAAATAAAAAAATAATAAAAAAATTACATAGCAGAGTGTCACTATCTTCATTAACATTAAAAAGCAAAAAATAAATACAAGAAATATGAAAACTTTAGAAAACGTAACTTACTAGTTTTGGCTTTAATTGAGTGACATTGTCACCATGTCCAAGACGTCCATATTCTCCTAACCCCCACGTATATAACTCTCCACTGGATGTTATTGCAGCACTATGTGAACTCCCACATGCTATATCCCGAATCCTTTTGGATTTAAGTTTCTTAATCAGATGTGGTTTGTCCAACGTTATTTTATTTCCATGACCAAGCTTTCCATCTTCACCTTCACCCCACGAAAACACCTAAACAAACATAACAGGCCCAATTTTAAATCACAAAGAAATTAAAATTATTATATATTTGCAGTTGTTTAATGACACTAAACATTTACTCTTTACCTTGCCATCAAGGGTTAAGGCCATTGCATGTTTCCCTCCAGAATGCACAGCAACTTTCTTCACCACATACTGACTAAGACCAACAACGAGCCTTGGAGAAGATATATTATTGCTATGGCCTAAACCAAGGCGACCATTTGTACCCTCACCACAGACATATAGCTTAAACAATAAAATACACAATTATTTTGAAATGAGTTTATGTAAACAGTGCAATACGCATACATGAGACCAACTGAAATAGTAATACTTTGTTTTGACTAAGAGAAATACACTAGCTTAAACAATAAAATATACAATTATTTTGAAAAGAGTTTATTTGCACAGTGCAATACAAATACATGAGATGAATTGAAATAGCGATACTATGCAAAAGGTTTAACTAATTTTCTATTAAACTGCTTAGTACAGTTCATCTTTTATACAAAGACAATATTTTTTAGGCATAGAAATATTGAGATTTAGATAAACAGTAGACGGCAACTACTTAAAAAAAATCATGAATAATAAATTGGTTTCTAAGGTATCCCCATCTCACAGATCAGACTGATGGCTATGGTACTTTAGAATAATTTAACTCTTAAATACACATCTCCATGGTTAGTTTTCTTCCCCAGAGTGTTCCTTAAGGAGAGGCTCTGCCTCATATTAAACTACGCATAATTTATTTATTTATTACTCTCGTCCCATAGACTCCTGCTGTAGAAGGAACTCTAAGATGTGGAACAAGTCGGAGTTAATATACCCCCCCCCCCTTTTTCCACATGGTGTATGATGAGCAACGGTATGAAGTAGGGGACTGTCTGTGGGGGCAATGTACAGTGGGGACCTAGTGTGCCCCATGACCGATACGGTAGCTGTGAAGGCCCTATAGGAACCCTGAAATATGACGGCCAACTGGCCTCTGGTGAAGCTACAACAGGCCTAGCAAGCAGTCAGTGGATGAAGCATGCTTTCAAAACTAAGCACAGCCTCAGAAATGATAGCTGTAATGGAGAACGACCTGGGCAATGGACTGGACTACGAGTTGGAAAAATCAATATATTATCACTAAAAGGAAAGGAACAGGAAATTATCAGTGTAATGGAAGAGAGGAACATAAGCATATTAGGATTAAGTGAAACAAAATGGAAAGGGCATGGAAGTAAGGAAATAGGTAAAAGGTACACACTTGTAGTATATTGAGAGATTTTAGCTATAATATGTTCTAACTTTCGCTCGGGATAAATTTTCTCAAGCTGCAGCTATGTAATGTAATTCCACCCAACGAAGCAGAGCTCAAGGTTGGGCAAAGTCACTTCCCGTGGGAATCAGTCCCCCTACCAGGGTAACTCCGAAAGCCCTTAGCCAGGGATTTTAGACGAATAGGATTAAGTCACTTGACTTCTCCCCACCACGTTTCTACTCTGGAGAGCGCAGTCTGGAACGGCCTCTGGGGCAGTCGTTTCGCCGATTCAAAGGATGGACCACGTCGCCATACGGCAAGCAGATTTTATTAGGTAATGGCTAATGCAATTTATACCCTCTGGCTGGCTGAGAAAGAATATCCCGAGTGGCAGGATTTTATTAGTAGCAGATGCCTTTTTTGATAGCTAGTTTATGCAGTATTTTTCATTTATTTCAAGTGTATGTCTATGTGCCCATTTTTACCGAAGTATTAAAGTCACTCAATTCTTTCAACTACATGTTTTCATTTGTATCGCTGATTCCTGCTCATTACTAGCTATAAGTGTGGGCAGAACGTAGTCACTCTGATCTTATGGCCACATATCTTCGAAAGCTAATCGAGGAGTGGTTGATCAGAGGCGAATCCAAACTTTGGCCGTGGTGACTTGCCGCTCAGTTACTACACACTATGGTGGTCGGGAAAAGTAGACAAGGGACGTGATGGGGTAGCAGTAGTGCTAAATAAAATACTGGCAGGAAAAGTCATAAATGTTAGCTACACCAACAAAAGGATATTGAAACTGTCAATTGTGGTAAATGGAGAGATAGTAGATATCATCCAAGCATATGGTCCCCAAGCTGGGAGCATAGAAGAAGAGAAAGAAGAATTTATACAAGACCTGGAAAGAGAAATCAAGGCAGGAAGTGTTATCATAATATGAGACTCAAATGCCAGAGTAGGTAAAGAAAATACTATGGGAAGCCATGGCATGGAACCAAGGAATAAAGAGGGAGAAAATCATCTAGATTTTTGCCTACAGAACTGATTAGTTGTTGGCAACACTAGACATGAGAAAAGAGATATTCACAAGTTTACCCGATAGAGCTGGGATGGGCAGAGTAGAGGCTTAATAGATTATATATTGTTCAGTAAATGTCTTCACCCAAAATTAATGGATGTAAAAGTCATACCAAATGTGAACCTAGAAGGAGATCACTGGTTGGTTGTAGCAGACTTTAAGAAATTCAGTCTGGGCAAAGATGTAAGCAAAACGATGCAAAGGATAAGGTGTTGGAAGCTAGCAAATAGTGGCACTAAGGAAATATTTCAGGAAGAAGTGAAGGCCAACTTGCTCAAGGATGAAACAAGAACAGAAGAAGAGGAATGGAGAAGATTTAGAGCAACATTAGTAAATGCAGCAGAGAGGACACGTGGAAGAATGTCAAATAAGAGGAAGGGAAGGAAACACCATAGTGAAATGAGCGTATTGTTGAAGCTGTTAAAAGAAAGAATAGGGTATGGAGAGAGTGGTTTTAAGACATAACTGAAGAGAAAAGAGCGAGATGGAATAGGTTAACAAAAGCCTCAGAAAAAATGATAAAAATAGCAAAGGTAAAATCTTGGGAGGAATTCACAGATAAAGTGAAGACAAGTTACAAAGGAAATAAGAAAATAATGTAAGGGGGTGTAAGAAACAAAACCTAGAGATATGTTGACAAAAGTTCTGGACAAATCAGGTGAAGTGCAATGGAAAGAGGAAGAGGTATTGAGTACATGGAAAGAGTCCTACAAAAACCTGTTGGAAGGAACAGAAGGAAACCAGGAAGGAACCAAAGAAAAGCATGGAGGAACAACTTCTTTAGAAGAATTAAGCATGTCACATAACCTTACATATGTCAGTATACCTTCAAAAACAGTTCAAAGGATCCTTAACACACTTAAAACCAATAGCAGATCATTTTAGAAGCATTTTCCAGTAATTTGAGAGTCAGAAAACCTGTTAGTAAGGAGAGTTTCAGCTATTTTGTATTTTTCGAAAATACTATAAGGAAATTTAGACATTTTTAGAAGCCTTTCGGCCACATTCATTTTCAGAGGTGTAAAACGAGATGACAATTCAAATTAGATCCAACACTTGCATGTTAGAAAAATATATTAAGGAAATATCGTGAAATTGGTGATCTTGCAAGCTCATGGAAATTATTGCACAAGTAACTTTTTTCACCTAATTTTCAAGGTATAGCTAAGATTCAGAGCTCAAAATGTTCAGCATAAGATAATACGCAACATACGAAAAGATAGAGTCAATAACTAAAAGGAAAGTATGTTTTTTAGACAAAATAAGAGATTTCGCTGACTCTGCAATTCAAAATTTCTGCAGACATACAGATCTGAGGGCATAGAAATGACATTTACATTAAAAGAGAAGCTTTCACTGAACACATGGAGTGATTTTTGTAAAGATTCCGACAATATATAAGCCATAAAAGCGGAATTAACGTTTGCACATAATTGCTGCTACTAAGCATTATTTTGGAAACAAAGGATTGGCATTATGGGAAATAGATAACGAGGAAATAATATTACCATCAGATAGATAATTTAATTTAGTAAAGTTTGAGATATATTGCAGATTGGTAACACTAATATATTTGGAGATAGTGAACATACAAGTTTTTTAGCTGACTTTGCACTTATAGTCAAAGTCGATTTTCACCATCAAATACATTTGGGATCTAGACGTGTTATATGTCAAAAGTTGAGGAAATTTTTATAGAATATTTTGATAACAGAATCATTTCACAGACTAACGAATTGTGGGAATGATGACAGAGTAGAGCTTTTACGACTTTAACTTGAAATCCACAAATCCTAGGAGAAAACTTGTCATAACTAAAAATGACATTTAAAATATGCTTCATAACATATCAAAATTTCAGAATTATCGGAATAAAAATAAGGTTTCCCTTTGTCAAATCAAGTGTCTGCTGTCAGCTGGCCCAATATGAATATAAGGAGCCATTGCCAGCCTAGGCGGGTGGCAGTAATTCGGCAGAAGTTGAACCGAGAGGACAGCGTGTTGGTTGGTCGCAGAGATGTAGAAAATTTTAGTAGTGACGTTATAATGGAGCGGGGTCAATCTTCCTTCGAGATGAACTTTTAACTTTCACATCTAGGGGTTAGGAGGAAGTTGCTTACTGTGAGAGGATGGTTTAACCTGTAATCATTTATTTCGGATAGAAGTCTGATGCTTTTCTATTTGGTCTACGCTGGTACCAAGTTAATGTAAGAACTTTTGAAAAAAAAAAATTGGAATTAATTAGGTAGTCTGAAGTTGTATTCTAAGAACATACCTTTATCCCTTGGGGTAATTACGAGGGATTGGCGACCGTAAATAGAATCATTTAAGGGTACCAGACACGATCATAGTTAAGACAAGCTGCTGTAAGCTACAACCCCGAGCAAGCAGGATGTTTTACAAGCATTCTGGAATTAGAATAGGCAGTGAAATAAATGTCAAATGTGAAACTGCCAGGACTAGATGACAGCAGAAATGGTAAAAGCAGCAGGAGCAATGGGAATGTAGTGGTTATATAGAATCATAAGGAGAGTCTGGAAAGATAGGAAAATACCAGAGGATTGGAGGAAGGGAGTCATAGTGCCTATTCATAAAAAAGGGAGTAAAATGAAATGTGAGATCTACAAGGGTATTACATTGCTGAGCCAAGGCCTGAAAATATATGAAAAAAATATTCTAAATAAAATCAAGCAAAGGCTAGAGAATATAGGTAGAGAAGAGCAGTTTGGTTTCAGGCAAGGAAGATCTACAGTGGATGCAATTTTTATACTCAGCCAAATCATATAGAAAAGGTGGGAATAAGACAAAGACACAATAATAGCTTTCATCAACATAAAAAAGGCCTATGAGAAAATACTGAGGAAAAGCATATGGCTAAGTTTAAAAAAAGAGGGTATGAGAATTGCACACGCATAGACAGTAACATTTAGAATGGTTTCATATGGAAAGAGGAGTAAGACAAGAAATGTATTGTCACCTGTCCTGTTTAATGTAGTATTAGAGGTAGTAATCACAGAAGTCCAGGGATACAGAGATACTACAGAGCTGAAGGTGATAGCATATGCTGATGACATCATAATATGGGAGGAGACAGAGCAGGATCTGGAAAGAGAATTACGGAAATGGTGGACTGCAATGGGTAAACATGGCCTGGAGATTAGTGTGGAAAAGACAAACTTAAGGAAGATAACAAGAAACATTGGCACTTGGAAGGATATTTTGCTCGATGGCAAGAAATCGGAATGGGTAGAATCTTTTGAGTATCTGGGAAGCAAGGTAACTATCAATGGAAAGATGGAGGAAGAACAGGTCAGAGAGTAAGGTTTTTATTTTATTTTACTTATGGCTTTATTCCTCGTCGAAGGCGATGTCATTAGATGTGGAATAGGATTGGGGACAATCAATGGGAAGGAATTCAGCCATGGCCTTTTTGAAGTAAGCATCCCGGCATTTGCCTGGAGTAATTTGGGAAAACCATGGAATACCCAAATCTGGATGCCTGGATGGGGATTTAAACTGGCATCCTCCCGAATGTCAGGCCAGAATTTTAACCGTTCACCCACCACACTCAGTCAGATAGTAAGGAAGAGTGGAAAATTCTATCATCAGATTAAGGATGTAATCTGAACGTGGAACATTGGGAAGGATGCCAAAATTCTGCTATATGAAGTATATTACCAGCCCATACTGACTTATTGTTCTAGGACATGGACATGGACAAAGAGAGATATTAGCAGATTGCAGGCAGCAGAGATGAGGTTTCTGAGAGGGATAGAGAATGTCACGAGAAAATATAAAATCAGAAATGAAAACATCATGGAGACTACAAGTGGAAGCATTAGAAGAAATGTTAACAAGGATAAGAATACAGTGGTTGGGTCATGAAAGTAGCACTGTTGAACAATGGGAAGGGAAGGAGACCAGTTGAAAGACCTTGGGCCAGATGGATGGACCAAGTGAAGAAAAATGCAGAAGCTAAGGAAGTCGTTTGGAGAAAAGTGAATGGAGGAGAAATCTTGGAATGACCGTCAGACTTGGAAGAGGATGTGCAGGACGACCCGCAAAAGCAGAAATGCATGACGATGATGACAACATGAGTAATAATCATGGTGAAAAAATATCATATATGAAAAACAAAACAAAAAAATTAAACACTAAAATTTGCAACAAAATTTTGCAAAAGGCATATTAAATTCAATTAGTTTTGCTTGTGCAAATTCTTGGATGTAGTAGGAGTTGTCAATAAGATAATATCTCATTTATTCTTTAAATACCTTTTTGTTATCTAGAAACTATTTTATACTTTTAGGAAGATTATTAAACAGATACATCCAAGGATAATTTTTGTACCAATGACAATGAGATTTGTATAAGGTTACTTTTGTTTCTTTTACTGAAATTATGTACCTACATATTTGATGTAAATAGTCAAAATTTTCTGTGACAAAGGACATAAGAGAAAATATATAAACTGAGAAGCTATTGTAAGAATGTTGAGCTTTTTAAGTGTTATCTGCAAGTAGTTCAGTATCCACATAACACTTTCCTTCAATATGAAAAGCTTTTTACCTTGTGAAGTCTCCCCCCCCCCCCCCAATAAAACATTACTGAATGAAAATAGGAAGAGTCCACATGTTAATTCCTGATCTGCTGTGTACTTGTCGCAAAGATAGCATACTTAACTTCTTCAGTAGTAATGTGATATGTCCATTCCAATTGAAATTATCATCCATTTGTATGCAAATAAATTTAATAAGCTTTGTTATCAAGATTATGTTATTTTTATAACATATATGTAAACATTGCTGCACATTTTTTTTGCTTTAAATCTAATATATTGGGTTTTATAAAAAATTAATTTTAGTGAGTTTACCTTAAACCATCTGACCAGTGCACTGAGTATTTCAATTCCACATAATTCCACATTACTGTCTAGTGCTTAGAAAAAAAAAAATGATGGTGTCATCTAAAAACAAAATGCTCCTAGCTTTTGGGGGCTTAGAGTCATAACAACGTATCTACAAAATGTGTGTTTTGAGAAAAAGGCAAAAGAAGTTTTGCAACTGCTGAAACACTACCAATGTTACCATCTAAGATTAAGTCGCTTGTAGCTGTGATACCTCATGGTCCTTAGAATGTATTCACATAATTCCAACAATTTATAATCTGTAACAATAGGTACTGCAGAACAAAATAGTGAACAATGTCGCAGATATGTTGTTTTGACTTTAAACATCGTAGTGGTCTGGGTAGTTACGTCCAATAGAGTTGTAATTGCAAAACCAAACAATGCACTATTTAAGAGAATTTATTTTGTTTTAATTTTGATTAATACTATTAAACAATTTATTTTAGACATTTTAAAGTATTTCACAGCGCTTCGCGAGTTACATGGAACATAATTAGGCCGTCTTTAAACACTGCATAAAGATAATTGCAATAATAAAATGGCAAAAAAAAAAACATGAGAATCCCTACACACATATTTATAAAATTGTCAGTGAGAGAGTTGTAAAAACCTTAATTAGGTAACAATGAAAGGAAAGAAAGGGAAAATACACCCAACACTCACCAAAGCTGAAGGGAGGAGGGCAGCAGCAACACAGCACAACACACAAACAAATAAAAAACAATATTTCGGGTGAAGAATCCCCTTTTTCAAGTTAACAGATAGGTGGCTGGTCTTGCGCAAGACTTGCGCAGGACGCAGCCACTCATAGAACGCAACAGACTGTCGGAGGTGGTGGGGGCAGCAACGATAATATAACCGCGAGTATACGAAAGATTGAAATGATCAAAAAAAAAAAAAAATATATATATATATATATATATTAGTTATTAAAAATATATATAAAGAAGAAATATAATTGAAAATTAAAAAAAAAAAAAAATATTTAAGAAACTATTGAACTATTGTACTGGCCAGTGGTGGGTGTATAGGGTGAGGATGGAAGATGTTAACGGAAATTAAGGCCTGGGGGATGTCTGGTTTGAAGGATGTGTTGATATGCCAATTCCCACCTGCGGAGTTCAGATTGGGAGGTAGTGTCTGGAAGTACTCTAATGGCTCTTACTGTGAAGCAGTTATTAAGGTCACGGGTGTTATGAGTACTGGCATGGTGAGCAACAGGGAGGTCCAGGTTTTGGGAGTAAACTGTCTGTCTGTGACTATTCATTCTGATGGATAATGAGTTTGAGGTCAGGCCAATGTAGGAACTTGGACAGTGGAGGCAGGTGAGCTGGTAAATGAGATGGGTGGTTGTACAGGTGGCATGACCTATTATGGGGTAGGTTTCACCAGTTGTAGGATTGCTATAGGTAGTGGTAGGCGGATGCATACCGCAAGTTTTGCAACGGGGTCTCTTACAAGGGAAGGATCCAAACGGTGGTTTAGGAGCATCAGAGGCTTGATATTTATGTACAAGAATGTTTTTTAGATTAGGCGGTCTGCTGAAGGTGACTCGGGGTGTGGTGGGAAGGATAGATGGAAGAATGCGGCGCATTTCAGGAAAGGATCTAAGAAAGTCATAGCCCAGATGAAGAATTTTGTTTAGGGATTCCAGGCCAGGGAAAAACTGGGTGAGAAAAACAGGGTTCTGATTGGCTTTAGGTTGTTTGTGTCGGTGTGGAGGACTGTCCCTGACCCTTTATACTTGTTTTTGAATTAGTTCTGGAGGATAATTGCGGTTTATGAGTGCCTGGGTCAGATTGTTGGTGTAGAGGGTAAAGGACTCGTGATCAGAGCATATGCGTTTGCCCCGAATGGCTAGGCTGTATGGAATGGAACGTTTTGTGTGATATGGATGGCAGCTATCAAAATGGAGATATTGTTGTAGGTTAGTGGGTTTTATGTGGACAGAGGTGTGTAAGTGACCGTTCCGTACAGAGATGTCTACATCCAGAAAAGTGATGTCAGTCTGAGAGTAGCACCAGGTGAAATTATATATATTAATTATATATATATTATTACACTTTAGTCACTATCGTCATCAGCAGTTGTTTCTGTTCCTTCGTCAGCTACAGTAGGTTTGCCTACTATTAACGAATTGTAAAAGAGGTGATACTGCTCGGGTACGATTTCCATATTGCACAGATCTAGGAGGTCCTTGAGCTTATCTTTCTGTATTGGAATTGGAGAGGAATACGCTGGCTTAAGCGTGAAAGATTCTTACAGCCTTGTTTTAGTTCTGTGGGATATTCGAGTCTTTTAAATTCTTCAGTAGTATGGTTGTATATAAAATAAATATACAAAAAAAAAAACACCATCTTCAGCCAATTGACATTATTAACGTCACTATCAACATTTCTGTATTTTATCATGAAGCGTCTCAGTTCTGGGAAATTTAATACATCATTCTGCTGAACTTCAATGACATGATATTTTTATTTGCCATTCTCATGGCAGTGAACCATCCTGATGGATCAAAAATATCCAACAGTTTTTTTTTTCTCTCTATCGAGGCATGAACAGAGTCACACTGCATTTGCGAGTGACCTGGCACAAAAAACATGTGATTTATAACAGGGATATCAAGGTGCTTAACAGCATACAGGAACATAGCAGACACATTTGCATTTCTATTTTGCCCTCCACACGTATCAGAAAAGAAGTTCCAATCTTTCCCATCAGCATTTTGTTCTAAATAATTGAATAAGCATGAAGAAATTTCTCTAAATCCACATTTGGTGGTCCTTTCACTCCACATGCCAAATGCAGATTCTCTTGAAGTTGTATTGTATATGATTAAGTTGTAGACAGCAAATCTTCGATGATAAAACAACGCATTAGCATTTGTCTTTGGAAAGTAGCAGACAGCTTCTAAATCAAATTAAGCTAAATGAGTTTTCCTTGTTGCAGCTTCCATCTTGATGTAGTCTTTCAGAGCCCTTGCTAAACACTTATGAGATATACGAGCATTCTGTTCTGAACGGTGAATTTCTTTCTCTCTGACATTCATGTGGGAGAATCTGTAACACGTATCACACAAATCATTTTTAGGTATATGGAAAGATAGGTTAAATTCTGTCTTAGATATTAATCGATAATAAGATTACTTTTCAGGGGTTGCGTTACCGGTACCGTTTTTGCAAGTTTCCACATACATTTCGTACATTTTTCGAAAATTTAAATCGTGTAGGAATCCTTCCTTCCTAGCATAATGTGAAGGGAGTTTTGGAATGCTTTTAATGTGAGATCCAATTCTTTCTTTGACAGCACCTTTTGTAGCAACTGCTGGTTTGTGACATCCTCTTTCATCTTTGGAAATGATATTGTGCTCATTCCTTTTTAACAGAACCTGGCATATGAATGATTCAGTCAATCAAATGTAGTAAGAAAGAATGATTGGCAAACCTGAAAATTTGCATCATCTTTGGTTAGAAAGTATTAATTTGTAAATTTTCTCTAGGACGAGCCCTCAGAAGTCTTAGTACTTCACTTATCCATCTTTTCTAAAAGAGAACTGACGTACAAACGCTGCCTGTTTACATCACCTAGATTCCAAAATTGTTGGCGCATTTTTAATCTGCCAGCCTCAGTAAAATTAAAGCTGCACTTTCTCGAGCACTTTGAACAATCGTTTGGTTTAACTGACCGCCCAGGAACATATTTGCCTTTGCAAGAATAATACGGTTCCCCAGACTGCCGTTTAATTTTTCTATAAATTTTCTTCCATTTCTCAGGCTGAGCCACTCGTCTGCATTTTACTTTTATCTCATTCTCTACTTCAATGTTACGAGCAGGTCTGTACTATTATTGCCAGTTTTAGGTCCAGCATCACCTAAAAATCCGAACTGATTGGTTCTTTCTTGTAAGAAAACATTGATTGTCAATATCGATTGTTTGTGCTTCAATATTTGGCCGAGGTGGAATATTTAAAGATTTCTGAAGAAACGTTAGAGGGCGATCTGGAAAAAAATAAACAACGATTTACCTAGGGAATATCATGAAGAATCGAATAATGAATAAATACTGTTAATAATTTATGTCGTGTGCATTAAATTAAGGTAAAAGCACTCATATCTGACAAATTTTTGTAGAAGAAATCCTACTCGCAATGTTTTTCCTTTATAATATCTGGAGATACGCTCTTTTGTCACTGAACAATACAGTACTGCAAACGGAGTTGAAATGACGCAAAAGGCAATACGTCATTTTCACAATAAACAGTAAAGTGAAATTGTAGATACGCTACACATTATCTCTGGAACGGTTAAAGATAGGACTCCCAGTGTTTTTCCATTGGATAGATTGGTTCTTCACAATAATAGTGGTGTAAATATGTCAAAATGGCCAATTTTGTAGATACGCTGTTATGACTCTAAGCCCCCGCTTTGCTGGATAAGTTTTCCAGATAGATCATGCATATATAATAAAAACAGAAGGAATGCTAGGATAGAACCTTTGTGGAATGTTATATTGTATTTTCTCTCTGTCTGATGAATTACTTTCATTGATTTAAAAAAAAAAAATATAAACTTTTTGCATGTGGCGATCTGTAAATAAATTAAACCATTTACCTGAAGTTCTTTGTATACCATAGTTTTTTCAAAATTAATTCATGGGTATAACAGTAATATGCTTTAATGATTTCACAAAAAATCCCTCTGGGACATTTTATTACTTCAAATGGTTTTTTTTTATATATATATAAAAAAGAATATATAGCTATGTCTGTGGATAAATCTTTTTGAAATCCATACTGTGAAGTAGTAAGAATATTACATTGTGTAACATGTTTTATTACTCTACAATAAACCACTTTTTCAAAAGTCTTTTAGAATTCTGAAAGTAAAAAAAAAAATGGTATGGTGGTTACCTATACTTGTCAATTCCTCTTTTTTAAATAAAGGTTTTATAGCTACGTATTGTAGCCTGCAAAGATTCAATACAAATGTGGACAAGTATATGACATATTATCTGAACATCTTTTCAATAATTTACTTGAAATGTTGTAATAGCTATAGGAATTTTAAGGATTTAGTTGTTTCATGAGTTTGTTTACTTCTGAGGCTACTTGCCAGTACAGCTGTTCCCATTAATGTCCCACCATACTTGATTGGGATGGTACAAACACACCCAGGTTAAATCGTGGGCCTACATACCAGCTAACCTGATTATAGAAAACTCCCTAAAAGCCACAATCATCAAGGCAAATTCAGGTATAGCCTAGCCTCATAAACTATATATTTCACAAACAAAAATATAGTTATCAGATAGAATACATGTTACATATTTCATAGATATCTGCTACCACCAATCAAAACTAAAACATGCCTAGGAAGTCAGCAGTGGATGAAATGTTGCTTTGAAAATGAACACAAATATAATTGGGAAGGCAATCTGAAGAAGCCTTAGGCAGCATCTCCTAAAAATGGAAGCCTGTGTGCGTGCTTGTGACATCAGTGTCGAATGTAGACCGTTACTTGAATAAGTTTAGTTTGTAAGCGCTTGTATGGAAAGTGCAGTTACTCCATGATTTGTTGTATACTTTTAGTGCATTAGTTTCCATGATATATTTGTATTCTATTGATTTTCTTGTGGCCTCCTAATATGCCATATCGCTGCTGTGTGCCGAATTGTAGAGGAAATAATGCAGGTAGACCAAAAGTTGCTGTATTTATATTTTCGGATGATGAAGCCTTGAGGACGAAACGGATATCAAGTATACACAGGGATTACTTTGTTCCTTCTTCAAATCCAAGGGTAAGGGTTTTTTTTTTTTTTTTTTTACATTATTAAGAGGTTAAGTTCACTCACAAAGCTTGTATGGATGTTTCTATGGTGTAATATCTGATATGCACACTACAAATACAAATTGTACTTTTTTTTTAATGAGTTTCGCTTTTTATTGAAAGAGTCTAACTGTTCAGCTGTAACATTTATTGTTATATTTAACAATTTTGAATGTTTACAAAAATAGCAGCTAATGTTCTACATCAATATTTTTGCAGTAATAGATTACAAGAAGCTTATTCATACTCAGCGTTAGTGTCGTTGCATGAGTTCATATGTATTTATTTAATTGTTTCTTTTCCTTTGCCAGTAAGTCTTCACATTTTCACAACATTCGACATTTTTCCTTGAACTGCTCTATTACCTCTGTGTTGAGCCACATATCGGCACTTGATACATTCGCAAATGAAATAATGTTGTGGTTTGGAGTGTCTATTGTTTTTCTGCTTGTTTATATATAAAATTGTATCATATGAAATAATAACTTTATCTCCCTCTCTCTGTGTGTGTTTGTTTGTAATGTACGGCTAGGGTGGGAGTGGGACATGTTTATTTCTATGGTGTGGTGGACGGGTATGTTAGGGGTGCTGTAAATGGTATGGAAGATATTTTCATTCTGTTCTAATGTTTATTTAAATATTTTGTTCCTATAACAAAATCCTGTATTTATTCTCTAGGAGCATATACACTTATTATTCAATTATTTGATCTTTTAATCTGGACAATGTTGGATGTGCCATGATCATGTGGTCATTCAGGAGGTTTTTGTTTTCTAAGAGTGCTTTGTGTATGTGTACACACCCAGAAATATGTTACCCTTCATGATCATTTATGGCTAACTTTGCAGTACTTTGATAACTCTGCCATGAGTACCCTTTTTAAATTCCATGGTTGTGGGCATCACAATTTATGAATTTTTATTTACAGGTATGCCAGGCTCACTTCCAGAAAGATATCATTTGGGAAACATGAGTTTGGGATGAAAGCACAGGCCAAGTATTAAGTGCCCCCCTCCAAAAACCAAGTTTGAAGCCAGGTGTAGTTCCACTGATACTCCCAAACTGTCCTGCATACCTCTCCAAAGAAGAGATGAGGAGAGAAGGAACAGAGGATAACAAGCTGAGGCTTGAATATGAACAACTAGCAGCAGCACTACAGTGTAGATTATCTTCTAGAAAATACTTTCAGCTTCTGTTCTTTAGAAGAGTTATTGTTATGCACCAAGGAAGAGGAATTGCCCTGTGATTGGAATGTAATTGAAGTGAACAGTGAATTTGTGTATTTTTTTAAAAATCACAAGAAATGCAGTACCATCAATTACACATTCTGCTGTTGTAGATAAAAATTTAAATGTTTCACTGTTTAGGGGAAATTTGGAATTAATGATATTAGGAAGGTTATCTTTTCCTCAAAAGATAAATAATATACATAAGACTGTAAGTATAGTGCAAGAGTTTTCAGATGTAGATTCTGGGTGCTCAGAATTCTGTATAAATAGTCTTGTACAGATGGTAAGAGAAAGTTTAGGAGTGTTGCAAGGTAAAGTAGAGGAGTGATAGAATTTATATCTGAGCAAATTGGGCTCATAAATGTCTAGAGATTCAATCTTAGGTTTAGTTCCATATTCATGACGTTTTGTTGTTTATTTTTTTCCATTTCTTCTCATGCTTATAAGTTTGTACGTGGCAGTTCTTTATCGAAAATGCCATATCCAAGTACTCTACATAGAATCTGCAGCAGATTGAATGTAAATCCATGAAAAGCTTGGGGGAAGTAATTTCGTATCTTATGCAAAACAGAAATTTCAGTATTTGAACACCAATGATGTTAATGAGGTTTTGAATGGAGATGAAATTCATCTAAACTCCCATTTGGAATACAGAGGGGGCAGTGTTTTGGGCATGTCATATAATTCAGAACATGATGCAAATTCAGCATTTGTATTTATGTTGAACAGTGTAAGGTCTGACTACAGAGATGTTGTTCACATCCCAGTGAAAACCATTTCTGCTCAGTTGTTACATGATGTGCTGTTATCCATAATAAATGGCCTTGAACTTATTGGCTACAGGGTTTTTTGTGTTGCAACTGACAACAATAAAATTAATACTAAAACTATGTCAATGTTTTCTGTGGATAAGGAAATTAATATTGTTTTTAAATACCCAGCTAACCCTGATCACCCACTTTTCTTTCTAATTGATCCAGTTCACATACTGAAGTGCATATGAAATGTGTGGCTGGTCAGAAAAATGAATATAAATAGATGATCTATCCTCAGTTTCCAGTTAGAGAGTAATTGGAACAAAATAAGTTTTTTTTGTAGCTTCTTTTAAAACATTAAAAAAGCTTTATGAGATAGATTCCAGTTTATTGTAAGATATGGTCATACACTGAAATTACCCTACCTCTCTAGAGAAACAGAGTATGAAATTGGTGTTATAAATTTTTAATCGACATATGAATGATGAATCATATTCTATTTCAAAATATTTCCTGTATATAATTGGTACCGACTGTAAAATAAACCGTAAATTTGCAGTTGTACTGTATTTCTATCTTCATTCGTTTCCAACATGTAGGCTTTCATATTGCTTTGGTTTATATGATAATATTAGTAAAGAGTCTCTAAACAAGGGAACATTTCCTCCTTAACTATTAGCACCTTAGGCTACTTTTAGTTTAATTTTACAGGTCTTATTACTTTGTGTGATAGACATTTCAAGAACTTGAAATTTTTATTGCAGTTATTTTTTAATGTAAAGAATTCTACACAGGTTCTCTTATAACA
Source organism: Vandiemenella viatica (assembly GCA_031002005.1). Lineage (NCBI taxonomy): Eukaryota > Metazoa > Arthropoda > Insecta > Orthoptera > Morabidae > Vandiemenella > Vandiemenella viatica. Next base: position 287,877,719 of record CM061921.1, read on the forward strand.
GCTTGCAGCTTTACAGTTTTAAATAATGCAATATAATGGACCGGCAATGATACAAATTATAGTATGATATTATGCAAGTATCCAAAAAATTTTAAGTCCTTAGTTTTTATATTTTGTGAGAATATTTCCTTACAAATGGGGGAAAAAAACTTCAGATATATGGAAATTGGGTTTCAAAGTATTGACACATGTTTAGTGCAATACTGTTCTATAAGCTATTTTTTATAATGAGTCACTGGGCACTTCCCCTTAAAGTGTCCTTTTTAGTCTTTTCATGATTTGTCTGGCTTCTCTTTCTCTCATTGTCATATATTTTCCAGTTGCTATTCCTGACTTAAGAAATTCACATATAGTAATAAAATTGCCTTTATTGTAGGTTGATGCTGCATTATATACTATAAAATGTTGAGTACATATTTCCAGGTATATGTTTTCAGGGATTCTTGTGCAACTTACATTGTTCGCTCTAAATTTTAGTTCTCTGTTCGGCCATGGAGACATCTCTTCAGAAGTTCAATATGAGAAATATCTCTGAAAACTGCCTTTATTATATCTATAACAGCTTCTGGTACCATATAGTGTTGTTCATGGACTTTAAGTTCCTTGATATGAATATGATTATTCCTTAGATTGTATTATTTTTGTGATCCTTCTGCAACAAACTTTCGTAGCTGTATGACAAGCAATTCCCTGGAAAAAATTTAGTCAAAAAAATTTTTCCCTCACTTTCAGAAATGGAAAAACAATTTGGCTGCAATTATATTACCACTGGAACAGTGAAATCTTTACCGAAAACCTGTAATTTCAGCCTGATTGAAATGAAGTTAGCTTAAGAACAAAAGCAGAATCGACGAAATCCAGAAAGTAAGCCTGTCCATAATCATTCTGGGAACATCATATATACTCATCTTGAACATGTGGGACTTCCAGGAGGATAAGGTTTTCTAGGAAAGGATGTATGAACTGTGGAGAATCACGTCATCAGTCCTACATTACAACAGCATTTTGATTAAAACACATTTAAAAATACTCTAAACACATTACAGACAAAAGAATTGTAATTTCAAAGAGGAAATGTTGTAGTTTCATGTATCATCAAGATGTGAAATTCGGTTTTTCAAGACATTTTCAGTCATACAAATGTACGCGCAGTATTGTTGAATGGACTACTTGTGATGACGTCATGCACTGGCATACAGGATTTCATTTTTAGGAGGTGCTGCCTTAGGACACTATATGGGGATTATTTTTTGTTACCTAATTTATCTACAACTGAAGTAAAATGACCTGAATGCATCTCCATAATATGTGCCTTATAAAGAAATTGGTTCTATGATGGTCAAAGATCACGTAACTCAACGTATTGCTCTAAGGAACAAACACTACAGTTCTAACAAAAGCAAGACGATTAATAAAACCAAGGATTAGCAAGGAAGCAACCAACTGACCAGCAATATGAGGTATGGTTTCAATAAAATACATTTGATTCATAACACAGCAGGCAAGAAACTTCTTTTATTAAGTCCACATTCTTTGGCCCAGCCATTAGAGTTCCCATAGACAGAGCCAGTGCAGGAAAAATTATTTTGATATCATTCATAACACCCCCACCATATTAAAATAAATTAAAGTGTAATATAGCATTCAACAGCAATACACAGTATTTATTAACTACCATTGCTATTTTACACATTAGTCTGCAATGTATTGAGCCACATGTAAAACATGGTTCAAGCAATTTAACTTTTTATGATAGCACCATTTATTCCTTCACCGATACCTTGGTTTTTACATTCTTGTGCATTTGCTGTTAAAGCCAACAGCCTTGCATCCAATGTTCAAATGCAGTTCCCCTGTATGACCATCTTCAGCATCTCTTGCTGATGATATCTGAGACAGAGCTACCTTCTTCTATACATTCCACACATATGGTAAACAAGTTTTGCAATACCTCTGGAGTGGTTTTCCTTATTCTTTTGAGTTATGTCTTAATCTACACACTCTCAACTACCCTACAGTGCTTTCTTCCAAGTTATCTTGTTCCTATACCTCAGGAAATTCTGATTGAGATAAACTGCTAGATTCTCTAGAAGAGTTCACTAATTCTGGTTTGTTTGTAACTGTTAACTGTTTTTCTTGACCATAATCCCCCAATGACACTGCCATTTCTTGATATTCATTTTCTTTATTTAATTCAATTTTCCTATCTTTCACATTGTCTTCTCTGTTCTTTACAATAATCACATCTCTGCTTTTTATTACTTTGTTTTCAATACATTCATAAATTCTATAACCTTTTATATTTTTGGAATATTCATCTTGTATTTTCGGGACTTTTTGTCCCACTTTAAACATTTTCCTTTGGAATATGGATCATCATATCACTGCCAAATATACAAATACGCCTTAAATCAGCTTTCTTGACAAACCACAACTCATATGGTGTCTTATTTTTAATTCCTGATTTAAGTATACAGCCATGTTTGCTGCTATTCCCCAAAATCTAAATTTGCATCAAATAACACACTTTTGCTTTCTCAATTATTGACCAAGTCAGTTGATCACACTGATCATTCTTTTTTTGGGGTATACGAGTTACTTTTATGATGAGTAATACCTTCTTTCCTCAGAAAACCTGTAAACTCAATGCTAAAAATTCATAGCCATTATCAGTGCAAAATATTTGAATTTTCTTGTTCTTTTGGTTTTCTACCAAAGCTTTAAATTCTTTAAACCTGCTAAATACTTCACTTTCAGATTTCAAGAAGTAAAAATAATGCCATGTAACTAGAGTCATACACAAGAAATAAAAAATATCATACACCACCTAAGGATTTATATTCCATTAGGCTGGTCCCATCATCATGTATAATCTACGATGTTTCTGTACCTCTTTCTCCTGTATGCCTGATGGGGTTTTAATTGTTTTTCTTCACAGCACACGACACTACTGTTTTTTCAGTGTTTGAAACTTGTCACGATAACTACTTCTGTCAACCATGCCACATTTCATTTTATTCATATCTGTGCTATTTATATGGTCATGTCTTCAATGCTAAATAAAACCATCAAACAAAACACGAGAAGCCAATAAACTATGGTCACTTTTCATATTATATTTTATATTTAACTTGTAAACACCACTAGTAGGTTCTCCTACAGCCACCAATTCATATTATGTATGAAACAATTCTGAGGACCGAATTAACTTTGTTACTGTTCTTTTTGAGTTCACTCACTGATAAGCAGTTAATTGTTAGACTTTGCATTCACAAAGGATTTTACACAATGTTATTACAACCAACATCTATAGTTATTTCTACATTGCTGGTAGACAATATAGGTACCTTGGTTTAATCTGCAATAATAACTTCTGATGTACCTGATGAATACAATGCATTTTTAATTCAGTGTTCACACCATCATATGAGAACTTGTGCCTGAGTCAGTGTACCAATCGTGTTTACCAAACTTGCCTGATAGAAAGATAACAATAAACATATTTGATTGCTTAGCTTTATCTGATTTCGCTGGCAAAGGGAAATGATTTCTATAATGCCCCATCTGACTGGTAACAAGTGATAGATTTAAATCCTGTTATTTTGACATTTGACAATGACTTTTCATAATGTAATTTCAGCATCTGTTGGCAGGCTTGCTTTTACGGCTTTTTCGTTTGATTAACGATACAGCAAGGAGGAAACTTTTTTGTTTAATCAACAATCTTTGGAACAGCAATTATACAGTTTACATAAACAAAGTAAGTGACAAAAAAAAAACTAAAACTTATTTTGATGAAATTGATAATAGGTTTTTACAGATTAAACACTCTTGAAAGTGATGTTCTATTACCCTTGCATAGAGAAAACAATATTTCACTTACGGGTATATATCAACTGTATACATATGAATCAAGGAAATAAATCAAACAACTACATCTACAAATATTGTTTAAAAACTAACATATGATTATATGGTTGATTGATGCAGCATATGAACATTTAAAGAACTAGTGGAAATGTTACCTCATTAAGGTAATAGAATAGGGTTATTATCCAAAAACTGTTTTTTAAAAAAACTTTCATTTATGAAATTTGCATGTCACACTTTTGAAACTGTTACATCAACAAATTTGTCTTGTAAAGAACTACTTGTTTGTAATGGAAGTTGTAATGTTTTTATTCATCTAGGCACAAACAGAAAGCTGTTATCTTCAAGTGATAGATACACAGACAGATACATAAACTGACATTACCTTTCCATCTAGTGAGACAATGAACAATGACTTGGAACCACCAGCTATATGAATTGGCTTCAGAGATGACAGTGCTTCAGAGTAAGTTGGTAACTTGACTTTTGATCCAGCAAGACCACCCAGCTGATCTTTGTCATTCAGACCCCAGACGTATACTTTGGTGTGCAAGTCTGCTTGAGAAGAAAACCCCTGCTGAGATTTATTTGCAGAAGAAAAACCTCTTGAATCCTATAACATTTCAACCATAAAATATATATAATTCTTCTCTTTCTAATATATATGTATTAAGGGGCTAACTAGTGAAAAGGAATTACACACTAGGATAGAGAATTGAGCCACCACTTTTCTTAAAATGAATGTAGGGTGTGAACACAAAGAAAAGATAAAAAAAAAAAAAAAACACACAGGATATAGGAATTTTTGAGTCGAGGAGAACATTATGGGGCGTGGCTGTAGTGGGATCCTGCCTCACAGAATAGCTGTAGGCCAGGAAAATGGTGGGGGTAAATTCAATCTGAGGACAGGTAGAGGGGCAGTGATTCAGAGCTGATGCCCATGCATTGATAAATATCAAATCTGATCTCTGGTGGGTAGGAAGAGCAAAATAATAATAAATAAAAATAATAATTTTAAATTTTAAAATTTAAAAAAAATTATACACAAAAATTAAACCAAAGACTCAATGAAATCAGATTAAACATCAACTCAGGTTAGTGGTGGTTCAGTTTAGATAGTGGGGATAAAGCAAGGAGAGGATAAGAAAAAAGTAAACATAAATAAAAATAATAATTGGGTATCATCTTAGGTTGAGACCAAGTGGTTGCCTTGTGCCCAGTTTGTACTGGTAGGCAGGTTCCCACTTTCTGAGTTCAGAGAAGCTGCTGCTATTAGGGATGACTCTGATAGCATGACCGTGAAACAAGAGTTGAAATTATTTGTGTCATGAGAGACAACATGGACAGCTACTGGGTACTTTGGGTTCCATGTGAATACTGTCTGTTGGTGGCCGTTTAGTCTTATGAAGAGTAAGCGAGTTCCCACCTTCTGAGCTCAGAGGAGCTGTTGTTATTGGGGATGACTCATGGACCGTGAAATGAGTTGAAATTATTTGAGTCATAAGAGATGGCATTGACAGCTACTGGGAAGTTTGGGTTCCGTATGAATACCGTTTGTTGGTAGCAAATTACTCTTATGGAGAGTGAATTTGTGGTCAAACCTATATATGAAGCCAGGATGTGGTTGCAAGTTAATTGGTAAATCGCATGGGAGGTTTTGCAGATGGCAATTCCTATGATTGGAAAGATTTCCCTGTGACTGAGTTGATGAAAGTGGTGGTGGGTTGGTATATGTTGCACATCTTGCATTGGCATATATTGCAAGAGAAAGAACCGTGGGGCTGACTGTTGGGTTGAGGAGACTATATTTGTGGACTATGAGTTCACTGAGGTTAGGAGACCTGCTGAAACAAGTTCTGGGATGGGCAGGTAGGATTTTGGGAAGAATGGATCTCATTTCTGGGCAAGTTTCCAGGAAATAACAACTCTGCCGAAGATTTCTGTTGATGGAATCAAGACCTGGGTAGTATTGTGTGACCAGGACTGGGTTATGGTTGGTTTTTGCAGGTTTGAGATGGTCGAAGGGCTGAGCAGGTTGTAATGTTACCTGTGAAAGCTGTTTGTTAGCCAAGCCAGTGAGATATCAATGTTTGTGAAATGTTGTTTGAATAACGCATGAAGGATTGTTGGTTGGAAGATATACGACTACCCGAACGCCAAGACTGTAGGGAAGGGAACGTTTGGTATGGTATGGGTGGCAACTGTCATAATGGAGATACTGTTGTAGGTTGGTGGGTTTTATGTGGACTAAGGTGTTAAGGTAGCCATTGGAAAGGGACGGCTTAAATGCATGGATGGTGTTTTTATGATCTGGACACATGGCGAAAACAACCTTCTTATTTTCCTGAACAATCTTAATACCTTTAACATGCTGAAATTCACATGGACCTACTCCCACACTAAAGTCACATTTTTAGATGTGGTTTTGTCCCTCTCCAATGGCTACCTCAACCCACATCAAACCCACCAACCTACAACAGTATCTCCATTTTGACAGTTGCCACCCATACTATACCAGATATTCCCTCCTACATAGTCTTGGCATTTGGGGTATTTCACAAGCATTGATATCTCGCCGACTTTGGTTAACAAACAGCTTTTACGGGCAAAAATACAATCTACTTAGCTGATCAACCATCACAAACCTGCAAAGCCTAACCACAACCCAGTCCTGGTCACACAATACTAATCAGGCCTCGAATCCATTAACAGAATCCATTGGCAAAGTTATGATTTCCTGCAAACTTGCCCAGCATTGAGTTCCATTTTCCCAAAATCCTTCCTGCCCCTCCCAGAACTTGTTTCAGCAGGGCTCCGAACCTCAGTGAACTCCTAATCCACAAATATAGTCTTCCTTGACTCAACAGTCAGCCCCATGGCTCTTTCCCATGCATAGACCCTGCTGCAAGATGTACAACAAACACCATCCCACCACCACTTTCACCACCTCTTTCACTGGGGAAAGATTTCCATTCATAGGACATGCCACCTGTGAAACCTCCCATGTAATGTACCAGTTAATTTGCAACCTGACTTAATATATAGGTTTGACCACATATTCACTTTCCATAAGAATAAATGGCCACCGACAGACAGTATTCACATGGATCCCAAAGTACCCAGTAGCTGACACAAATAATTTCAACTCTTGTTTCATGGTCATGCTATCAGAGTCAACCCTAAAAGCAGCAGCTTGTCTGATCTCAGAAAGTGGGAACTTGCTACCAGTACAAACTGGGCACAAGGCAACCACCTGGTCTCAACCTACGATAATACCCGGTTATTATTTTTATTTATGTTTACTTTTTTCTTATCCTCTCCTTGCATCTATTCCCAATACCTAAACTGAACCACAAATAACCTGAGTTGACATTTGATTTAATTGCGTCTTTGGTTTAATTTTTGAATATATATTTTTTAAATAAAAATTCTAAATTATTATTTTTATTTATTATTATTTTAGTATAATTTTTGCTTTTTATATTTTATTGTATTATTTTGTTCTTCCTGCCCACAAGAGATTAGTTTTGATATTTATCAATGCATGGGTATTAGCTCTGGTTCACTGCCTCTCTTCCTGTCCTCAGTTTGAATTTACCCCCACCATTTTCCTGGCCAACAGTCATTCAGTGAGGCAGTTCCCACTACATCCACCCCCTCATTATGTTCTCCTCTTGATAAAGGGCTAGACCCAAAAATTCTATATCGTGCGTTTTTGTCTTTTCTATGTGTTCACACCACACATACATCATCTGAAGGTAAGTGGTAGTTCATTTCCCTATCCTAATTCACACACACACACACACACACACACACACACACACACACACACACACACACACCAAAAGATCACATAAAAAGTGTTAGAAATATATTTAGAAAGGAATCAAATTTTGTATTCACCCTATGAATTGTACACTTCTGATCATTTTTGATTGTTTGAGCCATATATTAACTGTTTTATATTGTTTTCATTATTATTATAGTTCCAAACTCGATACAAAATAGCTGGGAATTGTGATTTGAGATACCATTTATTACTGTTAATATACCGTACAGACAGATATCCACAAAAATACTATCAGTTTCAGTTCTGCTGATATTTTGTATTCATTTAGGGAAATTTACAGTTGATATTGAATGAAAAGACAACATCAACGCTTCCATATTTAGTCTTTTACTGCTGTGATTTAATGTGTCAATAATTAAATCTCCAAATAACACAATTTGTTTGCTATTTTCAAAACACTGTAGCCATTACTCTAATTGTGATAAAGTCAGGCCGAAATTTCCAGAGGAGGTTCTACAGACTGCTTTAACAATGAGCTGCTCTTTATCATATTTCTACTTATATAACAAAGCATTCAAAATATCATTGTATACAGTACTTAAAACTGCACTGCTACAATTAATGATATATCTAACAAAAATACTAACCAAACCTTTCTCCATATTACATCTAAAATAACAAGAGCTTAGTATATTGTTTGGAAAGGAAAACCGAGTAATTCCATGTCAGATAAATAATGTTCACAAAACATCTTCATTGGAATTTTGAATCTCTTGTAGGCATAAGGTGATTTCTTTTATCTGTGCCTCTCATTGCCTTTTTTTTTTTTTTTTTTTTTTTTTTTTTTGCCCTGTTGAGTCATTAGAGGCAAGGACAGAGGACTAGGAACAGGAAGGAATTCTGCCATGTCCTTTTGAAGGAAGCATCCCATCATTCACCTCGAGTGATTTGGGGAAACCATGGAAAATGAAAATCTGAATGCCTGGGATTCAAATATGTCTTATCCCAAAAGCAAGTCCAGAGCATTACTGCTCATCCACTATGTGCAGTAAAGGTGACTTCATAAATATTACTAAACATTTTCCTTACATTTGGATGTAGAATAGTGGTATAGTGACAATGAATCAATAATTTTTAGTAGTTTACATTATCAATATATACTGGCATTTCAGTTACAATTCCTAATTTGGATAAGTTTTTATTATTCTTAGAGAAATTTTGATTACGAGACAGTTTAATTTCCTTAACACGTTTATTTTATTTACCTTTTAAAAAGGCCATGACAAATCTACACTTAAAACAGGAATTCCTCTTTTAGTTACCTGACATCCTCTAATCTCATCATCAGCAAGAAGCGAATACCTCCTATTGCCTCCAAAATTTAGATGGACTCAATGCAAGTATAACTGTACCTCCAAATGCAGGCCACATAAATCAAACCAATATGAGAATTTGCAGGCTGCAATATAAACCTTTCAAAATAAGGTTTATATTGCAGCCTAGATGCCACATCTAAGGTTTGTCATAATGCTCAAGCAAATTCACAAATCACATATTTGTCTGCTGTGTTCCAGGAAATGCCTTCTTTAGCTGAATAATTAAGGACCTTACCGAGACTGTTTCCTGGTGCTCCCACAATTAGAATATGAAGCAGAATTCATAATTAGGACCCAATTCAGAGTGAACATATCACTGATTTTCCTCCCATGAATGCTTCCACATAACAGAAACAGAACTCTTTTTTATTATTATTATTATTATTATTATTACTGGGACCAATATCATTCAGTTCAACTTTATGTTCCTCTCAGACTTCACCTAGATTCTCCAATGGATAACATCTGGAAACCATCACTCTTTCTCTACTTTTGTATTTTTTCCACTTTTGTCTCACTATGCCTCAGTTTTATACACTTATGCCATTTTTTCTCACTTACTCTTGAAATTATCACTTCTGAGTAACTATCCTTCCTTAGGTGACTCTAGGAAGTAGATGTTTCCTCCTTCCACCAATCAGGAGTATCTTCCTCCAGATTTCCTAGAGCATTCAGTTTGATACTTCCTCTATTATGTCACTGAGCAGCTCACTTGATTACTTACAGGGTAGGCCATTGCTCAGTCAATGGTTATTGCCTGTCGAGTCTCTTTGAATGCTAAGAACTTTTCTTTGAGTGCTGGATGCCAAGTTGCCAGCAGCAGCTACAGAGTATCTGCCTGCCTTATAGAATTTGCCGGTACTGTACTCTTTGTTCTCCAATTGAATCACATTTCAATGCAACATATTCTGGAATGCTTTTGTTTCCACAGACACAGCTGCTGTTGTGCACTATTCCTGTCTTTTGCAGCTGGCTATTGTAAGGTCCACGACCTTTTAGATATTGCACTAGCCCAGCTCTGACATTTTCCACCTTTTGCAAACCACTTTGAAATATCCCATAAGTTTTTCTTCCTGTTGTGCTAGCATTGCATCTCTGCAGCCATTCTTCCAATAATGATCTAGTTACCTATGCAGCTGTTGTTGCTGGTAATCCTGTGATCTGTTCCAGGTAATTTGTCATGAACCAGTATAATTCTCTCCACTTACAAACTATAAAGCGCAGTGGCTACATTCAAATAGCCATGGTTAGGGTGTATGTTGCTGCTGTTTATTGAGCACCACTGGGCCTAAGGAGTATTCTTCATTGTATCCACCTCAGAAGTTTGCTTGGTTTTACTTTTCTGAGATGTCTGGACAAGACACTGGATGCATACCATACAACTGATGTTAATACTGTATTATGGCATATGTAAATAACCAGAGGTAATAGTTGGAAATATCTTTGCATCATGCTAATTAAATTGTCAATGACTAAGAAGGTTTTCCCACATACTTCGCCCATGTAGGTAATAAAATTTACTCTTTTATCTTGTTTCATGTCAAACACTGAATCACTGGACTACTTATTGTGACTCCATCTATGTTGATGGTCGGATTGCTCTGTAATCTGCCACTCAGCAATATATTACAGAATTTGTGTGGTGCTAATCTTAGCTTATCTTGCCTGCAACATTAATTACTCTCATGCAAAAACTTTGCGTTTTAACAGTGCTGCCGTTTCTACGGATTGATCCGTAGATCTACGGATTTTTATAAAAAAAAAGGTCAGGATTTTCGGATTTTGTTAAAATATCTAAAGATTTTTGCTACTTATTATTGTTTGTTGATTATTCCTTATATTGGTGTTTTGTTAAACTTTGAGTGTATAGTGTTAATGCATTACAGAATTGTCAATAATTGTAAATAGTTTCCTTGCAACCGCTTGTGTGAACCAACGATTGAATTAAAGCTCATATTTTGTTTGATTATAGATTATATAGATCGGCGTACTCTTTATGCACGGTGAGACGCTCGTTGGCACTCCTTATAAAGCAGTGCCTTCCGAGAAGGATTAACCAATATCCGAGTGTCAAAGTGTTCGCAGTATTTAACATTTCCTGTTACCGAAGACATGCTAAACTTAATGTCAGCATAGAAAGTAGATACTGTATAGTCCCTCCCCCCCCCCCAAAAAAAAAGTACGTACAGCAGCAACGATAAAAGTGACGATGTATAAAACATGTTCAGAGATATTTCTTACGTTCAATGTAGAATATTATTTTATATTTCGAATTTTAAAGACCTGGAAATGAAAAATATTCTTAATTTTGACTCTCTCTTCAATAATTATTGTTTTACTCTTTCAGTTAGCGAGTCTCCGGATTTTTGTACCCAGTCTACGGAAATTTTAGTGGCCATCTACGGATATTCAAAGCCAAGAGACTGGCAGCACTGCGTTTTAACCTCAATGTCAGATCTGAATTTTCCATCTACCAGCAAGAAAAGGCAAAAAGTCCCAGGAGAACTGGCATTCTTTGCAGCCTTGTCATACTTGGTTCAAACCAAATGTTAAAAATTATCTGACCATGGATTGATATCTCTGGGTAACCCTTAATTAGTTTTTTCCTGATATAATATGTCCCAGAGGGTCCATTTACTTACCTGATCTTACTGTAATCTTTAAATATGTTATACAAGATACCTGGATAATTTATTTCCTTAAGTCATGCAAAAAGCGCAGGCAATCACAGATTAACAAGTGCAACAGATATATCGCCAAGAATTCCTACCATGTATTTCTGATGTCAGCTGTGTATTGATTTATCATCCAATTGATAGCATCCTTGGTTAATTTGCCTGCTCTGAATGAATATTGCTCTGGATACATCACTTCCTTCTCTCAATGTTCTTGTAACCTCCTGCACAGTACATTTTCTTGTATTTTGCCCAATAAATTTATCAGGCAGATAGGCCAATAGGTTTTTGGTAAATTTCGATCATTGTCATCTTCCTTCTCATTATTAATATCTTACTCCACTTCCAAATTCCCTAATGCAGTCATTTATTAAATAGCTTGCACAAAGTAGATGATCCTAGCATCAATAGTTCTTTAAGTATTTATGCCTGAATGCCATCAAGAACAAGGTTTACGGCATTCATTGCTTGCACTAACTTCAAGATACTGATGTCTCAAGTGTCAGGGCTACTTTGCAAAGGTTGATCCATCTCCAGAAAGCAATCAGTATTCCATTATTCCATCTTTAACTTCACCATCACAAAGGAGCTTTTGGATTAATACTTCTGGAGTAGTTTCCCAACTTTTACTCATTGTGGCATTTTAGTTTCACACATTCAACAGTGTATGTCAGGTATCTTATAAATTTTGTATATGCCTAGCAAAATTTGTTCTTAGAACAACGAGTTAGATTGAATAGTATTGCATATCATTTCTATAGTCAGTTTCTATATTAATTCAACTAGAAAGAAAATTTTTAAGACAGTATTTTCAGTTTCATTAGTCTCAAGCATTCACCTGGAAGAGTGATATTAACAAAAAAAAAATCGTAATAAATCATAGAAAATAGCTAGAGACTTAAGATTTACACAGTGACCATTTTTCAATATGCAGATTTGATTAAAGCAACTTTCAAGTTGATAGCTTCAATAACTCTGAAATATTAATTACTTAGATTCTGTTTTTGGATTTCGAATTATATTTCACCCTTTCGATAATTGTAAACATGTTTTGTTTAATAGTAAATGAAAGAGTAGCTCTTTAGGAGTATAATAAAATTTATTTCAGTTTAGTAATAACAAAATTGTGAAAGTTATTAACTGGTCATAGTAATCACATTAAAATTATTTTTTACGACAAAACAATTAAAGTTACAGAATTTTTTTATAAGGATTAAAGTTGATGTTTTTTTATATCATCTAGCAATTATCAAAATTTCAGTGAGATAGGATTATTTTAGCTGTCAAGTTCAAAATATTATACACTAGCTTTCAAGCATGAGAGATGAATTTGATTAGTTATCTTAAGATTCTCATGTGAGGCGGAAGTCTTATAGCTTCCCACGGTCAGTGAGCATAAATATCCACCCAGAATTTTCCTTGTTCACTCAGTCGCAGTCTCCCAGTATTCCAGATACAGTAAGCGGGGCACTATGTAGCTCAGTCAGCCAGCAAGTTTTATTTCAAGCAGTACGGTGCTACCCTGGTGGCACAATGTAGGTTCGCTTATTCAGTCAGTTTTATTGCAAGGTCGTTTTGAAGCAGTATTTTGCACCATGTGGTGCATCGGTTGTTGTTGTTGTTGTTGTTGTTGTTGTTGTTGTTCTTGTTTTAGGGCGCGTCGACGTCTAGGTCATTAGCGCCCTAGCTAAAATACGGAATGACAATGTGGGATAAAAATTGGTGCCGTCTGCATGGCCGAATGTAAAAGGGTCGGCCACACAGACAGCATAATAAAATACAAAAGCACTGACTAAAATACTGCCCACATGGCCGACTGTAAAGAGGTCGGCCATGCAGACAGCAGATTTAGGTAAAAAATTAAAACAGTAACTATAAAAAGGACATAAATTTACAAACTCATATCACTGGCTGGTTGGCTGTAAGAGGGCCAACCAGCTTACACAAACAATAAACGGACGATCTGGATGGCTGTAAAGGGGCCACCCAGAAGTAAAATTTCGATTTTAATAAGAAAAAAAAAATTAACATCGAACAAGGTAGTACAGGGATTGGTGGTTGTAAACAGACCACCAAACCATTCTAAAAACTAAGCCGATCTCCCCAAAACTTTTGGGTTAAGACCGGCCAGATTACAAAATTGTAAAACTTTCACCACATTGTCATTATTTAAAATAAGAGGCAGATCGTTGTCTAAGCCAACGTCTGCCCTTAAATCTAAAAACAACACACAATCAATTAAAATGTGGCGTACCGTCAAAGGTACGCCACAAGCATCACATTCCGGTGGGTCCTCCCGGCGGAGAAGAAAGCTGTGCGTCAGAGGACAGTGCCCTATACGGAGGCGAGTAAGGAGAACCTCATCCCTCCTCGCCCGCTGGAAGGAGCTGCTCCACGGCTGAACGGTTGGGTTGACCAGCCGGAGCTTGTTATGCTCAACTTCCAGCCACTGCCTCTGCCAATCATCAAAAACAAATCTCTTCGCCGCCGAGGCAAGGTCTGACTTTGGGACCGGTTCAAAGTCGGTTCTGACCTTGTCGCAGGCTAACTTGGCAGCTACATCAGCTGCCTCGTTCCCCCTGATTCCCACATGGCCCGGTACCCAGCAGAATAATACCTCCTTTCCACGAGATTGGAGGGAAAGGAGGATGTCCTGGACTAGACGATCTGCTGGATACATATTTCCTATGGCCTGAATACAGCTCAGGGAATCACAGCATATGATGAAACACTTATCACGATTTACTTTCATATGCTGGAGCGACTTTAGCACGGCGTAGCACTCGGCAGTAAAAACGCTGCACCTGCCGTCAAGTTTATATGTGTAAGTCGCTCGAGGGAACACGACGGAGCAGCCAACTCCGTTAGCCTGCTTAGACCCATCCGTAAATACCGGGGTAAAATTATGATGCTCGTTTAAGACATCTGTAAAAATTCTGATAAAAACATTATCTGCGGTACACAGCTTGTTGTGCCGCGATAAATCTAAAATCATTCTGGGCCTCTTTAAAAGCCAGGGAGGAGATTTACTCCAACCCTGGTGATAAAGAGAAGGAAGCTCGAATCCGTATTGTTCTAAAATTGCCTTTGTACGGTAGCTGAACGGTTTAGTGGCTCTATGCCGGTTGGTATAGAGCCGCTCGTAGTTGGGGTGTAGAACTACGTCGTGCACGGGACTGCCTGGTGTTATGGCAACGTGCAGGTAGTGTCGCACCATGAGGAGTCGCCGGCGGATGGTAAGCGGCGGCTCGCCCGAGTCAGCACAAATGCTGACAATAGGGCTGGTGCGATATGCACCCGTGGCGAGCCGAATTCCAGCATGGTGGACACTATCCAATATACGCAGGTAACTGTCCCGTGCCGAACCATACACGATACAACCGTATTCCAGCCGCGACCGTACAAAGGCTCTGTAAAATTGTAGCAGACAGGAGCGGTCAGCACCCCATGACCTGCCACACAGACATTTTAAAACATTGAGAGCTTTTGAGGCTCTGGCTTTCACATCTTTAAGATGTGGCAGCCAGGTTAGCCTACTGTCAAAAATGAGGCCCAGAAACCAAACAGTATCGGTAAAACGTAAAACAGTGTTCCTCAAGGTGAGGTGGGGCTCTGGTAAAAGAGTCCTACTACGACTAAAAAGTACACACCGGGTTTTCTCGGCAGAGAAACGAAATCCGGTGTGCACTGGGTGCATCGGGATAACCTAAGTTTATTATTATTCTCGTATCAAAAACATCAAAAATACACAGTTAAATACATTGTGCAAATCAACAACTTTAAACACACTTAGCCCAGTACTTCGCAACCTCAATCGTATTGTGTGTTGCTTGAAACAGGTCTTCGTTGTTGCAGGATGATGGGCACATAGGGCACTCGAGCATATGATTCATAGTTTGGTCTTCACCACATTCGCACTTAATACTGGTAGTATCAGTATAACCCCATCTCATTAGGTTTTCCTTGGACCTGCCCACTCCTGTTCGCAATCAATTTAAGGACCGCCAGATGTTCCAGTCTTCTTCATGGCCAGGTGGCAAGCGCTCTGCAACTGCCAGTGGTGCCGAGATGTTGGGAACCCTCATTTTCCATGACTGTACTCTTGCCTTTTCAGGTGACCCAATTAGTTCCCGTGATGTTCTGAGAAAGCTTTTCCTGGATTTGAGTCTCTGGGCTCGTGGTATATGGCCGTACAGTGGATGAGCTCTTTCCCGTTCTACTTTGGTCCTCTCCTTGTTCGCAGCCACTTCTCTCCGCATACTGGGTAGTGCAATGCCCGAAAGCTAATAAAACCTATCAACTGGGGTAGGCTTTAAACAACCTGTCACTAGCCTACAGGTGTTATTGAGGGCTACATCCACCTGTTTGGTATGAGATGATGAGTACCAAACTAGGTATGCATATTCTGCAACAGAGTAACAAAGGGCCATTGTCGATGTACGTATAGTTTGTGGTTGACTGCCCCACTGTGATCCAACTAATTTGCGCAGTAAGTTGTTTCTTGTAGAGATCTTCATTTTGCAATTCATGCAGTGCTTCTTATATGTGAGGGTTCTGTCGAGTGTCACTCCCAGATATTTTGGGGTGTTACATGTCTGCAGTTCGATACCCGACCACATTACTTTTAACTTACGCTGAGCTTTCCTATTTTTTAGGTGAAAGGCACACACTTCAGTTTTTGAAGGGTTGGGTCTTAAGTGATTTTCCCCATAAGAGCTTGATAGGCCTTCAAGAGCAGCATACAAATTTCTTTCTACAACTTCAAGTTTTGTGCTCTGTGAGGCTAGAGCTAGGTCATCAGCGTACACAAAGCTCCTGGTAAATGGATGTAATGGCTGATCGTTTGTATAAATGTTGAAAAGTATTGGGGCCAGTATACTACCTTGAGGTAGACCATTCTTTTGTACCCTCCATCTACTGCGCTGTCCTTGAAAGTCAACGAAAATCCTACGATTCTGAAGAAGAGTAGCGATCAGCTTGGTTAATCTGGTGGCCTTTGTCAGATTGTAGACCTTATCAAGTAATAGTTGGTGGTTAACAGTATCGTATGCTGCTGACAGTTCCACAAAGACCACGCCCGTGGCTTTACGGGTCTCAAATACATCCTCTATAAACTGTGTTAGGTTCAGCAGTTGCCCAGTACAACTTTTGCCAGGACGAAAGCCAGCGTGTTGTGGAATAAGTTTTGGATCAACCACAGGCTGGATAAGATTCAGAATTAATCGTTCAAATATTTTGTAGAGATGACACAAGAGTGCTATAGTTCTAAAATCTTTAGGATTGTTTCCTTCTTTTCCGGTTTCAGCAGCGCAATGACTCTCGTCTTCCGCCACACCTTCGGAATTTGATATGAGCTCATACATTTGTTAAAAAGCTGTAAAACCCATTCTTTGGTTTTATATCCGAAGTTCTTAATTTGTTCTGATCGTATGTCATCGATGCCTGCCGACTTTCCTGTTTTGCACTCATGAATAACCTTTTCCAACTCTGACATACTAAAGGGCTCAGTGACGTTGTTCATATCTTCCTGACTGTTTCTGTGCATTTTTCTTTGTTTTTTAGATTGTCCACTTTTATGAGTCTCCTTCCCATTTATGAGTAGCTGATGTGCAATTTGGTTTGCGTTTATATTGGAATGTCCAGTGATCTTCAATGCATCATTGTTGAGGCGTTTTAGAAGTCTCCATGCCTTGTGACTATCTCTTTTCAGGTCCAGCTCTTCTAATGTTTTGATCCAGCGGTCTCTTTTTGTTGCACTTAGAGATAAGTTGATTACCAGCTTCTATTGTCTTTTCACCAAATGGATCATCTTGGAAAAGTGTTTTATAAACCATGAACTGGGCACCTAGATCTGAGGTGAGACCCGGAATATATGATGATCGGCAACCACGGGGAATGATTCTTCTGGAGCATTTCTTCACAGTTGCAGTGAATGTGTCATATGATTCTGGTGTTGGTTCAATAGTAGACACAGCCACATCCAATATTTCTGTGAACATGGACCAGTTAGCCCTCTTGAAGTTATACCTCCTGCGGAATGGAACTCTCTGGGGTCTTACTGTCGCAAACACTTCACACATTATTGACCTGTGCTGCGTGTTTGGTATTGGGCTACAGACAGACTTCACACACTGCTGGCTGATGTGATTACTGCTGAATATTAGATCAGGGTTGTAGCCCCGTCTCCATCTCCCACTGTTGAAAGATGCTGGCAGTTTGGGATCATGTACGATAGTAAGTTGATTTACATCTGCCCATTCTTCTACTGCAATGCCATTCTCGTCATCGAAGTCGTAGCCCCATGCAGTACAATGAGAATTAAAATCTCCAATAACAATCTGCAGATGTTGATTATGGAAATTAAACGGTGGTTTGACAGCGAATTTACTGCTGGGTGGTTTATATAAAGATGAGATTGTGCAGTTTTTAAGCTCAATGGTGAGGACTTCGATGTCATTCTCTTCTGTGAAGGCTGTGGACAGGATCTGAACATCTGGTCGGACAAAGATGGCACTTCTGTATTTATGGTGAGGTTTCTCAACCGCACGGATCATTCAATTTATTTTAGGTCGGCGCATTTCAGTACTTCTATGTGTCTCCTGTACACATAAAATGTGGCATTTGTGTTGATTACATAGGTCTTGTAGCAATTCTTCTTTGGCTGATGACATGCCTTCAATGTTGATAGAGACAATCTTTAACTGTGGCCCTGACAAGGGCTCACTTTTTGATGTTTCTGGTGTGAAAGGTTTGGCCGGCTTTATACCGTTGCCCAGGGATCGCCCGATTGCTTCTGATAACGTTTTCAAATCGCAATCTTCGGCAAGGCACCTAAGTGTCGGTCATTGACAAACTAGTTGAAAAATAGAAGCATGTGATGAACTTTTAATTGCTTTCACCAATTAGCGAATTGTACTTTGGGGTTGGTATGTCTTGAATCGGTTAATCGAACTTGCAACTGTATCTTCAGAAAATTTGTCTGATGCTGTTTCAGTTTGTGACTTTGCAAAATATTTCAAGAAAATATTGTTTATCTACCATCAATAGACTTGTGAACATTATTTTAACTACCATTCCTTAGTTTGAGGTTTAACAAGCTAAGTGGTGACCACGTTATACTTTAGCAAAGCCAGAACTGAAAATATCAATGGCTATCCACGGTCATAGCTGAGACAGAACGTTATTGTTAACTCCCCAATCAACGTTTAGGCTTCACATGTAGTTGATGACGCCAGCCTCCAAGTGACGCAGCTGCCCCCGAGCGACGCGTCACCTCAGCCGCCACATACAGCGACGACGCTTCCGACGCCACTGGACTACGTGTGGTTGATGGCTACACACAACAACGACTACTGCATACCTGATGCAGACCTCTATCCAAGATAAGTATTGCTGAATTTTCTTTTCAACATGTATTTCTATGTGAACTTTAATGTGCTCAGCGTTTACGCTTTTTCAAAACTCAAATTCGGTGTGGTTTTCTAACATGATTAACTCACACCTATCGCAGGATACACATTTGTTTCAAAATTCAGTTAAAGAACCTATGTTCATTTTGTGCCGCGTCTATAATAATTTTCATACTTCAAACAGTTCGTGTACGATCTAAAGCAAAAACTTTTAACTTTTGTAATAAATTTACTTTTTTCTTTATCAGGATTCAAAGTGCATGTGACATCACCAATATTTTCTTCAGGATTGTTTTAACATTTAATCTGTGTTCCATATCATTTTACATGTCATTTTGGTGTACCAGTTTGATTTTTCTGTGTTATGAAACTGCTGCATGATTATCCATCAGCCTTTATGCCACACAGCTGACGATTGTACAGGACTGACTACCTACTTAATTCCTTGACGGCCATGTCGTTGTTTTGTTTTCTTTTTGAATCATTTTGTTTTTCCACGATATAATTTTTTCATTCGCATATAAGTATAGACCAGTTGCCACCAATATCAGCTCATGTTAGCATGAGAGAACACACTTCTGCCCCACTTCCCAAAAAGACAATAGTAAATACACCTATAGATGGACATACTGGGAGTGTGAATAATTACAGTCAGCTGCAGATAGTGATCTTTTTGGCTTGGATGAAAACAGTTTGTCTAGGGAGACTCTATTCCTGTTAGCATTTTTTGAAAACAACTTAAATGAAAAATTTGATCAACACAAACAGGAGTCTAAATAAAAAATTTGAAACTCTAGATAATAATTTTAAAAACCTGAAAACAGGTCTCAATACTACTTTGACCAGTTCTTATATAGCTATGGATCAGAAAATGACACAAGAAATTACAGCTAAAACTGATACTTTGACAAAACACATCAATACTGTCACTCAAAACTTAGATGAAAAGATTTCGCTGCTCGATGAAAACTTGAAACAATTTGATACAAGGCGTGACGAAATAAACAAGAAATATTAAAGCAGTTGCGTGACGATACACAGGGAATTACCAAATTCATTGAAAAACATGAAGCCTTATTTAATACTCACCTTGCACAGAGAAATGACAAATTCAATAGGTTGAATGCTACTACAGTACGATTGCCTACTATAATATCCCAGCCTATGCCTATAACAGCTCATGTCTCTATACAGCCATCAGCTGACCTTCCACAGGTCATCAACCCACCTGGTGTAGTTAACAATGTTGTAACTGACGTTGTGAATATTAAAATAAATAAATGCCTGAAATTGCTAATAATACAGAACCCAAACCTTCACAACAGATTAATAATTAATTTTTTTGGTAATATTGAAGATTTATCAGTAACTTCATCTGATCAGGGGGAATTAATTCACTTCACTCAGAATGCTATACAGTCAGCTGATTATGTGCAGACTACTACCTCACCTCCTGTAGAGGATAATTTTGTATCAAACCTTATTGATGTTCACACGGAAGATGTACTTACAGCTGACAACAGTACTGATATTGCAGGCCCCCCAGCAGCACAGCTGATTGCAGCTATTTTTGGAAACAATAATGATATACCAGTAACTTTAGAAGATAGTGATGAATTAATTGATTTTACTACTGACCTAGTTCCAGAATGTACAGCTGATCACCTGTTAACAGCTGTTGCCACATATGGTCACACAGTGATCATACAACATGCAAAGCAAAATCAGCAGTCATATGTTGACAAGTTCAACCTAAATTTACATTTTCTAATATTCCCTCAAAACACTAATGAGAAGATCCTTTTGCATCTTGATTCCATTAGAAAAATATGCAATTTACAAAAATATTTTGAGGAATTGATTTTGCACAGCAATCATTCTGAAGAAATTGTGTTTTTTTTTTTTTTTTTTTTTTTTTTTTTTTTTTTTTTTTTTTTTTAAGTATTCACAGTGGAATTTTTCAAGCAGCTTTGCTCTACAGTTCTTCAACACTTATAAGCCGTTTCAACAAACACAATTTCTAAAAGCTTTAATGATTCTTCACTCCAACCTGCCAATCTTATGTTAACACAGGAAAGTAAAGAGACTAGGCACTTCTTTTAAGAAATTTCAGTTTGGAAGGGCACTGAAGACGAAAACATTCAATTTTCATCCTTTGCTCACAACATTCATGAATTTGGTTGGTAAAAGGAGGAATGTGCTGAAGCTTAAAGCTAATGATTTTGACATTTTAATGGAACCACAGAGACAAGACCCCATGCGGGATTTCAAGGAATTTCATTTGATATATAACTATTTTCTACAGTTTTGCATTTCTGATTTTTTTTATTTTTATGTGTTATTTTCCCGAGTTATACACTCAACTGATTTTAACTTTGGGTTTGTTCCGAGAATGTTGTGTTTTGTGGAAGCTGATCCAGTAATAGAATATAATATTATCATTAGCAGTCATCTACACTGGGACAGCATGCTACAAATTGGTTTTGAAATTGAAACGAATTTGACAAAGGTCAAACTTTTTGAAGAAGACTTCAGATGTCTAGAAGTTGAAGTACTTTGTACAATGGACACTGTTGACGTGAATTTTGAAGATGAGTGTTAATCGCTTTTTCCTATTTTTCTAATACAAAACAGAACAGAAGAGAGAAGGAAGAGAAGAAACATAAGTTCTTCAAGTTGTTGCAAAACAACATCAATAAAGGGCATATTAAATGGGGGTATACAATTATTTTAATCCAGGGACAGCTCGCAACAGACAGCGAATGTGACTTATACAACCACAACTAAGACTGAGTTGTCATATAATACCCACAATAACATACTTATTTTATTCCAGGGACAGATAGCGTGAGACGGTGCCTGTGACATATGCAACCACAGCAAAGACTGGGTTAGCATAATATTAGCATCATATGGACTAGCAGAGTAACATTACAGTTCATAGTAAGAAATAGGAAAATGGAGACTGCAACTAATACATTGAGAGTTGGATGAAGCTATGGATACTTTAAGATTGAAGAACGAAGCTTCAATCTTAAAGCAAGATTGATGTTGATGAAATGGACATGGATAACTAATTTAAAGTTGTGTTGGATCTCAGATGTTTTTATGATATACCATAGAATTGGATTTTATGGAAACAATGCACTCATGGAGCAACATCACTGATTTTGAATGAAGCAAAATGCTATAATAAGGGCAATATATACATATTCTTAAACTTTCTTTCTTTTGTCCTTTACAGCTTAATAGATTTCTACATTCCAAGATTTTTTGCAGTTATACTTTTGTAACACTTCATTTTGTATTTAACTTTCAATGTTTGTATATGCAATGTGAAATTTCTAATAACATCCCACATGTTGAGGATTTCTTTGTGCTTCTATGCACCTAATGCACTAAGTGTGCTGTAATTTGACACATTTTTCTCGGTACATACCTACACTCATGATATGCTTACTGAATTGAATTAGACACATGTCAAATACACAGTATCTTGGATGATACCCATACACCTATGCTAAACTTTAATTCATTATATACCAGTTTACTGGTGTTCACAACTTTGTTGTGTTGGCAAATAAGAGTGTTTTGATATCTACTGAAGCAGTATACTGCTGAAAGGAAACTGTGTTTCCATATAATCACTAAAATATATTTGTTTGTACAATGTACAACCATTTTTGTAATATAGCTATGTATTGTAATATTTCAAGTGTCATTAGCCTTCCGGCTCTACTATTTTCAAGAAAATGAATATAATATTTTTGAGTAATTTTGTATTCTATTAATAAGGTTTCTGTGACTTATCCATCTAGTGCAACTAAATAAAAAAACTTCGTTTTTGGCAGACGCGTTTCGATTTATTCAATTATCTTCGGTGCCCTGTTATATAGGCCTGTTGGAAATGCCTGACTAGGCACATTTAACATGTTGAGATTCAGGCCTTTTTCCTTTGCTGCTTTTAATAATAAGGTTTCTGTGACTTTTCCGTCTAGTGCAGCTAAATAAAAAACTTCGTTTTTGGCAGACGCGTTTCGATTTATTCAATTATCTTCGGTGCCCTGTTATATAGGCCTGTTGGAAATGCCTGACTAGGCACATTTAACATGTTGAGATTCAGGCCTTTTTCCTTTGCTGCTTTTAATAATAAGGTTTCTGTGACTTTTCCGTCTAGTGCAGCTAAATAAAAAACTTCGTTTTGGGCAGACGAGTTTCGATTTATTCAATCATCTTCGGTGCCCTGTTATATAGGCTTGTTGGAAATGCCTGACTAGGCACATTTAACATGTTGAGATTCAGGCCTTTTTCCTTAGCTGCTTTAATAATTATGTTTCTGTGACTTATCCGTCTAGTGCAGCTAAATAAAAAACTTCGTTTTTGGCATTTCCAACAGGCCTATATAACAGGGCACCGAAGGTGATTGAATAAATCGAAATGCGTCTGCCAAAAACGAAGTTTTTTATTTAGCTGCACTAGACGGATAAGTCACAGAAACCTTATTATTAAAGCAGCAAAGGAAAAAGGCCTGAATCTCAACATGTTAAATGTGCCTAGTCAGGCATTTCCAACAGGCCTATATAACAGGGCACCGAAGATAATTGAATAAATCAAAACGCGTCTGCCAAAAACGAAGTTTTTTATTTAGCTGCACTAGACGGATAAGTCACAGAAACCTTATTATTAAAGCAGCAAAGGAAAAAGGCCTGAATCTCAACATGTTAAATGTGCCTAGTCAGGCATTTCCAACAGGCCTATATAACAGGGCACCGAAGATAATTGAATAAATCGAAACGCGTCTGCCAAAAACGAAGTTTTTTATTTAGCTGCACCAGATGGATAAGTCACAGAAACCTTATTATTAAAGCAGCTAAGGAAAAAGGCCTGAATCTCAACATGTTTTATTTTATTGTTTGTGTGATATTCAGATCAGAGACATTCACCAATATGCTCTGCATAACTAGGTGACTTTGTGAATTCATATGCTTTTGCAATAACAGAGACATTCACCAAAATGTTCTAGGGAATAACACACTGTGATGTATACTTGGGTGGATTTGTATTAATAATTTAATTGTTTTATACTTTGATACTAATAGTAAAACTTATAAATTAAATTTCACCAGTTCTTACACATGTAATTTATAATAGCTCTTCATGTTTTCTTTTCTATTGGGAAAAGATAATATTTTGTAGCACTTATTCATATTGTAACACTTTGATTTGGCAAAACTTTTCATTTCTATGTGTATTTATATTCATTTCTTAGAATGTAAACTTATGATAAGGATGGAAACTAATTCTTTCCTTTCTTTTGGTTCTTTGACAGGTGGCTGACTTGAGGTCTCATGGCAGATCTGCTGCAACAGGGCCAGGGACAGAACTGTTACTCAGCAGCCAAACCAATGGAGCTTTGCACTATATTATTTTTGCCCGGTTAAGGTCACAACTGTGACAGGACTGGGATATTTCATCCCTTATAAGAAGTCATAAGTGAAATTATAGCAAAATTGACCCATTTTGGGATTGTGTAAAAAGTGATTTTTGAGTTTTTTCTGTCATAATTGCAGAAGAGATAAACATTTAAAATGAACATTTTACAAGTTGATTAACATTATGTAAGAGTTTTTATTTTTTGTTTGTTTTTTTTTTTTTTTTTTTTTTTTTTTTTTTTGTGTGTGAAATGAACATTTTATAAGATGAACACTGAGTGAAACACCAATTTTTTTAAATTTGTAACACATGGGAAACAATTGAAAATTGGTGATTTTGATATTATTCATGATATGTTGGCTGTAATATTTTGCAAATTGCTGTTGAGTAAGTGAGAGAGAGTGAAAGAAGTATGAATGGCAGACCAGCCCCACCAGTAGGTAGATAAGAGGGAGGTTTTTAGGTTTTCAGTTTTTTTATTATTATTTTGGTTAGTTTTCTATGGAAAATAACTTCAATTTTGGACGGGCATGTCAGGTATCTTATAAATTTTGTGTCTGCCTGACAAAATTTGTTCTTAGAACAACGAGTTAGATTGAACAGTCTTGCATATCATTTCTATAGTCAGTTTCTATTTTAATTCAAGCTAGAAAGCAGATCTTATAGTTTTTAAGATAGTATTTTTGGTTAAATTAGTCTCAATCATTCACCTGGAAGAGTGATATTTACAAACAAACAAAAATCGTAATAAATCATAGAACGTAGCTAGAGTCTTAAGATTTACACAGTGACCATTTTTCAATATGTAGATTTGATTAAAGCAACTTTCAAGTTGATAGCTTCAATAACTCTGAAATATTAATTAGTTAGATTCTGTTTTTGGATTACGAATTTTATTTCACCCTTTCGATAATCGCAAACATGTATTGTTTAACAGTAAATGAAAGAGTAGCACTTTAGAAGTAAAATAATATTTATTTCAGTTTAGTAATAACAAAATTGTGAAAGTTATTAACTGATCTTAGTAATTGCAATGAAATAATTTTTTACGACAAAACTATTTAAGTTACAGAATTTTTTATAAGGATTAAAGTTGATGTTTTTTGTATCCTCTAGGGATTCTCAAAATTTCAGTGAGATAGGATTATTTTAGTTGTCAAGGTCAAAATATTATATACTAGCTTTCAAGCATGAGAGAAGAATCTGATTAGTTATCTGAAGATTCTCACGTGAGGCGGAAGTCTTATAGCTTCCCACGGTCAGTGAGCATAAATACCCACCCAGAATTTTCCTTGTTCACTCAGTCGCAGTCTCCCAGTCTTCCAGATACAGCAAATACGGCACTATGTAGCTCAGTCGGCCAGCAAGTTTTATTTCAAGCAGTACGGTGCTACCCTGGTGGCACAATGTAGGTTCGCTTATTCAGTCAGTTTACTGCAAGGCAGTTTTGAAGCAGTATTTTACACCATGTGGTGCGTCGGGATAACCTAAGTGTCAATGAATTGTTCACGGGAGTTCAGCCGGGTAGTGTTGAAAAACGACGACGTTTCGACAACCAGCTGGTTTTCGAAACATCGTTGTTTTTCGGGCCGAGCTCCTGTGAACAATTCATTGCATCAATACGCCGGGAAAGTCTCCACTCACAACCTAAGTGTCAGTCGTTGACAACCTAGTTGAAAGATAGAAGAGTGTGACGAACTTTTATTTACTTTCATTTATTAGCTAATTGTACTTTGGGGTGTGGTCTGACTCGAATCGGTTAATCAAATTTGCAAGTAAATCTTCAGAAAATTTGTCTGATGCCGTTTCAGTTAGTGACTTTGCAAAAATGTTCAAGAATATATTGTTTATATACCATCAATAGACTTGTGAACATTATTTTAACCACCTTTTCTTAATTTGGGGTTTAACAAGTGGCAACCAAGTTATACTTTAGCAAAGCCAGAACTGAGACAAAATGTTATTGTTAACTCCCCCATCAACGTTTATGCCTCACATTTAGTTGATGGTTTTACAATTTTCAGAATTAGTATTTATTTCTTCTACATCTTGCCAGCTGCTGTCCTATAATACTGGTATTGAAGTAGCATTGGTAATTCTTCCTCACTTTTCGAATCCTTTGTAGTATTCTTTGCACTTGATCAGTCCGTGATCTGTCCATTGTACCAATAGTTCTCTTTAGGCGTGTGACAAAAGGGTTGTGGGAATGGC
This sequence comes from Vandiemenella viatica, assembly GCA_031002005.1. Classification (NCBI taxonomy): domain Eukaryota; kingdom Metazoa; phylum Arthropoda; class Insecta; order Orthoptera; family Morabidae; genus Vandiemenella; species Vandiemenella viatica. The sequence goes on from CM061921.1 coordinate 287,904,483, forward strand.
TCACAGAAGTTGAAGAAATTTTGAATTTTGTACATCTTTACTGCAACATCATCAGTCTGCTGCTTACTGTTCTTTTACATGTTTAGCTTTCCCCGAAGCAATCCTTGTCTAGAAGGTGAGCTATTATTCATTTTCTTAGCTTGCTCCCCAATTGTTTACTCAACTATTTTCCTATAAACATTTGCTAGCTCAAAATGATACCATTTCCAATATTTATTTCTTGTGGTAAGCTATCTATAATCTGTTAGATTGGTAAGACACACTTTGTGCTTCTTATTACAACTTTTGTCCTATCTGTTGGCTAGTATGCATGTAGAAGGTTGAGAGCTTTTCTACCACTGATCCCTTTGGTGATTTTCGTCCCCACATTGTGAATGTGAATTACTATTCCCCTTACAATGTTTGTTGATGGACCAAATTCTAAACATTGCCCACATCTTGGGACAGAGCTGTAATATTTCACTGTAACAGCAGAAAATTCTATAAAGATTTTCTTTTGCTGTAATAAAAGTTCCTTAACAGTAGGGTGCACAACCACAATGTGATGAACGGTTGTCCTGCCTCCGGAATCAGTCATAAGTTTTGTTTTAAAACCTTCCTGAAATTCACTTTTCTTGTTTTTCCTCAATGTTTCACTCATAAACAGCAACAGCAATCACATTCCTTGTAGCTGGTATGTCAAATAAAATGATAAGCAGCCTCCACTTTCTAGAGTGTTTGAATCACTGAACATCCACAGTAGACTCTATTTCCACTAAAATGGTTGTATTTGCAATGCATATCCTGTTGATTGCAGTTTCATCTGTACCAGGTTTTTTAATTTTTCTTATATGGTCTGCCACTTGCTTTTCCGTCCCTTTGGAGGTGATATACAGGGTGTTAAAGAAGATATGCAAATATTTTAATATGTTATTCTATAAGAAAAACTAAAGAAAAATGTTCATATAAACATAGGTCCGCAAATGTTTAGTTACGGAGTTACAGCTAATAAAAGAATTTTGCCTGAAATTTAGCAACCTCACTAATATGAAGCCATTGCAAAACTGTATGAGGTTACAGTAAAGCACGATTTGCATTTAATTTGTTGTTATTGATCTGGTGAATGGAATAAAACACGTCCCAGAAGTGTATTTGCAATAGTTTTCCAGAAATTCCAGAGTAGCAAAGAAATAATTTGGGAAAAATTGTGATTTATTAACTACTTGGACGAATTATTTTTTAAATCCCAGACAATTGCACAAAGTTTTCAACAGAAGCTGTAGAGAATTTAATTTTGGAAAATGATGGGAATAAAGTTAACTAAAACAATATGAATGTGTCAGATAATCTGCTTTTATTAATACCGTGTTAAGGAAGTTGTACAGTGTACATACAATTTCACAATACATTCACAATAAATGTCCAAAAATGTCTCCAACGAGTTCAATGCATTTAGCTGCACGTGTATAAATAGATTTTGTTGCTCATTTCAGTTTCACAGGGTTGTTCTTAATTGAGTCAAAATCTAAATATCTGACAAAATCCTCATACTTGTTTTAAATTTTTTCATTACCTTGAGTCAAAATACAGTTCAAGCTTTCTTCTGGCTACTCCATATTAGTTATGGCAGCAAGTTGTTTACTGCAGTGACCAGCCACAGCAGATTCTAAGCATCAGGTGACTGATGTGATATGCCTGCTATGTCAGGCTGCTGAATTACTGAGGAGCAGTGGTATGACAGGAGCTGCTGACTAAACACTAAGTGGCAGCGCAAGTGGCAAGTTGAAGGGTTTCATCTGTTCACTCTTGTCATATACAAATCAATCAATAATCATAATCACTCAATCTTTATAAAAACCTTTAAGCCTCTTCATGCAGTGGGCTCAAAACACTTTATTGTTCTGTCTGATACAAATAAGAGTTTCGCTTTTCCCCAAAGGCTAAATATAGGCGAATGAAATTTTAGAACTGGAACAGGAAGCACAAGTAAGGCACTGGGTATTTAGCATCTCAGCAGTCACTCTGCTGCAGCATCAGTAGAAACAGATGACTGTCGTGTCAAGTGTCACCATTTCGGTTTATTTAATTTAAAGTGTTGTAGTTAGCTTTTATCTCAGAATATTCACTGCCTACACAGAGCAGAAGCTAGTTGATCCCAGCAACCATTGAGACAATTCTGTTTACCTAATTTAAAGTGTTGTGATATCTTTTGTTTTATTTGCATTATTTGAATAGCAGCAGGGCACAGTAATTGTGATAACTATTATATTTTTTTTGTAGGAAGGTGAATAGAGCTTATTCGTTCTTTTATTTATTACTGTGGTTAGATAACACAGTTTACTGGTATATCCTATTAACTGCTCAGTGCAGTATCCGTCATCTGGTCTAAATTTAATTATCTCAACAGTTAGGTTTTATTTAAGCCGTGATTAGCGATTGTTAGTAAGTAGTAAACAGTGTGTTATTTATATCACTTGGTTAGTTCATTCTTTCATCTTCTCAGTTTTTCTTTGGAAAGTAATATGTGTAGAGTCTGTGATTGCTGTGTGCAGAAGCGGGTTGAGGTGGCTGATCTTCGCGCTCAGCTTGCAGCTTTGTTAACGAAAGTTACAATGCTGGAAACAGCCATAGGTGACCACAGCAGATGTGGTATGGGTTACCCTTTTGAAGCTAGTGCTCTCACAGGTTCTCCCCTACCAATCATCGTACCTGCAGTCCAGGCCTTAGGGTGACTTGCATGTGGATTCAGGACATCGATGACACATGAGGGGGCAGTCGTACAAATCTGAATCCCAGGTGGCCAAGCTTGTACCCGTGTCAATTGGTTTGATGTATTGTCTGGGACTGATTCAGTCTCACAATCGTCATCCTGCCAGTTGCCAGCCCCCCAGACTGCTAGGTCTGAGCAACAACAGAAGGAGATTCTGGTGGCAGGAAGCTCCAACACTAGGTGGTTTATTGAGCTCCTTAGGGAAATGGTGAATAGGTCAGGTATCAAATCCAATTATCATTCATTGTGTATTCCATGAGGTCTGATCCAAGATGTGGAACAGGCCATCCCGGATGCCACTGAATGGACGGGGCGTAGACAGCTGCAGATTGTAGCTCATGTTGGTACCAATGATTCTTGTCACCTTGGGTCAGGGGGTATCCTCTTTTCCTTCTGGTGGCTTGCTGAAAGGGTGAACTCTGTGGCTGATGACCGCAAGTTTTTGGCTGAGTTAAATATCTGCAACATCGTTGTTAGAACTCACTGTGGACCTCTGCTTCAGAGCCACGTTGAGGCTCTGAGCCAGAGACTGCAACATTTCTGCAATAATCATGGCGGCAGATTCTTAGATCTTCATCCTGGGGTTGAGTTGTGTTTTGTTCCCTTGAAAAGATCTGGTGTGCACCACAGACATGAATCGGCTACATCGGTGGCAGGGGTCGTGTGGAATGCACTGGGGGATTTTTTGGGTTGAGGGAGGAAGACCCGAAACTGGGATTACTGCTACAGGCAGCCCAATTAAATTTGACACCATATGCTAGGAGCAGCATAAATCAATCTCAAATGTTAAAAGTCCTCATTATTAACTGTAGAAGTGTTTGTAACAAGCAGCCTGAGCTTGAAAGCATTATTAGTAGCACAGAAGTAGATATTGCATTAGGTGCTAAAAGCTGGTTATAATAGGGTATAAGTTCAGCAGAAATTATTAACAATAGCAACAACATTTTCTGTAACGATGGGTTGCATTCCAATGGAGGTGGTGCATTTATAACGGTTAGTAAACACCTGTCGTGTAACAAAATAGATATCAACATAATCTGTGAAATCCTATGGATTAGACTCAATGTAGCTAGGACAAAACGATCATGCAATAATACTAGGAGGTGACTTCAACTTTCCGTATATCGACTGGACTAACTACATTCATGTTACTGGTGGCAGGGATGAAACAAACTGTGAAAATATTCTTCACCTTTTCTCAGCTCTTCATCTTGAGCAGCTCGTCTCTGAACTAACCTGGCGAAACAATGTTAATGAAAACATTTTAGATATTCCCATTACAAACAGGCCTGAATTATTCACGGACATTTCTACCACCACAGGAATATGTGATCATAAAGCTGTAATTGTTACAGTACAATTAACAACTGCAAAAATAAAAAAAGGATCGTTTACAGATTCGAAAAGGACTCAAAGGAGTGTTTTAGAAAGTATTGGAGGGATAATTACCTTACCTTCATAGAAGCATATACGAAATGGACAATCAGGGAAGGGAATGATTCCCTGTGGTATACATGTGAAGTTAAAAGCTTATTTAAAAAGCAAAGGAAAATACATACACACTCAACAATGATGTATAGGAGTAATTTAGAAAAGTTAGATAAGAGGACATGTTAAGAATTTGATGCACGAGGCCTATAATGATTTTCATTGCAACACAGTTTCCAAGAACCTCAACGATAACCCAAAGAAATTTTGGTCATATGTAAAAAAAAAGTTAGTGGTAGTGACAACAACAGTTCTACTACAAGATGGTCGGGAAGTTGATGACAGCTGTGACAAGGCTACCGTATCTAACTCCAAATTTAAAAATTCTTTGACTAATGAAAATATGGAAAACATTCCCGCTTTTCCATGAGGTGAAGAATTTGAGATGAATCTGGTACAAACTCATAGTGTAGGTATTATAAAGCAATTAAAGCTCCTAAAGTAGAAGAAAGCGCTGGGTCCTGATGGCATACGATTAAGAGTATTTTCAGAATATGCAGGAGAAATAGAACCATTTCTGTCTAAAGGCAATGCAAATAAGTAACAAAAATACTCATTTGTTCACGAGAACAAAGTTAATAATTCAGTTGTTAAAATGGTTGATTCCCTGAAGTATGTGGGCGTAATAGTACAAAGCAACATGAAATGGGTCTTGCACATAACTTCAATCGTAGGTAAAGCTAATTCTAGATTACCATTCATAGGTCATATTTTGAGAAGTTGTAATGCTCATATAAAGGAAATAGCATACAAAACACTAGGGGCTCCAAATAAGATGCTGTACTGATGCTTTTATATATTCTTTCTTTCCTTGTTCTGTTCGGGATTGGAATGCACAGAATTAGGATTGGTGCTTAGCACCCTCCACCACCCACAATATTTGTGAATTGCAGAGTATAGATGTAGACGTAGAACTTTGATCTCAGCATAACAATTCATACAACTAATGTAGATGAAACCTGTCTTAGCTAAGTAACTATACAGCAACGAATTTAGTAATGGTGTAGAACCATTTATTTGTTTTCTTTTTCTGCTCAGAAGTTAATGTGGCATTGATATTTTATTTATTTTGATGACAGGAAGATATTTGTGGTGATTATGTTTAGTAATACAGATATTTCATTGATTTGGTGGAGATAAATTATCTGTTCAGTTAAAAAGGAAAAATAAGACAAAGACACTGCAGGAAAATGAAAATTCTGTAAAAATGAGAAAAATGGAATTCATAATTTCATCACTCAAATGTGTGGAATTGTTGCGGAAAAAAAAAAAATTGTAGAAAATACGAGCCACCTTAAGTAACCAGGATGTAGACTCTGGAATGTAAGGTACTTTTTTTTTCCCCCAGCAATCGAAGCAAATAAGTTTTTGGTATTTAAAAAAACGGGGGGGGGGGGGGGGGGGGGGGGGGGAGGAAAAAAATTAAATATCATGGTATGTTACAACACTCTATTTTGACAGGTTTACTAACAAAACACACACACACACACACACACACACACACACTGCCAAAGTAATTGAATTTTGTTCATTTATTAGCTTTCCAAATGTGTTTCACTTCTTTAATAGAAGCGTCTTCTCTTGTTAATTGTGTATACATATTCCAATGTAGATATGTTGTTACAGTATGTACATTGAAGTTATTACATAAATTAGAATCTACTTATATTTTTCAATATATTGTTATATTTAGACTCCATTTTTGGCAACAGCCACTTTTGCTTTCCTCTTGAGAAGCAGATAATTTTCGGCTTGTTGTTCCACAAGTAAACCAGCACTAAACTGCACTGTGTATTTTGTACAAATGGCTGGTCTACTTTTGCTTACATTTTAACTGTGTAACACTAAGTTTTTCTTGCCTGTCTTCCATTTGTTTGCTGCATGGCACGTTTATTTGCAAGTGTATATTTGTGTTAGTTTGTTATAATTTTGTGTGTGTTC
>CM061921.1:287911660-288038046 GCA_031002005.1 Vandiemenella viatica
ATTTGTGGGTAACTTTCCCAAAAATCCATTCTTCAAGATTATGCCACATTTGTGAACCTGTCCCCACTGACTGAAATTGTTTGGTAATGTGTTATACAGGGCGTTCGCCGGAAAACGCTACCCTCCCAGTCTGTTGCCGTCGGCAACTTGCTCGGTCAGTGGAGCCAGCAGTTTCCGCCACACGGCACCGTGAATCACCGCACTGTTTAACACCTCTGCTGCCCCAACAGTGCAGTGCAGTGACCCTTACATTGTTAAGAACGGTTTCTTTGCATTGTAGATAGTTTGTGACTTCAGTCTCTTATTAATCAGTGTTGTGAATAAACGTTTCTTTGCGGTTTGGCTGGTTTGGGGCTTCATACTCTTATTAATCTGTACCGTGTTTGAGTGTGAGTAAAATTATGGTACGTTACAGTTTGCAACAAAGAATATTTCTCTACGATACATATGTGAAGAAGAAGTCGTTTAAAAAGTGTCGCAGTAAATTTCGTCGCGAATTTCCTGGTGCTTTACTGCCAGCTAAATCAACAATTCTGCGTCTGGTTAAAAAAGTAAGAGAAACAGGTTCATTTTTTAACAAAAAGAGACTGTCGGTCAACCGTATTCTCACAGAGGAGAAAATTGACGATATCTCTTTTCGACTAGAACAGTCACCCAAAAAATCATTAAGTCAGTTAGGGCAGCGTGTGTCTCGAAATATGTTCAGAAGATGTGAAATGTGCATTACACAAGAGGGTCAACACTTCCAGCATCTTTTATAAGGTAAGCTAATGAATTACGTCACATTTAAATGCTTAGCACACAAGTTTATGAAGTTTATGAAGCGTAATTATTATGAAATAGTCCGCGGCCGACGGTCGAACAATGCCGGAAACTGACCGCTCGCTCGCCAGGAGCAGTTTCTTCCTTGTAGCGCTAACAGTGGGTTGCGTTTCCCGGCGAACGCCCTGTACATGATTAAAATCTAAAATCAAAATAATTTTGTTTTGCTGTGGAGAAACTTATTTATAAGATGAAATAGTATACTGAAGTTAGTGGTGCCAAGGAAAAAATTAATTGTTTCATAAAAAAAAAAGAAACTTTCAGTTTTATCAACAAAAAAAAAAAAAAAAAAAAAAAAAAAAAAAATGCATTGTGTGTGTCGCAAGGGAGGGTAAATATTCACCCTCTCATTCACAAATTTCCTCTCGATTCCTTCCCAAAAATGGTAAAAGCTAACTGAATAATAGGGGAGGAATAAATGTTCCACCTTTTGTGAATAAAAACCTTATGGATACATTTCTTTGAAAACATAAAATTTTGAAGGTACCTGTAGCAACAGATGAATTCTTATAGCTCATCTTAGGTTCATCCTCTGAAAATTAAAGTGGCTAGTTGTGGAAATTATACTTTTTATTTCTTTCTGTGCTAAACATCTTCCAAATTATTTTATCAAAATTGATTATCTTTTTCCATACAAACCAACAAAATTTTCTCTTGGCACCCTTAACTTTGGAGGAGGGGACAGAATTATGTCCCTGGTATAAATGAATCACTAAATGCAGAAAGGGAACATGTACAATATGATAAGTTTTAGGGACATGACAAAAAACTATATTACGACCATATGGTAGACTACTCGGTATTACATTTTGTTGTTATTTCGTATGAGAAGAATATAATTTAAATGTTTTTACTTGGATTTCTGCAGAAATGAAAGGGCTAAGTTCTAAGATGCCTTTTCTGAAAAAAAAAAGTTTTTTTCAAGTAATTGACATGTTCCCTTTCTGCATTTAGCGATTCAAATACATTTATTTGAATTGTGTGAATAGTTACTCTTAAATTTCGATTGTTGGAAGGAACACAACATGCACAAGTGTATTATTTGCAACAATGAGCAACACATATTTTTATCGATTTTCTGTTTGTGTTCATGTGGGAATTTAGAAAACAGGTGAAGGTGGCTCAACACCAAAAAATTGAGATATCGGATTGTGGAAATTGTATTTTTATCCTCCGCTGTGATAAACATTCTGCAATTTGTTTTACATAATTGAATATTTTTCGTCTGTATGAACTAGCAATATTTTCCCTTAACACTGCTAACTTACAGGTGCTATCCTCCTGCCTCCCCCCCCCCCCCCTCAAAAAAAATATTTTTTCACATTTGTGAAAAATAAAACATTTCTGGCCGATTACAACATCATTTTCTTGGTCTGAGTACTCAGATGGTGAATCTTCCTGTCATTTAAAAATTTCAAACCTAGAAATAGTAAACACCAACAGAAAATTCTGCTATTTGAGGATTGATAGGAAATTAAACCCAACACATACCACAGATTATGTCAACTGGATACATCAAACACAAAAAAAAGATGAACACATGTAACACATTTTTTCAGTGTTGAATATTATTCTTGCAAGTAGATGAGATGGTAAATCTATCAAGCGGACGTCGGTGTGATCACATTTGACCTTGCCAAGTGCCTCATCTACTTTCAAAAATAAGGTTCAACACTGAAATATTGTGTTACACTTGTTCATCTTTTTGTGTGTGTATTTATCTTATCATTCCCAAATGCCGCCAACTGTAGTAAGTGATGGGTAGAATTTCCCTGTTCTTCCTTAGTTTGATTGCCTTAAAACATTTTCCTGCTTTTTATTTTATATAAGAAAATACATATTCTGGTATTTAGAGCTGTAGCAAACCATATGTATTCATTACTGAGTAACAAGTACATCACCTGACTCGAAGTACCCAGTCATCACTCACAAATTCATTTCATTACTCGCATTTTGTCATATGGTTGTCAATTTGAATTAGAGATGGGTCACAAATAACTAAACAGCTACAAATAACCGTTATTTTAAAAACGCCGTTAAGCAAGTAGCGGCCAAAACGATAACTGGAGTTATTCAAATAACTGTCAGCACTTCCCTCTCTGACAGCGCTGTAATTGTTCGTCGACTGCCCGCTACGAGTGCATCAGTCACCACTTATTGCTTCTCTCACCGTTATTAATTGCAGTAGATACCACTAGATGACACTACTATCGCAAAATAATAGTTATTAACTAAGATAGCGACCACTAGAGGACACCACATATGTAAACCGCTTTTTACTACCTTTGACCGTTATTAACCGCGATAGCAACCAACAGATGTCGCTACTACTGCTGACAGTGTCAAATACTACTTTGCAGATATTATTACGATGGGGTCCAAAATTTAACATATTTCTACAACTTAGTGACCATTAAACTGGTTTTCAGCATCCATCCTTCCATCGTAGACGACTTGATTATGCTTTTTGTTACAGCTGTTTACCCGTGTTGTAGCGTCTTTGCCCGTTGAGGCATTATTAACTTCGATAGCGATCACTAGAGGACACTACCTATGTAAACCGCTTTTTATTACCTTTCACCGTTATTAACTGCAATAGCGGCCATCAGATGGAGAAACCATCGAAAAGTGCTAGTTTGAAAGTGGAATATAACATATACCTTTGTCTTGTTTAAAATTAATCCTGTTTCTAACTCCTATATACCAAGCCAAGACTTCTTCTAATGGTTAAATAAGTTAAAATAATTCAAGGTATCAGTTACTGTTTCGCAGGTTGTAATGCTTTAATATTTAACAAGTAAAACTTCTAGAAGATGCCAAAAGCCTTTAAAATTTCAATTAAATTCACTCACAATGTATTAGTTTACATTCAGACTAGGTATGAATAGACAATAGGATAAGTTTTCATGTTTGGTTGAAAGTGATGACATTATTAATAAATCATGTTTCCACCACAACGAAATAATACTGTTAACTTGTGTTTGTAGCATGCTGATAGAAGTGGCTATAACAGAACTATCTGGAAAATATTTTTTCCTTGTGAACAACTCCTTTAAAAAAATTACATAATGTTAGACTATAGGAAAATTGCACAAAGCATCAGTATTGGGATCATTAGTTACTTTTTATCTATTTTCTCTTGCTAGTGTCTCTGTGTAGCACATAAGGTCTAAAATTTTCCTTTGGACAGATAAATATTTCTTCTGGATAGTAGAGGTCTTAAAGATAACTTTCCACACTCAAAAATCAAAACCTAATTAGATTTAAATGTGTTTAAATTTGTGGTGCAAGGTAAGGTATACTGAATGAATGACTGAAGTACTATCTACTTATACACAATTTATGAATTGTTGGCAAATGGAGCATTTGATAAATTTCATTCTGAACTTGTAGAGGGAGGCAGGAGGTTAATATTTATTTATTTCAGTAAGGCTACACAAACTAAATAACTAATAGTATTTAAGAGGTTCTACTGAAGTTTATGATATACTACACTGAAATAATAAAGGCTGTTTGTTAAAGTAAGTATAAAGAAATGTTATAACATGAAAAACTGCAGTACTGAAGTGAAAGTGGACTAATATTATTGAAGTTAGAGTTTGGCTACAAAAAAAATAAAAAAAGTTTATACTGCTACAGAAAACTAGCTCAGGTGATACATAAACTAAAACATATTGATGTGGGTGCCACATTTGTATGCTCCATCCATAATATGCACAAGAAGCAGTATTGTGAAAGTATAACATTCTTAAGGTCACTATGTTGGAAACACATGTCACAATCTAATTTCCACGTTTCAAATTAAGAGAAAAACTGCCCACACACATATATAACAAATTTGTTATTCTGAAAGTGAAACTGCAACTGATTGATGAGGAAAGCGTGCGATAAAATAGCATACAATTTGGTTAAATAAACCTTCTGGAATCAGTTATTCAAGTTCAGGTAAAACTTTATGGTGGATGGAAAGCATATTCACTCTATGAGGAAAATATGCGACAAACATCATTACATTTTCTTCCAGGTCGAAATAAATGTTTACACAAAAATTCATCCCACATTGTTTGATTTCCGATCGGTTCATTTACAGATTCTTAAGGAATAGATAACATTACGATATTTGTTTCACTATTCCCACAAGTCAATTAGTTTCAAACAGCAAATCATATTTACATTTCAAATTACTTTTATGTACATCTGAACAACATATTTAAATTGCAGCTGGTCTGTTATTGGGACATATTTACAACATATGTAAAATATACTATACATATAAATATAGCCACACAAAACTTAATGCGAATTAATGGCCAGACTGAAAAAAATTGTTTACTTTCAGCAAAGTTAATCTTCTGTGTTTTACGAGTACACAACGCGTAATGCTGTATTTGTTGCATATATTCATAAAACCTCCTACCACAAATTCATTAGTTTCAAACAGAAAAATATATTAACACCTAATCAAAACTTCCCACTTCGGATTTTTTTATATATCGTACGTCCCTAAATCACTTATACTTCATTTCCTCCGTTTGGTCACGTTATATACAAACCGCTAAAGCTGGTCGTGTTAAAATTCTATATTAATTTACCAAGGCATCACTGCCACTTATTAAACAAATACATAAACACAAGTCGAAGGTGTATATAATGTCTCTGACAGTTACTATGGAAGCCGCTTATTTGAAAGCCACTATTGGTGACGTTTCGTTAAACGCTAAATAACGCTAATAAGCGGCTTTTCGTGACGTCAGGGCTATTTTGCTATTATTTGTGGGCGTGGTCGCTATTTTCGTCACATCCGGTTATTTGACATTTCCGGCTTTTTTCAACAAGAAAAGAGCGTTTCTGGGCAGAGATTTTAGTAGCATCTCCACAGATATTACTTCAGAACAAAATAACTATACGTTTTTTCTAACGGTTAAAAAAAGCGTTTAGAAAAAAGAAGCAATAACTGAATAACGTATTACTGGAAAAAAGCTCTTTTGCCCATCTCTAGTTTGAATCAATAAACGAATATGACACATCATGTGGGAACTGGAATGGTTCACACAGTGACTTAATGAAACTAAGTGAGAGAATGAACATTTGAACATTGTAGGTCCTGCATTTCTGTGAATTTTGATTTGAATTTGTTTCATTACAAAGGAAAATGTGTAAGTTCAAACATGTTGCATGTACATTATTTTAATATAATTGATGTTATTTACTGTTGATATTTTTAATGAGGTAAGTTATTTTGACAACATAAATAGTTATTTTGTAGTATTGCTTTTGTTTAACTTTAAAATTTACAGAGCATGATTTGTAAATAGAATATTTGGATTGATAATTGTTTTTATTGATCATACCATAGTGAGATTTTATTGATTTTGAATGTTTATGAAATGCATTTATTGTAAAATGTGATATTCTAACTTCTATTTTATTTTACAGTGCAAGTTTTACCTAAACTTACTTTACTAAATGAACAATTTATTTAAACTTTACAAAGTACAATCAAAGTTATCCTGTAACCTGTACACGACGCGACTCAATGCGATGCTCTGTACTAGTGCTTGATTGTATGAAAAGTAATGAGTAACAAAACGACCTGATAGAAATGAAGTCATCCCGTACATGGCATGACTGAATACAATGCTTCACGCTAGTGTTAGATTGTAACAAAAGAAACGAGTAACAATTCGATAGTAACAATTAGTGTTAATAATGAATACATATGGGTACACAATTTCTCATTATTTTTACAGCTCTACTGGTGTTGGTATTGTATGCCCCAGTCCAAGTAAAAAATTTGTGTTTTTTATGTTTCTTTAAAAAATTGATATTTGTGAATAACTTCCCCAAAAATGTATTCTTCATGCTTATACCACAGATATGGTCTTGTCCTGTGTTGGACTTAGATTTTAATCTACTATAAAATATTCCAAAACCATTTAAATCATTATGTACATGTCAAAATTGTGATTAACTCAAAACCCATGATTTTCAAAGCCTGACCTAATTTTTCATATTTTTTAATGGTTATATTACAAAAGATTTAAAATCATTGGGGAATGTGCCTTTTCACTGGATGTTTGTTGTCAAGGATTTATTCTGCATTTTCATCTCCTAAAATCTAGATCATGTTGAACAAAAATCGCTTGACTGTTAAGCATTAATACGATTTTGCTATAAACACATTTCAGAAGAATTCAGTTGGTTACTTGGAAAGGCATATCTCAGGATTTCACCCAGCAATAGTGTTAGCACTGTAAAGTCCTACTGCCTGAACTTTTGAAGAGGATATATTCCAGTAAACATTTTCTGATTTTCCTGAATGAACGAGTTTAGTACACAAGCTTGAGTTTATTCTTCACTGATTTTATTGCAGGTGATGAACTACGCTGGAAGTTTTCCAGTGATGGTTCAGTAAATGGCTGGGGCTGGAGGTTCACTGTTTATCCTATTGTATCCTATGTAGGACCTAGTGAATTGGGTTCTGACCGTGCGGTACTTTCTCAGCCATCTGTGGAATTAGTCACATGCCTTCTTGACGCAAGGCTTGTTACCAGCTCAGACAGAAACCTTGTCACACGTTTGGCTGCAGCACTGGCATCTTGTGCACAGCTTAGTTCTCTCTGTAAGTTTCCTACTACGATTATATTACATAACATTTAAAATTTGTGTAGAATTTCTGGATTTGTGTGTTCAAACAGCGGCATCACAGAGAATGTGGGCACTGCAAAGGTTGCGTCGGCTATTGGTGACCCGTTTGGGTCGCACATTGGATGTAGGTGCTTTGCTGCGGGCTGAACAAGGTCTTCACAGTGACTCTGCTCTACTGACACTTGTGCGTGGATTGCCTCAAGCACTTTTGCGCCAGTATGAGTATGAGGATTCTGCAGTACGAGGAGGAAAGCACCTCATGCACAGTTCTTTCTTCAAGGTCTGTACATCATTTTAATTTCTAGTTTTATTTTATCCATTATCAACTCAATTGGTTGTGTTCATAATGGTAGTTTTCCTCAAGTGATCATTGAGAATATGCATGCTGAGAGAATCCATTACCCAGTATAATTGATAATGTGACTAAAATAAACTGATAGGAGTTTCAATGAGCTATGAAAAACACATGAAGAATAGACTAATGCATTACAGCATTCGCTGTACTATCTATTTCTCCATTTTTTTTAAAAGGTATTAATGGGTTTAACACTAATTATCTGTATTTGTGCTGTACATTACAGATTAACTTTAAAGAATTTTATCGTGTGAAATATTGTTTTCACCTCTATGCAATTAATTGTGCTATTGTGCAAGCTATCTGCATATTTGAAATATTTACAACATGGAATCTTATCTAAGGAAAATCTACAGATTATAAACATTGTATAGACGATTGTGAGTGCGCTAATGACCTCTTAGTCGACACACCCAAAAATACCTACAACAACAACAACAACAACAACAACAACAGATCATTGTGGCACTAATAGAAGGCTAATTGAAAACCTATATTTTTTGTAGATATGTATTTAATAAGTGTATCTGATGAGATTTAGAGATGTAAATCCATAATGACACTGGTAGAACTATAACACAGTTTTCTAGCTAACATCACTAATTAATGAAATGTCTGCTTCTCCTTTTTATAATTTTTGAATGTAATAAATGAAAAAGAATAGATGATGTATGTTAACGTTTGCACAGGAAATCACCTGTCAAACAAACTCATGGTAAAAATGATAGTAATGAAATTTGAACACAAAAGAATGTCTGGCTACACATCCAAATTCATAAAGTGGAAAAGGCCATTCTGGGTGTCACTAGCAGTAGTGAATGTTAAATCTTTCTGTCACTGTATTCTGCTTTTACTAATTTCGGTTTTATTTTATCATTACTAACATTCATCATTTTAAATATATTCACCATTAATCCTGAGCGTCAAGCTGCAATAAAGAAGTAAGATACATAATCTTCTCTTGCCACAATGGATTTCTCATGTACTGAACTTTAACTGCTTGAGACATAGCCTGTGCCCCAGTAATGTCTTTCTTCTTCACGTTATTTGTATAACATTTCTTTTATATATTAGATTTGTATTGCATCTGAATATGTTAACTGATGGAACCTGGGCATAATTTTTTTGTCTAATCTGAAAAGTGTACATAAGTATCCGTTCTGTAGCTTCACTTTGGGTTAAACCAGAAAACAAGATGCCATGACAGCTTTACATCTCTTTGTATCCATAGTAAACTGCAGAGCAGAATGCAAACTATTAGTAAACAAAGTCTCATTCTGTGAGGTTTTTCAAAAGAATAACCCATCCATACATTTTCGTGCAGAATGTGACAGTATTAATATATAAATATCCCCAACTGTTGGAGAGTGTCCAAACACTGTCATACAAATTAGTTATGACTGAAATATGTTCAAATTCTGCCACAGGCTATATAGCAGGCATTCTGATTACAGTTCTTAAATTACTTTTCATACTGGTCTAGTATTTTTTTGCTCTAATGATTCCAAATTTCCTCCCCCCCACCCCCCCCAAAAAAGCCATATATCACAAACTAATTATCTTTACATCCTACCAGTGTGACTTAGACCAATGATGTGCCACACTACGCTGGGGAAGGATCAAATCATGGTCCCTGAATACCGGCTATGCTGATTTTGGTTTTTAGGCAGTTTTCTCCAATCATCAAGGGAA
The DNA here is from genome assembly GCA_031002005.1 of Vandiemenella viatica. Taxonomy (NCBI): domain Eukaryota; kingdom Metazoa; phylum Arthropoda; class Insecta; order Orthoptera; family Morabidae; genus Vandiemenella; species Vandiemenella viatica. The sequence continues at coordinate 287,921,178 of CM061921.1, forward strand.
ATGTCGAGACCGTTCCCAATCTCCACCTCATAAACTACACAGTGCACAAAACAAAAAAATCACACAGGACATGGTTACATGTTTTGCAGACAGCTGGCAACACATCTGCTTCCTTAATTGAAGTATGAGAGGCCTAGTAAGCTGTTACTTTGAAACATATTTCAAAAGTACACTAGCAGACCTGACCTATGGTTGGAAACTGCTATAGCAGAGATAGATAGATGATCTTGACATTCATTAGTGTATAGTTCACAAGAAAGATGACACTTTGTAAGGTAACCAAAAATTTTGTAACTTCAAAACAAAATTTATTCACAGAGCAGCGAGTTCAATTAAATAGCATTGCAGATCAGGATTCAAGTCATTTGCTTAAGATAATGCAAGTCATATTCCCAATTATACAGTTATAGAAGATCAAAACGTTGTATTAGCACACCTACTATATTAGATTCAGACCATTTCATAAAAGAAAATGTTACCTTTATTTTCAGAACTTTTTCGGACTATAACTAGTATAATGAAGTTAGAATCCATGTAACTAGAAAATTCCGCTAAACTGTTATAAGACATTAAAAGTTGGAAGCTGGGGTAATAAGTTAATACCCAATTACACATTTAAAATTCGAGAAGGCATAATTTGGAAGGTAGAAAGTCAGTTTATTAGCATGTAAGATGTGTGATCTTGTCTTACTCAGCATACTAAGGTTTGAAGAGGGTTACTAAAGTTTAAAGGAGGGTTTTGAAGCATTTTGTAAAATTAATAAAAACTCAACACAAATGTAAATTTGACTGGTGTGGAGAATATAAGTAAATTCAGTTGAGAAAATTATATGCAAAAGAAAGTACATTCCAACACAAACAATTTTCAGTAAGTCTCATTAAGATCAATGTAGTATTTTGGTCATGATGGGATAAAGTAGAGATTTTTACAGTCTCAAGAAAATGTTGATGCGAGCCGGTACTTCCTGTTTCATCAACCTGAGACAGCGTCTACTTTAGAAATTCATAATAAATTGAGGAAATCAGATATCAACTTCAAAACTTCACACTTTATAGATAAAAACATGTAGAATAGTTTAAAGTATGCTTCAGAGCTGGAACTTAAATATTCTAAAAGATATACATTTTTGAAATTAAAATTTCTGTAATAATTTTGGATCAACCTGTTGGAGAATAGTAAACAAGTGGATCTTGGTACCAAATAAAAGAGTAGAAAATTAGAAACAAGTCAAAAGTTATTCCAGCTTTGTAGCTTTAAAACTGTGGAAGTTATAAACAAAATTTGGAATATCAGAAAATAATTTTTTACGGCCAAACCATTAAAGTTACAAAAATTTTCATTGGTACTGATTTTAACATTTATAAGCCAGCCTAACTACTGTCAAAGTTTCAGACAAATAGGAATTTATTTAGAGATTTTATGACATCAAATGTCGCAATCAATGAGCGCGGAAAGCTACTTTTGTCTTTGCCGGGTAGGGATTCGTTTCTTGTGAACTGGAAAAAATTGCATTCCCAGATGCTTTCTATAAATACAGGCCACAAGCTCACGTCCGGGGAGTCTTTTAAAATCAGTCAGAGGGTGACAACGCTTCTTGGCAGCGCGATCCGGGTGCAAGGCTTGGCGGAAGCCTACGAACATCTATTTCCGGACAGACATATTGGACTGTTAGGTTAACGTGTGATAAAGTTGTCATTCCTCCTGTGACTGTAAATTCAGATAGGGGTTGTGAGGTTGGTCTGGCTTGAATCGGTTAATCGTTCCTACAGTTAAATTTCTTTGGTGAATATATTCGATGCCATAAGTTTGTGACTTTGTAACTTTTGAAGAATATAGTGATTATCGATTTCAACAGCAACAGCGACTTTTAATAATGGCTTACCTTTTCTGAGTTGGGGTTAGTTCAATTTAGGTGGTGACCGTGTTCCTGCAAAGCATAAACTATTTAACCAAAGGCAACATCAAACAGTTAAGAGTTGAGAAGGAACTGTTTAGTGCAACCCCCCCATAACAGATTAATGTCTTACAATTTTCTTCCATCTCTTCATACATATGATCTTTAATTACATATGCTGTGGAAATGATGTAAAAACCCTGAAGAATGAAGATAGGAGCACTGCTCATTGTATAAGCACCCTAGAATTTCAGTAAATTCGACACTTTTAGACAGATAGCATCAACGGGGAGGGAGTAAACTCTCTAAAGATTGCAAAATTGTCATAGGTATGGGGGTTAGCAATCATGAAGTAGGCAATACCACAGATAATTTCGCATTTAAACCATTTCAAAGGCGGAAAAGTAACTAAACAAATAATAATAGCCATAAGCAAACATTTAAGAACAGTAAATAATCTTTAACCTTACCGGAATCAGTGTAATCACCCATAATCCAGCGTTTTAAGAATCAATTTGCATTTCGAGATAAAATCGGTATTTACACACATTTTTTAACACTGTAAAGAATGTTAAAAATAATAATAAATTCATAGAAACAGAATTCAGTAATATTTGAAGCAAAACACTCCGTTTAAAGCCGTTTATAAAGTGAAAACACAAAATTTTAAGTATCCGGCAACTTCTAAAAATAATAATCAACACTTTTAAACACATTTCGAACATAAATAACACTTTTCCCTTAACTTCCATCCTTTTTGAACAATATGGGAAACTTTTAAAGAAGTTCTGAGTAGGGGGTTAAGTGGGACAGCAATTTTAAAATAACACTGTACAGCAAAACATACGTTGAACACACAAATGAATTTTTTACAGCTAAACCAGACACTGTACAAGGTTGGGGGTACTTTTAAAATATGCATCCAAGGAGCAGGGACATTATACAAATTTTTATTTCAAGATACAAGTTTTGCTTTGGACACAATTTAAAGAAACATGAAATTTTGTAAATGGCGGCTATTTCGAAACCCGGGTATCTACCAAAATTCGGAGATGTGGCGGGTGATGCAATCATGACTCATGGCCTCACGAGATAATTAATTATGGCAAATCGATTAACTTTTTGAGAAAACACAAAGAGGGAAAAAGTTATTAAAATCCCCAATACTAAATCATACTAAAAGCTGAAGCCTCAGGGAGAGGAGGTTTTAAATACACTATTTCTGGCCTATATAATGAGCTAGAGCAAACTCTTGTGCCAGTTGCCACCGGAACGTTGAGAGGGTCGAACTGCATTACTTGTACTAGCAGCCTGGGACTTTTTATTGAGCATGTGATGCAAAGCATGTTCAAAACAACGCCATGTTTGAGTTGCAGTGTTGAAGGCAACCTAACTATGACTAAATAACTTTAAATTGCTTGAGGGGTATTCTGTCTGCTTTCTACGGTTCATAACTTGCTTTCTTCAGGAAAAGTGTTTCCAATAGCTGAAAATCAACGGTACTAAATTTTCTTGTTTAATTTTCAGAATATACCAATAGTGAACTTAACAGTGAATTTTATTTCTTAGTTGAACTCATTTCCTTTTCTCCCAAAAGGTAATTATGAGAGTGGTGGCCGACACAATTAACAGTTGATTAAATTCCTAAGGCATTTTCACGGTCTACAATTTGTGAACTTTCAGAAGACTATTTTCGAGGTGAAGAATTTTGTAAGAAGTAAGTTTGTTAGTTGAGGAGTGTGAGGCTGATATCTCACCCCAGATTTGCAGCTTGGCTCATTACAATTGGTGTAAGAAACTTTTAGGTAAACATTTGATTTTTATTGATTTAGATCAAAGTGAACTTCAAAAGTGTGAAATGACTAATACCAAATGCAAACATAATTTCCAACTATTCGCCAAATTAAAAATACATGCAAAAGGTTTGTCTGAAATAAATTCAACCATATTTGAGCCAATGACAAAGGCATTCACGGATTTTTCTAGTTTTTTCTGAAACAGATTTTCTGTTAATGCTTATTACTATATTTCATTAGGTTAACTGGCATTAGGAATGAGAATAGAATGTAAATTATGTCTTGAGATAAATTTTGATATCCTGGCTTTCTGTTGTATGTTTTTTTTTTGTTAACATTTATGTCTGGGGTTAAATTTATTGAAAACGATACTGAGTCTGTTGGGTGAGTGGTAATGCATGGATCTGACATCTGGGAGTACAAGGGTTTGAATCCCCACACGGCCAATTAGAGTTTCAATTTTCTATGGTTTCCTGAAATTACTTCAGGTGAAAACTGGAATGGTTCCTTCAAACTGAAATGGCCGAATTCTGTTCCTTGCCGCCAGTCCTTTCTCACCTCTTATAACCTAGACATTGAAGAGGCAAATTACCCTAAGCCAAAAAAATCAAGAAAGAAAAAGAAAACAAATCTTTCATTGTTGCTTCTTTCGGTGGTTGTCTGTGTCTATTTGCTATCTTCCTACAGTGGTTTTATCCCAGACTTGTGCTGCTGTAGAAGATAGACATGTGTTTTGGCAGGTGTTTCATTATAGTAATTTACTTTTCATTATTTTTACAGGTCTTAGTTGCCCTAGCATGTGATCTTAGCCTTGATTCTTTGCCATGTTGCTCTGTGAATCACAAATGGTCTTGGTTTCGACGATACTGTATGGCATACAGAGTTGCTTCTGCTCTTGTTAATCGCACAGCTCTGCCTCACAGTTTTTGCACTGAGGTTGGTATAAGCAACTTTTTGTCCTTTAAATGCTAGCAAATAATGTAACTATATATATTGTGTTGACCTATCATAACCTAGTTGGAATGAAACTGAGTGTTCATAAAGTATTTTACTAATTTTTGTAATAAACATCTTGAGAGATGGGAAGAGTGCCTTGAAGGCAATAATTCTGATCTTTAAAATGGTTGGGTAAGGATGGAGTTTTTCAGTCATTAGTGATTTCTGGAATATTTTATCATTGCCACCCAACTGAGATATGTTGACCTGTGTTACCTTTTTTGAGGAAACATTGCAACTTAATTGTTTGAATACTCAGACTGTGTGTGGTAGGTGAGCGGTTAATTCTGTAGCCCCACATTTGGGAGGATACCCATTCAAATCCCCATCCAGGCATCCAGATTTGAGTTTTCGATGGTTTCCCTAAATCGCTCCAAGTGAATGCCAGGCTAGTTCCTTCTAAAGGCCATGGCCAAATTCCTTCCTGTTCCCAGTCCCATCCAACGTCTAATGATCTTGACATCGATGAGGCGTAAAGCCATAAGTAAAAAAAAATAATAATAGTCAGGGCTTTAGTTGTTTTAGGATATGACAAGAAAGAAATTAAACCACAAACTTGTGAAACAAGCTGGGCAGTGTAGTGGTGAAATGAGATGAAAAAAGCATCAAATCTGTGTAGAAGTATACATTACTGCAGTTAGGTTTCGTATCCAGTGCTGCTTCTATCAATGTATGCTGCGTGAAGGTCAGATAGTGTATTGCGGAGGCAGTATTAGCATCTTTGTCCATGTATTATAATTCTTTAATTTTGACTGTAATAACTATAACTTCAAGAAGTTTATGGCAGGACACTAAATAAATATATGCATTTCTTTCGGTCATAATGCCCAAGTGAAGCAGGTATAGTGGGCATGCAGTTTAATGTGTTGTTATTTGTCACGTGTCCAACTAACTGCTTACATCATTCTTCTTAGAGTGTGAAAGGGTTGAAGTATAAGAATTTGTGATTTTATGTTCTCATTTATACGGCCAGCTTGGTCATGGTTGTGCTGTCAACTTCAGTAATGCCTAGAAAACAAAAAGAACAACTTATGGAAGTAATCACTTACCAAAGTTAAAGGCAGAAGGTCTCAGATAACACAAGTAAATTAAAATAGTGCAACTTAGATAAATTAAGTTTGTTAGCTATGTAAACCAGTGAAGAAACAAAACAGATTCAATACTGAAAGCAAGAAAGATGGAAATGCTTAAATCAGATACAAGTGGAAAGCATTTACTTTAAAGGGCAGATATGGTTTTAAAATATGTGTGTTTTGCCATTTTTTTTTTTTTGTATGTATATTATCCAGTTCCTGCCAATTCTGATAGTTAAAGAAGACTGTACAATAATGACCCCCAGTTACTTATTGTCTAATAGGCTAATTAAAATGCTAAAATTTTTAATAAACAGTTTTCAGTTCACTGATTCTTTTCATTGTTCTAGCATCACATATAACAACTTCACAGTATTATTCCAGCAGTGCAATATTGATGTATGTTTTTTCCATTACTGAGCTGCAAAACCTCTCTACTTTTCTGCTATGACTGCCATAAACATCTTTCATACTGTATAACTTACCTGTTACAATTTGTAGATCAAGGTATTAGATAACATAAAGTCTTCAAAAGTTAAATTAACAGTTCTGAATTGTAACATATGTTTTATTTTGCAGGTTAGAAAAAAAGATCACCGAAATTGTTCCAGACTGTGATGCTCAGGTATGGGAACATGAGAATCATGACATTTTTAAGCAAGAACATGATGAACAACTTCTACTTTGGTTACACAGGTATTATGTCCAGTAACTAACATAGTAAGAATTTATAGATCAATGTTTGAGTTTTTTATCTTCAAAAAGATTTTAATGTGTTTCCAATCAGTTACATATAGTTTCTCTCATAGGACTCAGTCTTTTTTAGGCCAAATGTCAAGAGTAGGAAGAGTTATTTAAGAAATGTACATAATGGTATTACAGTAAAAAATAAAGAATGTCAGTCTAAAATAGCTTTGTTCCATCAGAACATTAGGGGTATCTCAAGCAAACTTGATGAGTTCATAATATCTATAGAAGAAACCCAAAAATCATTGAATCTTAACATAAATATCGTATGTCTGACAGAACATCATCTGAAGAATTCTGAAATAGGTCTCCTCCCTTTTATTGGATATAGATTAGCTTCTTGTTATTGCAGGTCAGAGATGAGAATGGGTGGTGCAGCAATATATGTAAGCGAAAATACCGAGACAAAATCGTTAGATGTAAGTAAATACTGTATAGAAAAAGATTTTGAATGTTGTGCAATACAGTTAGAATTAGAAAACAAATATCTTATAGTGCTGACAGTTTATAGGGCTCCCACAGGAGACTTCAGTAAATTTTGTAATAAACTAGAGGCGGTTCTAATAAACTTATCACGTACTAAAAGGGAAATTATCCTCTGTGGAGACTTCAACATAAATTTTGCTGTAGAATGTAACCAGACAGATTATCTTCTAGGAATGCTTAGATCATTCAATCTCTATCAAACTGTAAATTTCCCAACTAGAACACAAAAAGATAGTAGTACCATTATTGATAACATTTTTGTAGAGCACAATAAATTAGAAATATATGAAACAGTTCCAATGGAAAATGGTTTGTCAGACCATAATGCTCAAATAAATATTTTGGATGTTGTGGGAAATGAATGTAACAAAAAGAAAGGATTTGTCAGAGTTAGGCCATTAAAGAACAATTCAATAAAAATATTAAATGATGAACTTCTCAATGAGGACTGGAGCACTGTTTATAAATTAAAAGGGGTAAACAATAAATTCAATTACTTTCACCAAAGGTTTTCAGAAATTTACAAAAGGTGTCTCCCTACAAAACTAGTTCCAATTGGTCAAAAACGAGTAAATAAAAATTGGGTTACAGTTGGTATTAAAACATCTTGCAGACATAAAAGGGAATTGTATGTAAAAGTTAGGAATACTGATAATATGCTTCTCAGACAACATTACAAAACTTACTGTAGAATTTTAACCAAAGTAGTAAAAGAAGCTAAACGTTTGGCCATAAACGATGAGATTAGTAGTTCAGATAATAAGATAAAAAGTGTTTGGAACATTATTAAAAGAGAAACAACTGTATCATCCCTTGAACATAAACCTATATCTATAAGCATTAATGATAAGCTTGTAACTGACCCCTCTTATGTAGGAAATACTTTCAATAACTACTTCTTAACAGTTGCTGAAAAAATAAAAGGAAAATATATTGGGAATATGGATGCTATAGCAATACTTAAATCCTTGTCACCAAAAACAGCACCTGTGTCTATATTTCCCACCAGTCAAAATGAAATTGAAAAAATTATTAAATCCCTCAAAAATAAAAAGTCATTTGGTTATGATGAGGTTTCAACCCATGTAGTGAAACAATGTAACACCAGCATTAGTAGAGTTATTAGTCATATTTGTAATAGTTCTTTTGAAGAAGGTATCTTCCCTGACTCACTCAAGAAGTCAATAATCAAACCGCTTTATAAAAAGGGTGATACCTCAAAAATTGAGAATTACAGACCCATTTCACTTCTACCAGCATTTTCAAAAATCTTTGAAAAAGCAATGTACAGAAGGGTGTATGCACATTTACAAAAAAATGACCTACTCAGTAAAGTACAGTTTGGTTTTAGACAAGGCGTTTCAACAGATTCAGCAATTTTTGCTTTTGTAAACAACATACTGGAATCAATGCATAAAAAATTAAATTCCCTAGGTATATTCTGTGATCTTGCTAAGGCTTTTGACTGTGTTGATCATGAAATTCTACTAGGTAAATTAGACCACTATGGAGTTAGTGGTAAGCCAGGACATTGGTTTAAATCATACCTGGAAAATAGAAAGCAATGTGTATCACTGAAAGATGTTAATACAGGAGATGTTATAAACTCAGAATGGGGTATAGTTAAATGTGGTGTGCCTCAGGGTTCAATTCTTGGTCCTCTGCTGTTCTTAATCTATATAAATGATCTCCCACATATGCTAGGTGATAATGAACACATGGTGCTCTTTGCAGATGATACTAGCATATCCTTGAAAGACCCATCAGCACAAAACCTCGAAAACACAGCAAATGAAGTTATAAAGAAAATTAACAGGTGGTTTAATGCCAACAAACTAATACTTAATGTAGAAAAGACACAGTTACTTCAGTTTGTTACAAAAAATAAAACAAAGGACAGCTATAATGTATTGTCAGAAGGAAAAGCAATCGATGAAAGCAGTTTCACAAAATTCCTGGGTGTATATATAGATAACAAATTGAACTGGAAACAGCATATTCAACAACTTCTTAAAAAACTGAATTCTGCAACATTTTCACTGAGGGTAATATCTAGAATAGCTAATATAGAAACCAGAAAGTTAGTATATTTTGCATATTTTCATTCCCTGCTCACTTATGGCATCTCATTCTGGGGAAACTCGTCACAAGCACAGAGGGTATTTAAATTGCAAAAGCGTGCTATAAGAACTATTTGTGGAGCAAACCCACAGACACCGTGCAGAAATCTATTTAAAAACCTGGGTGTTCTAACAATGCCAGCACAGTATGTATACTCTGTATTATCATTTGTAGTAGAAAATCCTGAACACTTCAATCTTAATGCTGACATACATAGCCATAATACTAGGAATAAATATAATATTCACAAGGATTACAAATCACTGTCAATTGTTCAGAAAGGGCTAACAGTTACTGGAGCTTCCTTATTCAATGTATTACCAACAGAAATTAAATGTTATCTACAAAAACCCAACTACTTTAAGTCCAAACTGAAAGAGTTTCTACTTCAGAACCCATTTTACTCTGTAAAAGAATTTTCTTCTTGGAATTTGGTAACTAAGAATGACTGATAAAATAGTATATATGGTGTATGGAAGGGGAAGGTGACAAAATTATCCACAATTACTAAAATGATATATGGTTTTTCTTTCTGTTGAAACTTGACAAATGAACTAATTACACTGTTTACAAAATTTCACTTATATATGGTAACTAACATGGGATAGCATGCACTCAAAAACTGCTGTGAAAAATTATCATATTAACAGGTTTTTAAGTAATTGACTGCTTATGAATTGTTGGTAATATAATTGATATTGCTAATAGGTGTGTGTACTGTTCCACATAAATAGCAACTAACATAATATAATATGTAGTCACAAATTACAGTGAAACCTTACATGGTAACTGGTTGGTAAGAAAATAACTGGTTATTAGATGCTGGTAACAAGTGTATACACTGTTCCACATAATAAGTATTAATTAACTCGGGATTGTATTTGTAGATTACAGGAGATATTGGTTATACTAATGGGTTGTTGCAAACTTGTTGTCAATATATAATAATATTATCAATTATATAGTAATATTGACATTACTAATAAGTGTATGTACTGTTCCACATCCCCGAGATTATTCTCACATGGGATCAAAGTGAACATATCTATCTATCTAATGCCAGATGGAATTAGTAAGAATTAGTTATGTAGTGAATTTCCTGTGGTACATGTGGTCTCATGAAAGATCAGACCCCCTCATTTCACTGGTGTAATTACAATTAGAAGGAGCAGTGCTGAATGTGATGGCATGCTCAGGTGAGCAACTGAATCTTAATTTTAACAGTATGTTTGTTGTGAAGTTGCTTTTAATATTAGTATCAGTTCCTCACTTATTGGAAACTGAGCATAATTGTCTTGCTGATGGTTATCAATAACTTTTATAAACAAAATCAAATTCATATCTCCTTTCTGGAATTGTTCAGATGTATATGTTATATGTGTAGCGTACTGATTGTAGTTTACCATCTCAGTAAATACTGGAACTCCGTCCTGAGAAATACGTGTTTGACAAACTGAATAACACAATACTCAAGTAATACAAAACTTCATTCATTGACAGATGGTAATGCTCTCTTTTTCTTGTTACATTAGATCATCCTTAATGTCCTCTGAGATACAGCACTACGTTAAGTTCAACCAACAGAGGACATGGGATATTTTACTTTATGGACAGATGGTTAGTGAAGACGCCTCTACAAGAAGCTGTGCAAGGCAGTAATTTTCGGATTATATCCCTCTGTTAACAGTAGAATGAGATACCTGCTGCATAATGGCAGCTATCATCTAACTGGAGGCTCACATTGTTCATTGGTGCCTCGTGGTGGGGAATGTGAAAAAAAGGAGGGGGGGGGGGGGTGGTGGAAAGCATGTACTCAAGAACTGTAAAAATCGAAACGTCATTGGCCCATGGGAGGAAATGGAAACAAATATTGTACTGAAAATTTGTGAACATAATAAATAAGATAAACTGTAAAGAAAATTTCTTGTTGAAATTATTATTTTTTAAATTTTATTTTATTACTTTGCATGGCTTTATCTAGAGTATATTTCTCCATAATTTTCAGTTATCTACCTTCCCCCCCCCCCCGCCATTTTCACCCCCATCCTTCCCACCTTGTTCATCTATAGCTTCAGTGATAGGGGGGATCAGTGTGTATACATCTGATCCCCTTGTCATATGTGTTACCTCCATACGCAATTAAATTTATACCTAAATATTGTAAAGCATGTTGGTGTTTATGTGTTTGTCATGGTCCTTGTGTCTTCATTTGTGGAGAATGGTGGGTTTACACTATAAATGGGTGACAAATAATGAAGTAGCTAGAAATAACCATTATTTTAAAAAAAGCCGATTAGCTGGTAACGTTCAAAACGAAAACTATAGTTACTAAAATAACTGGAAACATCACCAGCTATCACAGTGCTGTATTTGTTCAACCACCCACTATGAGTGCAACAATCACTGCTTATTGCTTCTTTTCCAGTTACTAACTACGATAGTGACCATCAAAGTACACCACCATCGCAAAAGTTTTTTTCCTTGACGGCTACTAATTCCATTAGCGACCATCAGCCAACACCAGTGTCAGAAACTGCTTGCCTGTTACTAATTGCGATAGCTATGATTTCTGAAATAATTCACAATATAACAAATCTTTTCTGTTATAATTCTAATGTTTTTCAGCTTCCATAAACAATTTTGTGTTGCTTCTTTTTTTACACTCGTCTCTTTTTATTTGGACTGAGGATTTATTTCTTCGGATGTTCATGATACTGGTGAGATTATTGTCATCCGCATATGAAATAAATAACATTTGAAAGATACAGCATTTGACTTGGATTATACTATGAAATAGTTCTAGTGCTATTGGTTTTTCATTTATAATCATTTAGTTTTTTATTGTATTAAGCTACTTTGTAGTGTGTATAGATATGTTCAATTTTGTTACTGTGTTATAGTGATAAAATTGTTCTTTAATTGACTTTTACTTTAAAAAGATCTACTGTTAATTGATAGTCTAAGTTATGTTTTTTTTTTTTTTTTTTTTTTTAAATGGTCTTGTTTTCTTTGACTCTTTATCTGAATTATTAGGTTGTATTCATCAATGATACTTAAATATTTATTTATTTTATTGATTTACTTGTATTTTTCCTTATGGTTTTTAAACATTTTTCTGCTATTCTGGCTTAAATGTGTTTTGCATTCTTTGAGAATATCTATGTTGGTATTGCAAAATCATACGAAAAGGATTGAGTTAGAAGTTCACATATCCCAATCTAACTTCCTTGGTTCTTTTTAATTTCAAAATATTGGCGGTGTTATTTTTGTAAGTGTAAATGCTGATGTAATGAGTGTGAAAGGTATGCCGTTTGTCTTAGAATTTTTCTTGAAATTAAGTGAGTAAAGAAGTGAAAAATTGCTAAACTTATTTGAATAATTCATAAGTTCATATATTACCAGAACAAATAATTTACTTACCATAATAGTTTGGTTGCATAAAAAGTCATGTTTATAGTGTCATTCCGTCTGGTTCCTTGGCAGTCAAGTATAATCATTAAATCATTATATATTATTTGTCCAAAACCATTGGGGCAGGAAAGAAAAGTTCTGGTTGTACGACATAGTTCAGGATTTCCTGGATCTGTGTTAATGCACCAGTGGCAATTTCCCTAAACACTTATTTTCCTGTTTCTTCTTCGTTTTTGTATTTTTTATTTTTTTTTCTCCCCCCCCCCAAATTCTTTGAGTGCAGTTTCTGTCCTTTGTATCTGAATAACAACTATCCTCCTGATGACCTGATTATACCGTTAAAAATTAAATTTGCAATATACCACTAGAAGAATTACTTCAGTTTTTATTTGGACTCTAAAACAAAATTTTAGTCTATTTGGCATCATTACATTCACTTATTTTCCTCTTTAATCTCCCATGGACACACTTATAGTTTTGAAAGGCCTAAATTATTCTTTTGTGAAGACATATACTTTTTTTTGAGAGTCATTAAAATCTCACAAGAGGTTTAAGTAAAACACTGCAAATGCAACAGGTTCCACTGATGTTCACGATGCCATCAGTATTATGTGCTACCGAGTACATGCTGACACACTAAGTGGAAGATAGTCTGTCTGTCTAAGATCTATTCTTCAAAGAAAATAAAAACTACAGTACTAATGTGAGTGATAAATGTGTCAATATAATCCCTGGGCCAATAATTTTCCAATTACACCAATTTGGGTACAAAAATGTTTGTTTATATTTCATCTAATGAATGCACATTCTAATAGTATCATTTAAAGGCAACAAACATAATCAGATTTAAATACATGCTACAATTATATGCTCTGCTATATAGATGTGGTTGTATTCTGCAAATGGTCACAAGTACAACATTTTTAAGGTTACTATGTTGGAAACTGAATAAATGTTACTGGAGGAAAATTAACAACATAAGTAATATAAATGAAACCAATCAGTATTTAGTTGGTAAGAATAAATTATATCAAAACATGTAAAACTTAGTATAACAGCTTTGTTATTTATAAACTAAAATAACAATTCATAGGTGAAACATGGTGTCAGGTTCTTCGGTGGTTTTAATTAATATTGTAATTAAGAAGTAGTCCACCAAAGTTCAGTTTAAGATTTTTGTTTATTTTCAAAATAATGTCAGCGATCTTGTTTACATGCAAAGATACAATCCACAGATACTACTGATGCATTTCCAAAGTGAATCTGTATCAACTAACTGTAAACTAACTATAAAACTAACCTTTGTCCTTCTGCCGATTTGTTTATATAGGCTCTATCGAAATTTCTGGAATTCTTCAAAAGCGTCCACCCGATATTACTCGAACATTGACAGTTACTCAAACAATTAAACACATTGAAAACAATCAGAATTAATACATAATCACTTAACATCATTACAAAATGGTCAGAAATGGAAATTAAAGATACTTAAACACAAAATTATTTACAGAAAACATTTTAAACTGTATAAAATTGTCCTGTAGACATTGTAACTTGCATTAATACTTGGAATTACACACATTCAAGCAATTCTCTTGCACAATTCGGTTCTTAAACATATTAGATGGCCTTTAAATAATTTCTTTTCTTGAAACAAAGTCTATATACACTGATTTACAAGAAATTGCAAAACAACCATTCCAGATCATATTCAAGCAAACTTTAGCTCCTACAAATACTTCATTAAATACAATTCTACTTAAAGTTCAGGTATGAGGGCTGTTACAATCCCTCCCCAGGATTAACTTAATTTTACACAGTTAAAATTGATTGAATCCGTCATTAATCTAAGCAGGTTGTATGTACACATATTGCCAACACAAACAGGTTACAATCAATCAACCATAATGACTTTTGCAATTATACAATGTACATTTACATTCCTTCATTACGTACTACACCTATACAATGGGTGGAAACAAAAACAGCATACCCAAGGATTATAAAAACCTACTGAGATCAAGTATTCAACTCTTCTTCTGAAATAACCTTATTGAACACAATTATTCCATGTGGAAAATATACATTGCTACACTTTCTTTCATATAAAAATAATTTTTTATACAGCCAAACAAATCTTCACAAAAATTAATGGCTGACACAGTTTTTTTAACTTCAACTCAATTAATTTCCAAGTTCTTTACCAGTAGGTAACACATATTGCTATATTTAATTTAATTTAATTCAATTGCAATGGAGCACATGCTCCGGTGGCAATTTCCCTACACACCCAACTTCCCGTTATCCTTAACTCACCTACATTTGCCCTCTACAAATTTTAACTTTAAATTCTTTTAACGTTTTCGGTAGGTTATTCATCATTCCCCTTGGTAACTCATTCCAATCCCTGACACCCTTACCTAAAAAAGAAAATCTCCCCACACCCTTGTGCCTGAAATCGAGTGCCAGCTTGTGGTCATAGTCATCTTTTCCCTTCCATGAACTACTTTTCATACCTACTGCAATATTTTTCCATGCCTCATCACCAGTATATGCCCTGTACACTCCCATTACCCTCCTCATGATCCTCCTGTCTTGCAATGAATCCTATTCCAGCTCCTTTATCATATCTGTCACTGATTGCATTCTGCGATAATTTCCAGAAACAAATCTAGCAGCCCTTCTTTGCACCTTCTCCAACTCCTGTATTTGATACTCAAAATGTGGGTCCCATACTACATTACCATATTCGAGCAATGGTCTGACCAAAGTTTTGTAACTCAAATCCTTTACTTCTCTCGTGCATCCCCTCATCACTCTCTCCAACAAGTGCAGGATTTTGAAACCTTTTCCTACCACCTGTCCAATGTGTCCTGCCCAGTTAAGCTTGTTACCAAATTTAATGCCAAGATATTTACATTTCAAGTCTTCAGCAAGCAATTCTTCCCCCACCTTATATTCATAATTAACCTTTTGTTTTTTATTTGTGTATCTAATTAGCTGACTCTTCTTTGCATTTATCTTCATCCCATGTTTACCAACCCAACTAGATATCCTGTCCAGATCACCCTGCAACTGTTTACAGTCCTCTATCGTTTTGATCCTTTGATACAGCATTATGTCATCTGTAAACAATCTAATTTCTGATAGTAAACAATCAACACAATTATTCATTAGAATAATGAATAGCAATGATCCCAATATGCTACCCTGCGGCACTCCCATTTTTACTTCCACTTCCTTTGATACCGCATTTCCTACCCTAACTTTCTGTTTTCTTACTTTTAAAAATCCTTCTACCCAGAAAATCACTTTCTCATCCACTCCAATAGTTTTTACCTTATTTACTACCATTTTGTGGCTTACTCTGTCAAACGCCTTTGAAAAATCTATTGCTACACTATCAATTTGGCCTCCCTTGTCCATTTCATCTGAAATATCTTGCATATATCCCACCAACTGAGATTCGCATGAATATCCTTGCCTGAACCCATGTTGCCTACTTGAAAAACACTTACGTTCCTCACATATGTTTCTGATGTGGTTGCATATCAATCTTTCCATTAATTTACCTACCACTCAAGTCAAACTGATTGGCCTGTAATTTTCGACTCTATTTCTCACCCCTCCTTTATGTACCGGTACTACTATCGCACTTTTCCTGTCTTGAGGTAAGCAGCAAGTATCCAGACCCAATTTAAATAATATTTCAAGATAAGGTACAATGTCACACCCGTCTGAGTGCCAATTCTAAGGTAACCTAAAATTTTGTAATTTCTTCACATAGCAGCGATTCCATTTAAATAGCATTGCAGATTAAGTTTAAAGTCATTTGCTTATATAATTCAAGTCATATTTCAGGTTGAACAGTTATAGAAAGTCAGAATGTAGCATCAACATATCTGGTATTTCAATTCAGGATATTTTGTAAAAGAAAACACTGTCTTCATTTTTTAGCTATTCAGGATTATAACTAGTAAAATGGGTATAGGAACCTTGTAGCTAGAAAATTCCGCTAAACTATTATAAGACATTAAAAGTTGGAAGCTGGCGTAATAAGTTAATAACCAATTACACATTTAAAATTCGAGAAGGCATAATTTGGAAGGTAGAAAGTAAGTTTATAGCATGAAAGATGTGTGATCTTGTCTTACTCACCATACAAAGGTTTGAAGAGGGTTACTAAAGTATAAAGGAGGGTTTTGAAGCATTTTGTAAAATTAATAAAAACTCATCACAAATGTAAATTTGACCGGTGTGGAGAATATAAGTAAATTCAGTTGAGAAAATTATATGCAAAAGAAAGTACATTCCAACACAAACAGTTTTCAGTAAGTCTCGTTAAGATCCATGTAGTATTTTGATCAAGATGGCACAGAGTATAGATTTTTACAGTCTTCAGAAAATGTCGTCGTGAGCTGGTACTTCATGTTTCATCATCATGAGAAAGCACCTACATTACAAATTCATTATAAATTGAGGAAATCAGATAGCAACCTCAAAACTTCACACTTTATAGATAAAACCATGTAGAATTGTTTAAAGTATGTTTCAGATTTGTAAGTTAAATATTCTAAAAGATACACAGTTTCGATATTAAGATTTCTGTAATACTTTTGGTTTAACCTGTTAGGGAATGGTAAACAAGCGGATCTTGGCACCAAATGAAAGAGTAGAAAATTAGAAGCAAGTTAAAAGTTGTTTCTGCTTCATAACTTTAAAAATGTGGAAGTTATTTTAAAAAAAATTGGTTTCAGAAAATAATTATTTTACTGCCAAACCATTAAAGTTATAAAAAAAATTCATTTGGATTGATTTTAACATTTATAAATCTGCCTAACTACTGTCAAAGTTTCAGACACATAGGAATTTGTTTAGGGATTTTCAGACATCAGATGTTGCAATCCATGAGTGTGGAAGGCTACACTTTCCCATGCTGTGAAGGGGCTCTTTTCATGTGAACCATAAAAATCACATTCCCACATGCTTTCTATAAATACAGGCCACAATCTCACCTCCAGGCAGTCTTTGAAAATCAGTTGGAGCCTGACTACACTTCTTGGCAGTACGATCTGGGTGCAAGGGTTGGCGGATGACTATGAACTTCTATTTCCGGGCAGACTTATTGGACTGTTAGGTTAACTTGTGATAAATTATCATTCCTCATGTGACCAAATTCAGTTAGGGGTCATAAGTTCAGTCTGGCTTGAATGGGTTAATTGTTCCTGCAATTAAATTTCTTTGGAGTTTATTTCTGATGCCTTAAGTTTTCTTTGTAACTTTTGAAGAATATAGTGATTATTGGTTTCAGCAACAACAGTGACTTTTAATAATGACTTGCCTTGAAGAATATAGTGATTATTAGTTTCAGCAACAACAGTGACTTTTAATAATGACTTGCCTTTCCTGAGTTGGGGTTAATTTGATTTACCTGGCGACCGTGTTCCTGCAAAGCATAAACTATTAATCCAAAGGCAACATCACATGGTTGGAAATGAGGCTTAACTGTTTAGTGCAAACCCTCACTGAACATTTTGTCCTTACACAGTGTAGCATATATTCATAAAACTGCTACCACAAGTTAATTAGTTTCAAACAGAAAAGTATAATTACACATGATAGATGCTGCCCACTTCAGATTATTTTTTATGCAAATTGTTTTTAAATCACTTATTTCCTCATTTTTTACCACGTCATACTGAACCCACAGCTGGTCTAAATGTTTACATTATATTTTAATTCCGATGGTATCAGTATCACTAAATGCCAGTCGAAGGCATATTACACTATACATCACTACAACTACACAAAACTTCATGGGAATTATTGACCAGGCTGAAAAAATTGTTTACTTTCAGTATAGTTATAGTGACACATAACACTATATTTGTTACAGTGTTGCACATGTTTGTAAAACTCCTATGACCAGTTTATTAGTTTCAAACAGCAAAATATATTTACATGTCGTAAATACAGGCCATTTCAAATTATTTTGATATACCATACGTCTCTCACTTTTACTTTATTTCTTCATTTTTGATCTCGTGGTTCTCAAACTGCAGTTGGCCTGAAATATGAATGTTTACAATTACATTAGATTTTACTTTCCATTGGTAACACTGTCACTTAATAAACACAATACAAAATCTTATATAATGTCTCTGGCAGTTGTTTTTGTAGCAACAACCTTTAAGAAGCTGCTTCTGATCATGTATTGCAATTTTGCTGCTTTTGAGGGTGTGGTCATTAAGAAGCAGTTTGCTATGAAGTCATAGCTATTTTACTACTTTTGGGGGTATGGCTGCTATTTTGTAACATCCAGTTATTTTACATAGTGTCTGGCAATTTTTAATAAAAGAACAGCCCTTCTGAGCAGAGTATTTACCCCTCAGGGGCCTGGTACGCAAGTGCCATGTACGGGTTTGGTGAACCCGCGGTGCCCGAGCTGGAAACTTGTGAGCGCCTCAAGTTTCCCACACCGTAAACTCCTACCATGCTTCAACGACCACCATAGAGTGTGGCGGTGGAATGTTGTGTGCCTAGGAGAACGGGGATTTTGGCTTCATCACCCGGATCGCAAGGAAGGTACAAACCTCTATTAAAAAAAAAAACCTCAACCTCAAGGTCAGCCACATGCCGAGGAGGTGCATGGGTGAGAGGCAGATCACTCGTTAATGTGCAACATCAGGGGCACCTGCGCACCCCTGTTGTATCAGCATTTCTCTATAAACTTGTTTTGCTCGTGGGACCAAAAATTCATTCTCACAAACAAAACAAAAACCCCTGCGGCCCGGGTGTGTCGCAGGCTAATAAAAATACACCCAATTCAAACAAGTGGATGAGGGTTGACAGCCCTCCCCTAGAAAATGGATGCAGTAACGGGAAGGACTTTGTTATCGACAATGCCTTCATAATCATGTCCAGGAAGGAGGGATCCTTCGAGAAGGTGTCCCCCTTAATTCAGTCAAGAAGCTGAGGAACGGGACTCTGCTTTTGGAAACATCTACCCACAAGCAGGCTGTCCTCCTCCTTCAGTCTGAGAAGCTCGGGGAGTTCGCAATAAAGTGTTAATTCCACAAAACTCTTAACTCGAGTAAAGGCGTGGTCACATGCCGCGACCTAATCGATATTGAGCCCGAGGAACTCCTTAAGGAATGGTCAATTGAACATGTGGTCGAGGTTAGGCAGATAAAACGAAGGGTTAACGGCAATCTTTAGAAGACTGCCACCTTCGTCCTGACGTTCGACACTCCAACATTGCCCAAAGCCATCAAGGCCGGCTATTTAAATCTTTATATCCGTCCGTATGTCCCAGACCCTATGCGCTGTTTAAGTGCCAACGGTTCGGGCATACGACAATGACGTGTAAGGGCAACCCCAACTGTGGGAAATGTGGAAAGGCTGCACACGAGCCAGGCAGTAGTTGTACCCTCCCATAGGTGTGTGTCAACTGCTCCGGGTCTCATCCAGCCTGGAGCAGGTAGTGTCGGGTGTATCTCGATGAAAAGAAGATACAGGAGTTAAAGGCCAAGGAACGACTATCTTATGGCGTAGCAAAGAAGAGGTTTAAGGCCCTTGTGCCGCCCGTCTTCACTACCAGTTTCGCCAAAACCTTGTCAACTCCAGTCAGGAAGGAAAGCGTTGCTACACAGACGTCCTTTGCAGACATGGGCACAAGTACAACGTGCTCATGTCAATGCAATTGTGGCGCCAAAGCCACAAAGGTCATAACACCTAAGACCGCGGACGTCGCTGGCAACGCGTCTGCAACCTTGAACAGCAAGACAGCAGGTCCAGTAGTCCCACCAGCAGAGGCACAGCCATCCGCTACAGTAGCTACAGCCGTGGTATCGTTGGCTACAATATTAGCAAAAGATGAAGCTGTAACAACGCCATCAGCTAGTAGCGGATGGCAAACAGTGCAGAAGGTTCGGGGTCCGAAGTTTAAACACACGGACCCCAGTATGTTCATTAAGTCCCCTTCTGCTTCCCCTCCCAGATCATTAACTGGGAGGGAGAAGAAGGGGGAGAAGGCCTCGGTGGAAGAAAGGTCCGCATGACTCCGAGGCCTTACAACAAGAATCGTCTTCGTACACTGAAGACGACGTAATGCTGGTGGACAATCCTGGTCCCATTCCTCAGCAGACACCGGACTCTGACCCAGCCGACCCGGGGCGGGTGGGGCTGAATAGGTGAGATGGCTACCATACTGCAGTAGAACCTGAATGGTTTTCAGGCTCACAAAGAGGAAGTAGAACTCTTAGTGCGGTCTAAACCCTTGTGTTTGTGTCTGCAAGAGACACACTTTAGACCGACACACCAACCTGTGCTAAGAAGCTACAACCTGTACAGGAAAAACGATACCGAGGGTGATCGAGCGAAAGGGGGAGTGGCGGTGTTTGTCTTATACACCGTCCGTTCCGAACCCATTACAAGCAGTAGTGGTGAAAATACACGGTCCAATCCAACTGACTGTATGCTCTGTCTACCTGCCACCCAGTTTGTTCGTCGACTACGACGACCTGGTTGGCGTTATACGACAACTCACTCGGCCCTTTCTCCTTTTGGGAGATTTCAACGCCCACAGTGCGTTGTGGGGTTCCACCACCGATTGCCCCCGGGGCCGAGTGGTTAGTAGATTGATAGAGCTGGAGGAAATTTGTATCCTGAATACAGGGCAAATGACTCATTGCACCATTGCTTCCGGTACATCTTCTGCCATTGACCTTTCTTTGTGTTCTCCTTCAATCGCAGACCCTGTGCTATTGGAGGTGGATCGCAACCTACATGGAAGCAACCACTTCCCTGTTTGGATGCACGTTGAGTGTGAGCGTGGAGGAGGTAATAACCGGCGTAAATGGAACGTCAGTGGTGCAGATTGGCAACTCTTCTGCCATTCTGTACTACTGCAACCCTGTGGCAGTATACAGGAGAAGGTGAATCACTTCACAGAAGTGATTCACCGTGCAGCTGACGTCTCCATGCCGAAAAGCTCTGGAACGCTGCGAAGGACGCCCGTCCCCTAGTGGAACGACGATTAGTAGACGGGCGCTACGTCGTTTTAGGTTGTGCCCAACAACTGACAACCTAGTAGCGTTTCGTTTTGCCAGAGCTAAGGCGCGTCGAGTTATTAAAGACAGCAAGAAAAGGTCATGGCAGAACTTTGTGAGCTCTATTAACCGTTCCACACCTTCGTCAAAAGTATGGGATTCCATCCGCCATATATCTGGAAGGTACTCCCGCCCACCAGTATCTGGATTACTGGATCATGGACGTGTAATTACTGACAAACGAAGCATAGTGCAGTTGATGGCGGAGAACTTCGCCGCGGTCACTTCGTCCGCCAACTTTGACCCTCGACGAAGAGTTGCTGCCGAGAGGCGCGTGCTGTGCTTTGATTCGTCGAATACAGAGGCCTACAACTGCTCATTTACATCTTAGGAGCAGGAGTCAGCGTTAAACAGTGCAAATGACACAGCTCCAGGGCCGGATCTGATCCAGTACCAGATGCTGAGGCATCTTAGTAAAGATGCTAAAGAGTACCTTCTGGATATTTTTAACGATATCTGGACCGGAGGACACTTCCTCGACTCGTGGAAAGAAGCAACAGGAAAGACAAATTGTTGCCAGGTAGCTATCGTAGTATTGCCCTAACAAGCTGCATCGGGAAGACACTGGAGAGGATGGTCAATCGCCGCCTCATCTGGTGTCTCGAATCCCGTAATCTGCTGAGCCGCTTTCAGTGTGGATTCAGGAAGTTCTGTTCCACCTTTGACAACCTGATCCTCATGGAGGCGGCAATACAGGATGCATTTATCCGCAGCAACACCTAGTGGCTGTTTTTTTTTCGATCTTGAAAAGGCCTACGATACTATCTGGCGGCATACGGTACTCCTTATATGTGGATGATTTTTTAATTTTTATTGCATCGTCCAGCCTGAGAAGCGCCGAGCGGAAGCTGCAACTCACGCTGAACAGGCTGGATGAATGGTCAGTGCTTCCCTCTTTCTATCACCAGGGTTGGAGTAAATCTCCTCCCTGGCTTTTAAAACGGCCCAGAATAATTTTAGACCTGTCTCGGTATAACAAATTGTGTACCGCTGACAGTGTTTTTAATAGTATTTTTAGAGACATTTTAAATCAGCATCATACGTTCACCCCGGTGTATATGGATGGGTCTAAGAAGGCTAACGGAGTTGGCTGCTCCGTAATGTTCCGTCGAGCGACTTACACATTCAAACTGGACGGCAGGTGCAGCGTTTTTACTGCCGAGTGGTACGCTGTGCTTAAGTCGCTCCAGCATATGAAAGTAAAGCGCGATAAGTGGTTCATCATATGCTGTGATTCCCTCAGCTGTATTCAGGCCATAGGATATATGTATCCAGCAGACCGTCTAATCCTGGACATCCAAGATGCCCTCCAATTTCGTGGAAAGGAGGTATTATTCTGCTGGGTACCAGGCCATGTGGGAATCAGAGGGAATGAGGCAGCTGATGAAGCTGCCAAGTTAGCCTGCGACAAGGTCAGGATTGACTTTGCTCCGGTCCCAAAGTCAGACCTTGCCTCGGCGGTGAAGAGATTTGTTTTTGATGTTTGGCAGAGGCAGTGGCTGGAAGTTGAGCATAATAAGCTCCGGCAGGTCAAACCGTCCGTTGAGCCGTGGAGCAGCTCTTTCCAGCGGGCTAGGAGGGCTGAGGTTCTCCTTTATCGTCTCCGTATAGGGCACTGTCCTCTAATTCATGGCTTCCTTCTCCGCCGAGAGGACCCTCCGGAATGTGATGCCTGTGGCGTACCTTTGACGGTACGCCACATTTTAACCGAATGTGTATTGTTTTTAGATTTAAGGGCAGAAGTTGGCTTACCCATTGATCTGTCCCTTATTTTAAACAATGGGAGTGACTACATGGCTAAGGTTTTAAAGTTTTGTAGCTTGGCTGGTCCTGTCCCAAAAATTTTGGGCAGATTGGCCTAGGTTTTAGATTAGATTGGTGGCCTTTTACAACCACCAATCCAAGTACTGTTTTTACTTGTGACCTTGTTTATATGGCTGGCCCTTTTACAGCCAACCAGTTAGTTGGATGTTTTAAACTGGTTGGCCCTTTTACAGCCAACCAGTCAATGTATGTATTTCTACTGTTTGTGGCCCATCTACAGCCATAGTTTTATGATTATGTTTTATTTTGCCATCTGTGTGGCCAACCTCCTTACAGTCGGCCATGCAGACGGTATGTCTGTCAGTACTATAGTATTTTATTGTGCTGTCTTTGTGGCCGACCTTTTTACAGTCGGCCACATAGATGGAGTTTTTGCCATGTTGTCACACCTGGTATTTGATAGGGCGCTAATATCCCCGATGTTGGCGCACCCTAAAGCACGAAAAACACCAACAACAACAACAACAGAGTGTTTAATGGCATGTCCACAGATAGTATGTCGAACAAAAGAATAACTGTATGCTATTAGTAGCAGTTAAAAAATCCATTAGAAACAAAAGCAATAACTGAATAACGTGTTAATAAAAAATAGCTATTTGCCCATCTCTAGTTTACACAGCTTTTTACGGAACTGTTAACAACTTTAAAATGTTGTGTTTTTTCTTTCTGCAGGCGACCTGAGGACTGGACACTTTCTTGTAGTGGGAGTGGAACAATATATGGCTGGGGACATAATCACCGTGGTCAGCTTGGCGGTGTGGAAGGTGCTAAAGTAAAATTGCCCACACCTTGTGAAGCTCTCTCAGCATTACGACCAGTTCAGCTTCTTGGTGGTGAACAAACACTCATTGCTGTCACTGCAGATGGAAAGGTCTATGCTACAGGTTTGTTAAATGATGCCACTCTGTGGTGTTAAATTACAGAAATAAAAATTCAATAATGTAACAAACGCTAATCAATCAATTTAAAAAACTGAAGATAATTTGTTAACTATTATTGGATTTAAATTATGAAAAGAGGCTGTTGATTAATTTAACTGTTTTAAAGAAAACTATTAATCTTTTATAGCCTTTTGTGTTTATTGTCTATGGTATGAAATGTTGAGCAGAGCTGGAGATATTGTCCTTGGTGTGTATATCATTTGATTGTTTTCTCAATGATGTTCATATTGTATAATTAATTTGATGGATCCAAGAAATCACATTCTTTCTCTCTCTACATTCAGTGCTGGTAGTGAAAAACCAAATATTGCATTTTGCTGTGCGAAAATTCTGTTAAAGATTCTGTAATTATGAAAAATGAATTTGACGAGTTTTGTACCTTTCCTCTAACCCCTTGCCCCCTCATTTTGAATGTGCATGTTATTCCAGATCTGTTATATTTATGTTACTGATTTTTCAGTTAATGTTTTTTAACTTATTTAAAATAGGTTATGGTGCCGGTGGTCGTCTCGGAATTGGTGGAACTGACTCTGTTACAACTCCTACATTGCTAGAGTCAATACAGCATGTTTTCATTAAAAAGGTAAATTTACAATATTATGACAAGAATTTTTTTTTTTTTTTTTTTTTGCAAAAATTTTGTTGATACCAGTACAATTTTTTATATGTGTATTTCAGTAACTAAGCCTTTAATTATTTTAAAAGTTACTAATACTTCTTGTCTAATTTTTTCTTAATTGTTGCTGAATTGTAAACCTCTGCTATTGTCTGTCATGAAATTCTTTCTAAAAACATGTGTCATCCTCATTAAATCAATTTTGGAGTTCACCTCCTGACTGATGAATGAAATATTATTTTTAAAATGTGGTAAAAATGACACTGTAGTCAATACAATAGAAAAAGGAAACCAGTCAAAATTGAAAGTTGAAGGTTGGAGACTAGATTTGAAAGTCTAATGACATATGTCTTATTGCAGTTAAAGGTAGGTTAGTTAAGATGCACAAGAAAATAGGTATCAAAGGCAGTTTTTCCCTGTAAAAAGCTGAAGTATATCTTAATGTAACAAAATTAAGTTTTCTGATTTTTATGTGGTTCTTGTGTGACTCACTGTACCCAAATTTTCAGATCTGTGTCATGTGGAACTTTATTATCTCATGTGTTCAGCTGTCTCATTATTGCAAGGTGACATAAATCTTGAAGGTTGAACAGAGCATGACATATGAGGGCCTGACAGAAAGGTTACTCCTCATCTGGAGCTGTGTGTAAAAGTTTCTTGTTTGATAGTGTCATCAGTGTATGAGTTATCTCATGGGGGGGGGGGGGTCTTAGCACAATTGTTGGGTAAAACGTTGAGTGACCATTATTGTTAATGAAAGCAGTCAGCAGTTCCTTGGCAAAAATGTACACTGTAGCAGAAAAATGACACTTGCTGAAATTCACATTGAATTAGTAGGTATCAAATATGAACTCATCATGTCTATTGAGAGAAATGTGGCTTCTGTGTGAAATGGGAGTAATGATCCACCAAAGTTCATTGGTCTACTCTGCAATATGGAACTATACAGCATGTTGTCTTATTCAAACATGCCTTTTATCACTCAAATCCTGCGAAGAATTCTGATAGATGCCAGTTCAGAAATGGAATGTGTGAAACTGAGAAAGCATATGAAGCATGTTAACCTACAAAAAAAGGTGAAAAAAATACATTTTGATCCCAAAATCAGACATCATGATGATATTGAAGTTTCTTTGTTAGGCATCAAAAGAAATGGCTGATGTAAGAGTAACCAGCAGTAGAGCAGCTTTCTTCTTGCCAATAAGATGGGATGAGATTCTTCTAATGAATTTGTGAATGGATCATTGTGGTCTCACCATCTTGCAATGGAAGACCTTCAAGAATTTGCTGTTAATGGGATATCTTTGATGGTATGTCACATGCGTTTCATCATCCACGTTCACTGTAAATAGTGATTGGGACAATCAAACTTCATATACTGACCACAATATATCAAGCTTTTATATTAAGTCTGAACTCCTTCTCAAAATATGTTTCGATCTTGTTAGCATTTTCAGGCTTTGCTGTTTTATATTTGATTGACTGACATTTTTACTGTCATACACTTGTTTAAGTTTGCAATATTGGTTTGTTGAAAACAAGTGTACTTATACACAAAATAGTCAAAAGATTGCATGGAAATTTTCAGGCTTAAGCATTTTGTTAGTGTAACAATGTGGTGTACACTGGGAGAGAATTCAGTTTTTACCGATTTTTTAATTAAAACATCTTTTGCATCATTAGCTGAAAAGCTGAAGTAAACTTCCATTACATTTCATTAGCATTTGACACTCTCCAATTGTCATGTATCAGTTTGTATCTATTACTCAATATCTGAGACAGACAAGGGCTAGTAGATGATGGCAGGATTGGTTCAAGTACTAATAAAATGCTATGGAATTACTCCTTGGCATTTCGTGTAATATTGTCATTTCAATTTTAGATGGATTTTACGCTGTTGCAAATTTTGTCATGGATTAAAATACATGGTTGGAAACAATAAATTAACAAAGTGAAAGCAATTTGAAAGACTTTCCCAAAACCTACAGGACTTATTTATCCAAAAGGTATCATGAAAGTCATTTAAAATTACAGAATCCAAGAAAATTTACATTTACTAGATCTGCTACGGATCACCAGAGTGGCATTTTACAAGCACCAGCTATGAGAAAGTAAGTATTAAAAGCCAAACTGCTAATGTATGTATCCAGAAACTCCACAAGGCTATAGAACAAAGAGGTTTTGTAGTAAAAGAAGTCCATCAATTCAAATAAAGAAAAGAAAAAAAAGAGGAACAAGAATTAAGAAATCTTATCTCCTTACCAGTATGTCTGATATCTCTTGCAATTGGAACCAACACTGAAATGCTATATAACCTTCAGGGCATTTGATTATGAAGAAATATACTGACAGAACAAAGGGCCACCTCAATGCTCTAAATGTCAACATCATGGTAACATGCAAAATTATTACAAAAATCATTTCAGTTACAAAAAGTGTGCTGAATTTCCCTCTATGAATCAATGCAGTATGCTTCAACCATTGTAGCTCAGTACTCAGAAGTGCCACATACTGGATTGGGGAGATGCGACCAACCAGGCATGAACCCGGGCCCCCGTATATCAGCTGTCGTGACTGTAGTTTATGGGCAGTTTTCTGCAGCCATCAAGGTGAATACCATGATGGTCCCAAATCTCCACCTCATAAACCACACATTTAAAATATATGTTAGACTCAAAGCCCATAAACGCTCAGTAAGTCAATAAAACGACCACTATGTATTGTGGTTACTTTAAAATGGCCACAACACGTTATTCACATTGTGACACTCACAAAAACAGCCAGAACGCATTGCAGCTATCTCAAAAGGACATAACATAAAATTCGCATTGTGGCTCCCATGATATTTGACCACTACGCATTGTGGTCACTAAGAAAAGCCACAACGCATTCTGAATGTTAGCTGATGCAACATTGATACGGCGGGCAGGTTGTAACTTCATATTCTGTATGTTAAATAATAATCCCAGGTGATGTTAAGAAAATAAAATAATATCTTTCATTACCATTTCTTTGTCTTTATTCATTTGCTGATATAAGTTGACAGCAAAATTATTAAAATAAAGAAAGTTGGTAACAAAGTTACCAGTAATGTTGCAGAGTTATTTATTTTTACAAAAAATAATACTGTGACATTTTACGAAGCGTGGTGGGTGAGAAGGGAAGCTGTGGCCTTGCATTCAGGAGGAATTGGGTTCAAATTCCTGTGTAAGCATCAGGGTTTGAGTTTTCCATGGTTTCCCTAAATCACTCCAGGTGAATTCCGGAATGGTTCCTTTAAAAAGGCCATGTTCGAAATGATTCCCATTCCTTGCCCCCAGTCTTTTCCCGCCTCTAATGACCTCAACGTTGACGTGGTGTAAAACCATCAGAAAAAAAAAAAAAAAAAACGAGTGACATTTTGAGTTACGTAGTATGCTCTTTGAACAACATATTGCATTTTTATCAGTTTTGCATCATTCACAGATTTTAGAAAAAGCTGAAAATTTAGTAAAGAGTTGTGTTATTTTTTTTAAATGATACCTCAGGAGATCACAAGTGTTCAGAGTGTCATGAATATGTTCACATTATCTGTGAAGAAAGCAATTAAAATGAGGGGCTTGGTGCAAGTGCTTCTTGTAAGCTCTCTTTAAGAAAGAACAGCATCAATGTTGAGAGATTAAGTGCCAATTCTGGCCAAGAGAAACAGGCACATAATATGATTTCACTGTTCAACTAAATGTTTTAGGTGTTGTTATGAGCATTAATCCATCAGGTCTCTATTAGATAATAAACAAGGAAGGTGTTCTCAATCAACTTTATTCTCGTAATGAATTTACAATTTCAGAGAGTAACTTTATTAACATTCAGTACATTCCCTCAACTCCATTAAAACTTCGCTTACTATCTAAGTTATCTTCTGGAAGTCAACAAGGCCTTATAAAGTATGACTCAGGGCCGCATTTAGGATCTATAGGCCCTTAGGCTATACCTATGGTGTGGGCCTTTTAGGATCTGTACCCCTAGGCTATAACTGAGACCAAGCTCTCTTCTAAATACAGTCCAGTTGTGATCTCCTTTAATAATTGAAACTTTGTGCTAAATAGAAGGAAGAAAATTGAAACAGTTGAATTGCCATGATTTACTCAGCTAATTCATAATAAAATTAGAACCACTCGCAACATAAGATGATCAAAAAGGGTAGATCAGGCAAGAAAACATATGGAGAAAGTAGTAGAAAAGTCAGGCAAATGGGCTTCAACAACAACTTTTGTCAAGAATGGGAACTTCATCCTGTTATGGAAACTATGAGAGCACTGAAGAACCAGTATCAAAAGTTATGCCAATATCATATAGCTCTCAAAGAAAAACAAATTATAATGGATCTATTTGATTGATAATGATAATTGATTTGAATTAGTTAGTACTTTGTTGATTAATGGTCTTTTTTACAGTCTTACATTCTTTAAAGTATCCAGCTGCCAGATTCAATTATATCATCTGTGTAAGGTATAAGTGTGGAGAAGGTAATTTCACTCTTACAGGTATTGAACAACACTGTCAACAGTAGGTTTTATTTCTCACACATCCTACCAAATGGCACCTGCTTTGAAACTTATGTTCTTAAATAAGTAGGAAATGAAACATTGCTGAAATGAGGAATGGATTGACAGCAAAGATTCACATTATTTGAGTGCAACACAGTGTTCATAAATTCCAATAAAACTCAGTCCACACTATCCTGCATAATTGTCTGTTTTTACAGTCTTAAGTTCAAAACACACTTGAAATATCTCACTCGCAGCAACAGAGTAAAATGAACAGCATGAGAAAACCTTGCTCTGGCTGAACCTGACCTCCGACTGACAATCGTAACATGGATCTGCTAATAAACCATGAGCTCACTCACACATTGCTGTGCTGAAACTGCGCACTACTGCAATGCTCTCAGATAGCTCTGAACTTCTGTTGTACCATTGTTACTACTATTTTTAATGGTGAAAGAACTGCTGTAAACTAATCTCCAGCCATCTTGACAAATTATCCATTCTGAATTATAAACTAGCATCCTTGAACATCCTTGGAAACTGACCTGGATTTATTTAGAGGAATTATTTCAGCATGCTGTTCCATGTTTCCAAGGTTTATTTTCAGTATTTACAAATAATGTACAACAAATACAGACAGCATTAGTTACAATAGAGAAATGGTGTAAATTAATTAAATTCATAGAAATTTTCAACAGTATATTTCATCTAGAAAAGCTCCATGACTAACTAACATGTAATATTTATGGGCCAAGCTTTCCCCCGGGTAGCCAATTATCAGTCCCTAGGGGTGTCATTAATTTACAGCGACCACATCATCATCAAGTGAAGAAGAGGATTAGGTTTACCAGAAAATCTGAATGTATTAATACAAAGTGCAAATTTAACACTGGAAACAAAATCACGAATCTGTAATAAGGTAGTACTCCCATATATTATACCTACAGAGAATAAATTTCGGAGATGAATTCTGATTGCACAGAGATTTATATTAGTCACTTGGTGGGACAAATATTCAGTTGATAGCAGAAGAGATTAATTACCAAAAAATGTATATGAACAAGTAAACAGACAGGAACATTTAGAGCCAACATTACAAAAAATAAAATAAAAAAATGACAACAAAACCACAGTCATGGAATTCATACAAAGTGCCATTATTTGTATTAGAAAGCTCTACATGAATCCTCACATAGAACACTGTATAAGTAATAATAATAATAAAATTTGATAATTGATAAAATATGATTGGGCTCACATTTCTATTACAGAAGCCACAGTTTTCCCCAGAAAAATTTAAACAAATAGTATCCTCAAAATTTATATGAACCAGTGGCATAAAGCACAAAAATCGTGGAATCTAAAAGATTACCCTAGATGCACTGGGAAAAATGAAGTGATGCTTGCTATCTCTGGCCTTATTTTTATTTAAATTATGCAGTACGAGGGTAGGCTGAGAAGAAATGCACACATGCTTATAGAGTGTGAACGAAATGACCTTCCGAAGTGGACATGGAAGTAACATTTGCCCTCTATATCCATTTCTAGGTTTGAAGTCATTGAATTCATCCTGTTTATTTTGAGAAGCGGAAGTATGGATATATGTATTAGTGCTATGTCAGCGCGAGTTAAACAGTGTGCTGTTATTGAATTTTTAACCACTGAAAAAGTGACTCCTATTGAGGTTCAGCATCATTGAAATGCGGTTTTTGGTGACGATGCTGTTGATAGGTCTATTATAAATCAATGGACAGTAAAATTTCGTGATTGCAAACCTGGAAAGGCCATATTTGCTGATTAAAAACACAGTGGACATCTTATCACTGCCACAGACAATAAATATCACAAACATATCGACGATTTGATTCAAAATGTCCAGCGAATCACTCAAAAGTCTTTTGCAAACCATATTGGAATATCCAAGTAATGTCTCAGCTTCATTAATTAACAATTTGGATACCGTAAAATCTGTGCGAAACAGGTGACAAGCTGTCTCACAGACGAGAACAAACAGTGACGATTGGCATGCTGCGCCACTGTGACGAAGGAGATGACTTTCCTTTGAATTTTGTGATGGTGGAAGAGTCATGGGTTAATCATTATGATCCAAAAGTGAAAAGACAGGGGGCTGAATATCGACATCCTTCTTCTGCTGAGGTGAAAAAGTTCAGAACATAAGCATCTGTGTATTGGGATGTTCACCAAGTTTATGTGACCAATTCTCTGGAAGTAGGGGCAATGGTAAATTCTTCTCAGTACATACTGACTCTAAGATACCTCCAACATCGAGTTACTCATATTAAAGGAAGTCTGGAGCCAATACTCTTGCAACATCACAATGCTTGCCCACACACCTTGCAGGCAACTCTATAGGCTCTATGAAACCTGAAGTTTGAACTTATTCCACACCCTCCTTACTATCCTGATCTATAATTTCTTCCTCAAGAGAGACCTCAAGGATAATCGTTGCACCTCGGACGATGAAGTGAAGGCAGCAGTTAAATCATTGGATTCGAGAAAAATCAGAAGAATTTTTTAGTGACAGAATAAAAAAACTTATTACACATTGGGAGAAATGTGTTAGCACCGTGCGTGGTGGGTGAGCTGTTAACGCTCTGACCTCGCATTCGGGAGGACGGCAGTTCGAATCCCCGTCTGGGCATCCAGATTTAGGTTTTCCGTGGTTTACCCAAATTACTCCAGGTGAATGCAGAGATGCTTCCTTCAAAAGGCCAAGGCTGAATTCCTTCCAGTTCCTTGTCCCCAATCCCATCCCACCTTTAATTACCTCGACGTCGACGAGGCATAAAGCCACAAATAATAAAAAAATTATAATATGTGTTAGCCTTAATGGTGACTATGTTGAAAAATAAATAAATGATTTTGAAACTTAAGTATTGTATTTTTATGTATTTTTTGCCCAATTTTGCTGCTTGTTTTTATTCTTCTTCTACAAACATGTATGCATTTCTTTTCAGCCTTCCCTTCACACTCGATTCCAGATGGCCTTTATACACGAAGCCAATGGTTTTTATATTTTTTTTGTTTTGTACTTTTTTTAAAGGATTTGTTTCTGCTTGAAGTTTAGTCACAAATGACGTTTATTAAATCACAAAAAGATTTAATAAATATTATTTGTGTTTTGAAAATAGAAAATTTACCTTGAAATATAAACTTCATGGGTTTACAGCCTGATGATGTTTTGGAAAGAAGAGCATTTTATGGTATGCTCTGAGCTCATCCTCAGTTATGGTTGTAGTAGTACACGCATAGGACCTGAGGATGATGGTAGAGCATACTGTCAAAATCTTGTCTTCCCACAGTGAACCTGCACACTGGGAAAGCCTTAGTTTCAAGTATTTACCTTGGTTAATGTGACAGACTTTATACTGTAGATTCATAGAAAATTACAGGATGTTAAGCCATTTGAAATTTTGTGAAATTCCTTGTTTATCTTAAATCTTGGCAGGTTTTTAACTGTGGAATACAAAGTGAACTCTCCAGCTAATCGTGTTTTGATTCTCACATGCATAGTCTATGTACCTTAGTAAAAGGAACTTAAAAAGATGCTGTTAATGTTATGCATTTTATCAAATTAATTTTGTCATTTTTAAGGCATCAGTGATATTTATAACTAAGCAAAGTATTGTAATTTTTAGGTTGCTGTCAATTCAGGAGGTAAACACAGTTTAGCTTTATCAGCTGAAGGTGAAGTGTATTCATGGGGGTGAAGGTGATGATGGTAAACTAGGCCATGGAAACAGAAGGTTAGTGATTTTTAATATTATCAGAATATAAACTGATTATATTAAGGGAAAAATATAGCTGTCATTTAACGAAACCAGAATGAGAAAGGGCTAAAAATACTTGATAGCTTAATCTTCACCCATAAGTCTAATCTGGTGGTTATTTTAAATTTGACTGATATGCAAATAATAACAGAGAAAAATACCTCTGCCTGGTCTATTAAATTTTATAATTGTGTCTTTTAAACTCGTTAAGTTTATAGCCAATGAAATGTATTTAGAGGAAATTTTACCAGCTGTTATATATTCCATAGATTTGTTACTGAATTGAGATAAATAGATTGCATAAGCATCATTTTAAATGAGGTCTATGTGGGAAGTTCATAAAATATTTGATTACATAGAGAGTGGTGCTGTATCTGAATGCACCTTCCACTGCTCTCTAGTATGCAAGTTTTTCTTACTGACAATCAGAAAATTTTGTTTCCTGTCTGCTTGTCTGTGTGTTTCTGTTGTATGTAAGAATTCTAGTTTGTGATTTACAATTATTTTCTTCCAACTGTAATTGGTGGTTCAGATGCCTACAGATGAAAAACTGGGTAGCAATAGAACATTTGAACATGAAATTCTTGGCCATTATCAAAACAAGATGCAAAGATAAACAAATTTACTATCAATACATCTGCCGATGGCACGAAGCTACCACATGCTGTTGCTGTAGGATTGAGTGGCAGATATGTTAATGACCAATAGCAAAGACCAGACCACGGTATAACCAGAAACTTTTAATGTCCCTGGCCCAACATTAAGGGACGCCCTCGATTCGACTGCAACTTGTCACTGATACCCCTGTCATAATGAATGTCCTCCATCAATACAGATTAGACTGCATGCATGAACACTGTGTATGTATGCCCCCAAAAATGCGTTACTGTAACATTGCCCCATCCTTTACAAATGCAGCCTTGCTTCATGTTTAAACATCCTTCTATCGAATTCTTGGGGCTTGAAAGGGATAAAAGCATTTACCGGGGTTATGATAAACATTTTATCACCTTAACTCCAACTGTGCATGTGCCAAAAGAATTATTGATTGTTCTGAAATTCTTGCAGCTGCCACCTAGCTTAATTAAACCCCAAACTAGAAAAGGTTCGCATCATAATAAAAGTCACTGCTAGTAGTTCTAATTCAAAGTTCACTATATTCTCAGAAAAATAGTCCAAACAGTCGATGGCTATTGGAAAATCTTCACCTAGTTCTTAGACTGCAAGTAATCATAAGTGATCAGACCAGATCTAACCCTGTTATAAAAATTTTAAAGTCACATTGAAATTTCCTCGAACAGTTCTATTTTCCTCCCAAAATCCTAAGATGGCTGCCCTCTCACATGCCTAGCTGCCAAACACACCCTGCTCTCCAGCGCTAAGCGCTATGTACACAAACAAACTCTCTGCTCCAATGGTCACCAGCATAAAGACACCAGGAAGCGCCCGTTGACCGTGTATATAGAACCACTGTTTTCTCTGCATGTCACTCCGCGATCAAAGGTCAACTGGTATGGAAACTGTGTATTCATGCACCGATTTACAAAGTAGTTCTTTATTTCTTTGCTCTTACTACTCCTATCATCGTGAAATTTTACCAGTAGCTAGAATTTGAGGTAATTGTAAATTTTGATCTGTAAGAACATTCTGTATCTTCAACTGCTAAGCCGTAAAAAAATCATTTCCTGTGATTCCGAAATATGTTTATAACTTTTACAATTTTAAATTTATGAGTCTCAGAGAACGTTTTTCACCTTCTAATTGAATTCTCTTTCATTTGATACTATGTTTATTCGTCTACAGAAAATTATGAATTATGATGTAATAGCTAATTTTCGACCCCGCTAATAACTTAATGATGACTTTGAAACTGACTTTAAATGATTCTGTGTGTTCTCAAATGTCTATGGTGCATTTCTGAAGTTGCTACCTGTTTTCTCCGATTTATTATTAATTTTTAAAGAAACTTCTCTTTCGGGGTTGTACAACTATGACGCCAACTTGTTCAGACATGATTAAAAAATCTCTACTTTGTTTTATCCCAATCCAGGTACTGCATATCTCTTAAAAACCTTGTTCCAAATAAATTGTAGTATGTTTTGAATATAATTTACCCCCATGTATTTCTAGAATAATTTACCGAGCATGGTGGGTGAGTGGTTAACCCTCTGGCCTCGCATTCGGGAGGATGCCAGTTCGAATCCCTGTCCGGGCGTCCAGATTTGGGTTTTCCATGGTTTCCCCAAATCACTCAAGGTGAATGCTGGGATGCTTCATTCAAAAGGCCAAATTCCTTCCGGTTCCTTTCTGCCTCTAATGACCACAATGTCGACAAGGCATAAAGCGATAAGTAAAAAAAAAAAAAAAAAAAGAATAATTTTACTTTGTGCCATCTGTCGGACGTTAGCATATAATATTTGAAAAACAACCTTTAAACTATACTGAGCTTTCAAAAACTTTAGTATGTGGTGAAAACTAAAATTACGTTACTTCCTGGCTATAAGTTGACTTCCTATATCTTACCAAAATATGACTCCTTGAATTTTAAAGGGTGTAGTTACGTGTTAAATCTTTCATTCTGGCTTTTTAGCTTTTAACGTCTTTAAACTTTTTAGTATGATTTCCTTGTTACAAAATTTATTATCTTTTGCCTGTTTCTTATCCTGAATATCTTAAAAAGTGAGTATAATATCAACCTCAGTGAAATTATATTGAAACCAAATATTGCAAATGCAGATGTCATTTTGTCTCCTCCTTCGGCTGTTTAGATTTAGAATTTGAATTTACTATTTAAACTTGATTTAATATCTGAATTAACTGTTTAGCTTACCTTATTTGTTGAATTAACTGCGTAAATTCCTCTGAGGCTTCTGTATCGTGTGGTTCACCTAAGCCAGCTATATTGTAATCAAACTTCGGTATGCAAATTTACGAAATTATAAGGTAGCTTACAGACTCAACCCCTCTTTTTGTGGATTTTGTTCATCTATAAAGATGAAGGGGAAAGAAGACAATGTGTTTACCCTGTAAGGTGTTTTGAGGATGATAACGAGACAACTTTCTTCCTCTAGCCAGCTCACCATTCACCATGACTGGTGTCACAGGTAAAGCCACACAAGCCACTTGTCTGCTTGTCCTTGGAATGTTGAGACATGAGATTGTCATGGAAGAAGGCGGGTACTGGGGTTTGGTATCGGCTTCATCACCTGAACTCGAAGTCTTCCAAAAATATTCTAAGTCATGAAAAGTTCTGTTACCGTGTTAAACCATATGGTATGCTAACTGTTAAAATGACCACAGTCGCCACTTACAGATTTAACCTCCTGTAAGAAAGGTGCTATTGTAGAAATGAAAGTCAAAAGTTGAATAACTGAATTTATATCCTTGAAAACTTCACATTTAGTATAAAGGTTCACAGTTAGCAAAGGCAATCGGATTAAATCGTTAACCAAAAATCACAGATTGTGAAACAGAGCAAAACACGCACTAACCCCAAAAATGAAAATTAAATTTAGAAAGTCAAAGTTGAAAACTGTTAGTCTGAATGTTCATGGTGCCGAATTTCGAACATGGCGGCGGTCAAGCGTTACTTAGGTCGGCCACATGTCTCCCTGCCTACACTACTTCCCAGCTCAACCGACGTGCTCACTCCCGCACGTTTGAAGAAAGACTGAATATTCTCGGGCAAACTTGCGCGGTCTGCCGCACATATATAGGCTTACCTCACGTGAGGCCGCGCTCCGGCTGAGTGCCTACGCGTTCTTAAACATTCCCTTATGTTTAATTTTCTCACTTCTCTACTAAGTGTTCAATTTAAAATGTGAAACTGAATAAGTTACGGGCATTTACGGGTATATAGGTTGATAAAAAGTTTTAATTTGTTTTAGCTTTAATTCTCATGTCTGATGACATGACCAAATATGGTCATCTTTACGGTGTTTCACCAAAGGTCAGCTTTTTAGAACTTTTTTAAATCTGCTTTAGTTACAAACACAGAATTAGGCTCAAACTGTTGGCCCCGATTTTAGCCTCTCAGAAATATAAACTTTATTTAGATCTGTCAGGAATTGATTAAGTTATTGCAAAAAACAGTGATTTCCAAAAATCTGCCATAATATTTATTTATGTTTAGCTCTGAAAGTATACTGATTATTAGGCCGGAAAAATTACCAATGTGTAGCCTGGATTAAACTGCGTATTTTAAAGGTTATCTCATCTCTGTAGGTGCAATATCTTGGGCACAATAAATTGTTCTCTTATTTACACGTGTGCTATTACCGAGTGTTTTAGAAAATTCTTTAACATCGGTTCTATGGCTTTAAATAGCATGAAATTAATGTATATGAAACTAGAAGAATGGATCTTTAAGAAAAACTGCCTTTTAACCCGGAATCTAAGTAGGCTTTTAAATGAGAAAATATTAAAGTCGAGTGATTTATTTTATGTGTTCAGACGGCATTTAAAAATACTTAGACGGTTGGAAACTACAAGATTTAGATAAATTTACTTCTCTTTAGGATTGCTTTAATTTATTATTTACTTTATATCGGGTGACAATGTTTAAAATCAGTGTAAAAGAATATAATGTGTACTGTGCCTATGGCAAGTTACTCCGAAATTGGATTAACAAACAGAAGGTCAGTAAAATGTCGTTTATTGGTTCTAGAAAATTAATTACGTGTGTTTACTGGCACTTACATGTTCTTAGCGCTTTTGAAATGGTTTAATTTTATTGGAATTAATTCTGAAAGGCTCGACAATTTCGCCTATTTACTAGCTCCCGGTTTTCACTAATATTTCATATTTTACAGGTTAGAACTACTTGAAACTTACTAAAACTGAAAGATGAGATTATTTGCTATGTTTTTATCTACTTTTTAAGTCCTGAAACTATTTAAAAGGTCTCAAATCGTTTATGTAAACTGTCTATGAAAATGTGTTTACAAACTTTACAAACTGCTTTAAATCTCACTGAAACTCCATATTACTGTGATGTTATGGTTATTGTAGGTCTAGGCCTGGCTTTTATTAGTTCTTTACCATCTTTACTGTATAAAAATCTCTCCCGAAATACCAAATCTGGTATGTGCCAAAATTTTAGGGTTAGATTTACTTATATTGAAATTAACTATTTAGCTCTGGAATAATGCTTAGTAATCATGATAAAAGGTTTATTTATGCAGTCTTTTTACTATTATTTACCATTTACTTCTTTTAAATCCGTTCAGAATATCTCCCTAACCAATATTATTGAAAGTTTACTTTTGTGTGGGATAACCTATTTCCTGCTGGAATATCCTTGATTTATTGCATTTTATGGTTTATTTATGTTGGCTATGTGTTTATTTATTTGCTTTACTGTACTAGAAATGTTGTTAACTTGATTTTCCCTGTGGTACCGCGTACTAAAGTTAACCCCAAACTTGGCCGGATTTTAACAGAATATTGAAAATAGAACGAGGGATACCTTACAAGATCCTACACTTTAGAGATTGCTATTGCTATGCTAACCATTGAATCTTATCCTGGATTCTGTGTATTTTAATATTTTTTGGGTATTGTTATTTTGTATTCTGTTTAAGGTGCTTTGGGAGTTTCCAGCAGATCTAGATGGGCAACAGGCTTTGATTCCCGGTCAGACCATCGATATTTCAGTTTTCTATTGTTTCCCAAAACCACTCCAGGCAAATGATAGGATTGTTCCTTCAAAATTTCTTTCTATTCCTTGCCTGCATCCTATTCTGGCTCTAATGAGCTAAATGTTGATAAGATGTAAAGCCTCAGAAGTATCACATTAAGAGCTGTCATGTAATTATTATCATGCTGCAGTAAGCATACAGTTACAGTTCAAGAGTGGCCACATTAGTGTCACCAAAGACATCACCAGCAACTTACTACCTGTTGATTTTATACAACATATTTTGTAGTCAAATTGGCTAAAATGAACTTCAAATACACCAGTTGAAAGTCCCAGAAACTGTTCTGGTATGAGTTCTGCAAATGTCTCCTTAAAAGGAAAGTTGTGGGGAGATTGAAGGGACCCTATGAAAAATTCTGTTTATCTAAAAGTTTAAAATCATGGATGTGGGTACTAAAGTGCAAAAGTAGTGGGTGGGGAAATTATACTAAAATAATTTAAGGTAAAAATTAATAAGAAAAGAGACAATGGGTGTTTAGGAAATTGACACTGCAGAATGTGCTCCATCGCAATAAACTAAATTAAAATCAAATTTAGTTTCAATTATTCTGATAACTATTCAAAATGCAGCAAGAAGTTATAAGACGCAAGCTTATGCTGGTGTTATGCATAAACCTTCTGTCTCAACTATGACCATGAATAACAGTGGATATTTTTAGTTTTAGCTTTGCAAAATGTAAATTGGTCACCACTTAGTTTGTCAAACCCCAAACTGAGAAAGGTAGTTGAAAATAAAAGTCACAAGTCTGTTGCTGGTAGACATACATTATATTCTGGAAATTTTTTTCAAAGTCACAAACTACTGAAACGGCATCAGACAAATTCTCTGAAGATATAGTTACAAGTTCTATTAATCGATTCGAGCCAGACCACACCCTATAGTTCAAAGTACAATTAGCTAATTCGTGAAAGCAAATAAAAGTTTCACACATGCTTCTAAAGGTTAATTTGTTTGTCAATGACCGACACTCATGTTATCCCGACGCACCACATGGCATAAAATACTGTTTCAAAACTACATATTACTATTCAGACAGAAACTTTAAAACTTTGTGATGCCCACATTGTGACACTAAGCAGCATAGCTGAACTCTAACAGAATTTGGCTGGCCAACTGAGAACAAGGAAAATTCTGGGCGGATATTTATGCTAACAGACCGTGGGAAACTGCAATACTTCTCGTTTACATGGGAATCTTCAGATAACTGATCAGATTCATATATCACGCCCAGTAGGCTTGCGTCATATATTTTGACATTAACAGCTAAAAATGTTCCTATTATTCTGAGAATCACAAGATTTTATATATAAAAAAAGGGTCAACTTTACTCCTTATGAAAAATTCTGTAACTTAAATAGTTTCATCATAAAAAATTGTTTTAACGCGATTCTAAAGATCTGTTAATAACTTTCACAATTTTGTTGTTACTAAACTGGAATAAATTTTATTTTACTGCCAATTATCTTCTCTTTCCTTCGCTATCAAGCAAAACATGTTTACTATTACCAAAAGGTGAAATAAAAATCGTAATCAAAAAACAAAATCTAACTAATTAATATTTCAGAAGTTATTAAAGATATTGACTTGAAAGTGGTTTTAATCAAATTTACATATTCAAAAATGATCACTGTGTGAACTTGAAGTCTCTAACTGCTTTCATCGATTTCTTATGAATTTTTCTATAAATATCGCTCCTCCAGGTGAATGCAACACAAAATACTATCTTAAAAACTGTAAAAATCTGATTTCTCACTTGAATTAACATAGTAACTGACTTTAAAAATGATATACAATACTATTCAATCTAAATAGTGGATCTGAGAACAAATTTTGTTACGTAGTTACAAAATTTATAAGATACCTGACCAAGTTTCAACTTTAGTTACCACTAGCAAAATCTCAAATAGGGGAGAAAAATGCATTTCAACACACTAGTTTTGCTGATGTTTGTTACTACTTTCGCTAAGAGGCTAGAAACACCTTTGTAAAAAGCAAATGTCTTATAATAATCATTGTTCATTTGTTCATTGATGTGAAAGCAAACACTAGAGGCACATTTTGGTGAAATTTTGGTTTGTAGGAGGGCACGTAAAAATCATAATTTGAAAGAAAATGACCATTCCACTATCATTGTTGCTTCAGTTGTATCTAATCACAATTTAAATTTGTTACATTAAAAGTAATTGCATGTTAAACTGAAAGCAATACAGACATAAAACAAGAAAATTTTTACTGAACCTGGCGGGTGATCGATATTGTCCGAGGCTACCACTTGGGAGGGGACAGTTTTAATCCCCAGTATGGCCGTCCAGATTTCGGTTTTCCACAGTATCCCAAAATCACTCCAGCCAAATAGCGGGATGCTGCCTTCAAAAAGAAAATGAATGGCCAATTTTATTTTCTTCCCTTGCCCAAACTTTCCTGACTCTAAAGGTGGCCATACACGATTGCTCTATCCATCCAATTGGAGCGACGCCACTCCATCATCGTGTAGTGTGTGGGGAAATTGATGTGGATGATGTGGACTGACAGGATTATTTGGATATCCGGTCAGTCTAATATCCATCAGTTTCGTCCATCATGCCGACTGATGGTGTGTGGGGAAAACCACGAGGAGCGACATCAAGCCATCACTCCAGTCGGCTCGTATATGGTAAAACCACGGTCCAAAACAGTATTCATTCTGTCGCTGACCACCGAGCAGACAACATCTTTGCCTTGAGTGGACTATGCAAACATTGTACCATTTCTTTTTTGTTTTGAATCTTCTATTGAAATATTTGTTTTGCTACTAGTTAAATACTATTTTGAATGTAGAATTGAAAATAATACAGTTTTAAATATTATTACGAATGCTATTATTATTACTATTATTATTTTTAATAATGTCGTCTTAATAAGAATTTGTGCTGGAGATTATTGAGAAGTATAAGACCTTACTACGCTTTT
Organism: Vandiemenella viatica; assembly: GCA_031002005.1. Lineage (NCBI taxonomy): Eukaryota > Metazoa > Arthropoda > Insecta > Orthoptera > Morabidae > Vandiemenella > Vandiemenella viatica. The sequence goes on from CM061921.1 coordinate 287,963,159, forward strand.
AGGATCTCTAATCCTGACTACCATGACAAAATATAAACAAATATGGCAATAGAATAATTCTTTAAAAGTAAAGACATAAACGCCAACAGAGAAACCGTGTTGGGGGGGGGGGGGGGGGGGGAAAAAAAAACATAATTCTTTGCGGTCTTTTTTTTAAAAAAGATCGTAATATGGAAATTATTTTATTCTGAGCCTACTTGTTTAAATATGTTGTTTTACAACATGTGACGTACCTGTCGGTATTTTCGGCCTGCTAAACTACTTAAATTTAATAAATCTGTTTTACAATCATTTTGTAGTATGTTTAAAAGTTTTCATAATATCACAGAGCTTATTTTTCATAATTTCACACTTTTCTTATGTTTATTTAATTATCGGCATTTGTATTCAGTATTCGATAGTTTGAATATCCTTTAAAATTAATTCGGGCTCATTTTATTTAGCACTTGGCATAACTAGATTGTTGTATAGCAAATTGATAACCTATTGTTGTTTGCTTTGCCTAGTTTTTGATTGTCGTGGCTGACTGGAGTGATGGAATGATGGTGTATGTGCCACGCTTTTGGATGTCATCCAAATGGAGCGATCATGTATGGTCACCTTAATGATCTCATCATCGTTGGTCCATAAAGCCATAATAATAATACTTCTCATGAAAGAAAACTCCTACAAGTTACTAAGAGCTATGACATTCTAACCTATCAAGCCAATTTATGTTAAGGAAGATAAATACAAAGAGAAAACCTGCAATCTGATTACAAAATGCTGCCTGCCTCTTCTGACTCTGCTAATATGACTGTGCAGGAACATCAATTCCTTCTCTCCACACCTCATAAAATTCACACTCTGAATCGTGACACTGGAAGGAGAGAACTAAATAAATAGATTAGCTCCTGACGTTCACTAGAATAGTTTCAGGTCTTTCATGGAGGAGTAACAATTCTTTTTACAGTCTAAACCAGTTTTTGTGTTTCAAGGAGACTTATTTTATAATTTCATAAGCTGTTCAGAAGTTTATCCCTTCCAATGAAAGGAAAACAACAGTTCACAGGGAAAATTGTTGCATTTGTTCCATAATTTATTTACTCAGATCCAGGATTCTCCCCAAATATGTTAACAATGAATATCTGTGGTTGCCTGCGGAATATACATAAGCTATGAGAATTTGCTGATCTTACATATCAGTGGCATTGAGCATTTACTCTCTTAAAAAACTTCAACACTCTTTGAGTATTATGCCCTTCATCAGCTAGTTGTATGAGAGGCTTAGTTATCTAGAACCTCTTACCATAAGAGGCTCTTCATGTTTTGAAACCATGTAAAATCATACATATTGCAATTGCTATTAGTTTTTCTTCTGCTATAGCTCATATGCTTCATAGACCTTTGTTCAGCTGAAGCTCATCCCAGATATCAACATAAGTAAAAATTTTCCCATGTTTCTGTACCCTTAGCTAATAACAGTGCCTGATATGAAATATAATACCACTGTGGAACCATGTGAATATTTTCAGAGTTTATAACTATACAATACTAGCTGATACCCGCGACTTCATACACATAGATTAAGAATTTCTTTGTCAGAATTAAATATAGAAATTTGTTTGGTTACAAAGGATTGGTCTCGAAAAACACCGAGTCGACATAATATGACAAGAAAGCCATCACTATATCATTCTGCCGTGGAACCTGTCTCTTGAAGAGAATCAAGTTCCAACATGTTTAAAAACAAACGTAGGTGAGGGGATGTGGGGGGGGGGGGGGGGAGAGTGGTATTAACTAAGGGCAACTTTATTTCAGCTTGATCTTTTCTACTTTCTTCAGCATGAGCATCCAGTTCTTGGGTTCCAATAACTTTAGCTGCTTGTGATCTGCTAAAGCTACAACTTAAGCCAGTTTACACCCGCAAGACATGTCAAACAAGAAGGCAAAATAAACTGGTGCCAGAAACATTTAAGCAGACACAAAGTAATAGGACAGAGAAAATCGACATCTATACTAAATAATACTTTTTTCTCTAAACGAAATTTATTAACAAATTATACACTAACATATGTGCGAAAAGCACAGCTTGAGCAACCGACATAACATTACAGACTAACATACGCATCCGTCTGTTTGTCACCATTTGATAAGTTCTCAAAATTTCGTGACTACAACTGTTAATCATACTGAAAAAAAAATGTCCTGTTCCCTCCCTACAGATTTTCTTGTCAAATTCCGTCAATATCGGTATAGGCATTTAGTCATCAAAACCTACAAAAAGACAGAGACTTAATTCCGCATTTATAGTATTATTACTGCAGATCACACACACACTGACTACAAAACACCCCTGAGGGATCAATATAATGTAAAAAATGTATACCTACAGCATTGCAAGACTACCTACAATTTGCCTTGCATTGCACCCCTAAAATTGTGATATCTACAGTTTAACATTCAATCCGAATAACTGACGGCACAGGCGTGACTCTTATGATCAAAAATAATTTTTTAAAATCTTTGCCTCCTCGGAGATTTGAAGTGGAGACCACAACCCAAACATTAGTAAACAAGCACTTTAACCACTGAGCTACCTTTCCGCTACACGGAAAAACAGACCTCCATATCCAATGCGTCTGTATATCGCCGTTCAGTAATTTTTCGAAATTATAAGACAACATGTATTATTTATACAGATAATTTTTCAACCAAATGTAGACAGTATATTTCTCCTTGTTTCAAAGGATAAGTGTGTAAAGTTTCATTGAGATCGGATGAAAACTGTGGATTTGTATGGAGAACAAACAAACCAACAAATGTACATGCATTCATTTATATATATATATATATATATATAGACAGTCATTTTTATCAATCCCAGTATAAGAGACTCTAAGATTTGGAAAGGGTCAGTTTACAGCAAAATATTTGAAAAAAAAAAATATAATTGTGTTATCTGTGGTTCAACACAAGAAACAAACATCAACATGCTGGACAGTGTCTGTCATGCAATTAGTCTTAATATTGGCGTCTTGAGTTGTGATGCAATTTATCCCACTGTCCCGAAACATTGCAGGACATGTTGTATGTTGCCACTTCCAGAGCGAAAGCACGTGTTACAGGTCAGTCCCACATCATTTGTTGCCGAGTATGTTTGTGTGCATGAGGTGCTGCTCAACATGTCAGTGCTGTGGGCAAACAAAGTAGAGCTTCAGTTGAGCTCTACCAGAGTTAATGGGTTGTTGTGGGACACTTCAAACTATTGATTACAAAAACAAAATAAAGAAAAGTGATTTATGGGAGGGTATTGCCAAGGTGCTAAAGTTTTCCCCTCCCCCTTGTCTCCCCCAAGATGATAATAAAGTGCATACTCTCCAATCAAAATTTATTCATGGAAAGAGGAAGTTAATATCTTCAAAAACCACTGGTAGTGGACAAAACAATCTGAAGTCCGTTGTGTGGTTTGCGTATGAGGCAGTGAAATTTTTACTGAAGGGTGCGACAAATTCCAGTGGCTTGGACATTGGAGACACAAGTAGGTTATGTTTGATTATTTATTTGTTTGAATTATGCAATGATAAAACAGTTGATATATACTAGGATATATCATTTTTTTCTATAACATGATTACCAGTATGTCTAAAATTTATTCTGGCATGAATCACTTAGTTGCACAATCATGAAAAACTCAGCAAAATTTGTTTCATGTTTCCATAGGAGATACAGTAGCTTCTTCCTCTAGCATCAAAATTCAGCATATTTCTCGTTGTGGTGAGTAATTCTGCATCCACCACTTCCTCGTTCTTTTACGTTTTATTATACTACTCAATATAAGTATGTACGTAGCACTAACCAAAGCAACATGCCACATAACATTCACTCCATTTGTCCCCTAGTGTAGCCAAGGCTTTAATTTAGCTGACCATTTTATTTTGACAACATTATCCTTTTTATTTACTTCCCTTTGTAAGCACCTTAGAATTTGGGTAAATTCTAGTTTTATGGCTATAGAGCATAAGGGAGGGAGTAAGCTTCCATGTAAACATTACATTTTTCAGTTTGTAACTACAGGATATGAGAGAATCGTTTCATGCAGAAGCCGATACTGCAAGCTAACTCAATAAATAAACCGACTTAAAAACAGTAAAGTCACTCAACACACAATACAAGCTCTAAATAAACAATTTATAATAGTAAATCACTTTTAAACTAACCTGCAATAGGGTAATCCATTATTATCCAATTTGTAAACAGTCGATTTTTGTTACATGACAATTTCACTAACCCTCAACACTTTTCGATGCAGTACAGTAATTTTGTAATAATAATAATCGGAAAGAGAGTTGAATTCACTAAAATTCAGTAGTTTCAGGCCGTGTAAATAGAGTAATTAAATTTTTAAAAACTTCGTTATACACACTGGCACTTTCAACACTTTTAATCACATGTTTTCAATAATTTCTCGAACTAAAAAGGAAATTTCCTGAAAGAACGAAAAATCTAGTATATTATATTTAAGTTTCAAAACATTCCAATGCAGTAGAGATAATAATATATCAATTTTAAAGTAATTTCATCGTAAACAAAAAATGTGGTAGTTTCAAAATTAAATTGCAATTAAACTAAGCCACTTCTGTAAACAAAACCACTGTTAAAATACGTAATAAAACTCAAAGAAAATTCAGCCAATATCACTTTTTCAGTATAAACAACACTTGAATAATTATTAACTAGAAACAGGTTTTTACGTTATGACGTCTCAACAGTTTCAAACCAGATTTTTGGTAAATAGATAACTTTGCTAATACTTCACCGATCATAATAAAATTTACACCTTTGAAATCGGGAGTAAACACAGGACACGGTGACAGGAATTTTAACACTATAATTTGTAATCCAGCAGGGACGACTACCAAGTTGCACAAATAAGTTAGAAATCGGAGGTTCACTAACTGCTTTTCGGAAACTAATTTCCATTGCGCGCACACACTTAATTCATTTACAAGAAAGTAAGTTATTTTAGAATTTTTGCTAAATACTTTTTATAAAACTTAAAAGCCAGGCTACACACGATTAAATTTTGAACATAATCTATAATCACGTCTTTGTAGACTATTTTTTGGTAAGCGGTAGAATACACATATCATGCGGCAGGGGGTATATAGGTAGCGACCCAGGCCGTCTGGTTGTCTTTCTGTCTTTTGCGTTTATCCAGGAACCTTTTGCGTAGTAGACATGCGCGCGTGTGTTTCATCGTGTCGGTGGGTGCCTGTTGGTTAGACCAAGATGATAGCCGGAAACAATTGAACCACGCTGGACGCCTCTCGGCCATGTTGATTTTTCTTGGCAGTAATTGATGCTAATACAGACTATGAACTTATAAATTTTCTCTTGGGGTTCGGTCTGGGACATCTTCCTCTTCACGACTTGTAATTTTTGGAAACGTTTAGTTCGATTGCCTACTCAACTGTAAATGCTATTTTTTAAAATGTGACTTTACAATAAACTCAAATTTTTCATCAAGGTGGATTTCTACATGCTTTAGTAGTGGACAGTAACCTTTCCTCAGCTTTTGGTTCAAATAAGCTTTGTGGTGGCCGATAAGCTTTACAGTTAAAGCACCAGGCAGACACATGGTCACTTAAATTTATTAATGCAAATTCCGAGTAACGTTCAACAAGATTCAGTTAAGATAACGATACGTATACTCCACCCCGGTATACTTGTTTTATCACTTACACCTTATGGTTATATTGCCACTACTGTTGGTTAAGGAGACCAATAGTTCTGACTAAAGGTTGTGGAAGAAAGGACCAACTACTTTGGAGTCATAGTGGAAGATAATAAAAATGGGAGAGGAAATGTTTATACAAAACAAAAAAGTACAGAATAGTACGGATTTTCCATTTTGTAATAGGGGAGATCGGAGTTTAAGGTGGCTTGTAAGTAGTGAACACAATGGAGTTAACAGACAGCAAGGCAGTAACAACTAAACATGGATTTAATAGCAGCTCCTAGGCACACGAGTTTCCCCACACCGTAAACTCCTACCATGCTTCAACGACCACCGTAGGGCGTGGCGGTGGAACGTTGTGTGCCTAGGAGAACGGGGATCTTGGCTTCATCACCCGGATCGCGAGGACGGTACAAACCTCTATAAAAAAAAACCCTCAACCTCAAGGTCAGCCACGTGCCGAGGAGGTGCATGGATGAGAGGCAGATCACTCATTAACACGCAACCTCAGGGGCACCTGCGCAACCCTGTTGTATAAGCATTCTCTCATAAACTGGTAATACTTTTGGGGCCAAAATTCCATCTCACAAGCATAACAAAAACCCCTGCGGTCCGGGTGTGCCACAGGTTAAAATAAATATACCAATTTCTAACAAGCGGGCGAAGGTTGACAGCCCTCCTCCTGAAAATGGATCTTGTAACAGGAAGGATTTTGCTGTAGAAAATGCCTTTGTAATAATGTCAAGGGTGGAGGGATATTTTGAGAAGATCTCTCCATTTTACGTACACAAGGGGTTAGAGGGAATTGTGGGTCCCCTAAAGTCTGTCAAAAAAGCTGAGGATTGGGACCCTGCTTTTAGAAACGTCTACTAATAAGCATGCTGTCCTGCTCCTTAAGTGTGAGAAGCTCGGGGAGTTCGCAGTAAAGTGCGAACTCCACAAAACACTTAACTCAAGTAAATTCGTGGTCACATGCCGCGACCTTATCAATATTGATACCAAGGACTTCCTTAAGGAGTGGTCAACATATCATGTGGTCAAGGTTAGGCAAATCAAACGAAGGGTTAGCGGCAGTCTTGAGAAGACTGCCATCTTCGTCCTGACGTTCAATACTCCAATGTTGCCCAAAGCCATCAAAGCTGGCCATTTGAATCTGAATATCTGTCCGTATGTCCCAGATCCTATGCACTGTTTTAAGTGCCAATGGTTCGGGCATACGACAATGACGTGTAAGGGCAACCCCAGCTGTGGGAATTGTGGAAAGGCTGCACACGAGACAGGCAGTAGTTTTACCCTCCCACAAGTGTGTGTCAACTGCTCCGGTTCTCATCCAGCCTGGAGCAGGGAGTGTCGAGTGTACCTTGAAGAAAAGAAGGTACAGGAGTTAAAAACCAAGGACCGACTATCTTATGGCGAAGTGAAGAAGAGGTTTAAGGTGCTTGCGCCACCTGTCTTCACTACTAGCTTCCCAAACACCTTGTCAACTCCAGTCAGGAAAGAAAGTGTTGCTACACAGACGTCCTTTGCAGACATGGGCACAAGTACTACGTGCTCATGTCAATGCAAATTTGGCGCAATGTCCACTAAGGTCATAACACCAAAGACCACGTACGCTGGTAGCAACACATCTACTACCTCGACCACAAGGTCAACAGGTTTACCGGATCCACCAACAGTAGCACAGCCATCGGCTGCAGAACCTACAACAACAACAACAACAGCAGCAGCAGCAATACCCATGGAAGAACAAATGGCAGCAACATCTGTCGATAGCAGCGGATGGCAAACTGTGCAAAAAGTTCGGGGTCCGAAATTCAAACATAAGGACCCTAGTGTGTTTGTTAAGTCCCCTTCCTCTTCTCCTCCTAGAACACAAACTGGCAGAGAAAAGAATGGGCGAAGGCCTCAGTGGAAGAAAGACCCACCAGACTCCGAGGCTTAATCATATCCAGGTTCGTCTTCAGACCCCGAAGATGCCGAAATGCTGGTGGACGAACCTGGTCCCGTTCTTCAGCAGGTACCACCGGTGGACCCACCCGAAATGGGGTGGGTGAAACTAAACGTCAACAGCTTTCAGGCTCACAAAGAGGAAGTCCAGCTCTTAGTACAGTCTTATCCATTGTGTCTCTGTCTTCAAGAGACACATTTTAGACCATTACACCAACTAGTGCCAAGAGGGTACGACATTTATAGAAAGGACGATACCGAGGGTGATCGAGTGAAAGGGTGAGTCGCTGTGTATGTCCAAAACGCTGTCCATTCCGTAGCTATTGCTCTCACCTCTGATCTTCAAGCAGTGGCAGTGAGGATACACGGTCCTATTAAATTGACCTTATGCTCCATTTATCTACCACCGAATGCGCCCGTTGTGTATGACGAACTTAATAACATATTGCGGCAGCTTACTCGGCCATTCTTCCAGCTAGGAGACTTTAACGCACATAGTGCATTGTGGGGCTCGAGCACCGATTGCCCCAGAGGCCGAGTAATTGGTAGATTAATGGAGCAGGAGAACGTTTGTATCCCGAATACAGGACAAATGACCCACTTCACCACTGCTTCCAGATTGTCCTCTGCCATTGACCTTTCCCTGTGTTCCCCCTCAATTGCGTACTCGGTGCAGTGGGAGGTGGATCGCGACCTACATGGTAGCGACCACTTCCATATTTGGTTGCACGTCGAATGTGAACGTGGAGGAAGGAATAACCGGCACAAATGGAATGTCAGTTCTGCAGATTGGCAGCTCTACTGCCATTCGGTGCATCTACAACCCTGTGGCAGTATACAGGAGGAGGTGAATCACTTCACGTTTCCATGCCGAAGAGCTCCAGAACGCTGCGAAGGATGCCTGTCCCCTGGTGGAACTACGAATGTCGTTCCACTATTCAGGGTCGGAGACAGGCGTTGCATCGATTTAGGTTGCAGCCAATATCGGACAACCTGGCAGCTTTCCGTATTGCCAGAGCTAAGGCGTGTTGTGTTATTAAGGAGAGCAAGAAAAGGTCATGGAAGAACTTTGTGAGCACTATAAATGGTTCCACACCTTCGTCGAAAGTATGGGAGTCTATCCGTCATATATCTGGAAGATACTCCTGCCCACCAGTATCTGGACTACTGGATCGCGGACATGTAATTACCGACGAACGAAGCATAGCGCAGCTGATGGTGGAGAACTTCGCCGCTATCACTTCGTCCACCAATTTTGACCCTCGGTTCCAGCAACGCAAGATTGCTGCCGAGAGGCGCGCGCTGTGCTTCGATTCGTCGAATACAGAGGCCTACAACTACCCATTTACATTTTGGGAGTTGGAGTCAGCGTTGAATAGCGCTAACGACACTGCTCCAGGGCTTGATTTGATACAGTACCAGATGCTGAGGCACCTCAGTAAAGATGCTAAGGAGTACCTTCTGGATATTTTTAACGATATATGGACCGGAGGACACTTCCCCGACTCGTCGAAAGAAGCAACAATGATTCCTATTTTAAAGCCTAGAAAGGATAAGCTGTTGCCAGGTACTTATCGTAGTGTTGCCCTGACAAGCTGCGTAGGGAAGACATTGGAGAGGATGGTACACCGCCACCTTGGTGATACAGCAAGCTAACTCAGTAATTTTTTTTTTTTTTTTTCTGCTTAGCGTCTCTCTAACAGCGAGGTCTTTAGAGACGGGAAAGGATGGGGTGCAAGGAATGGGAAGGAATTCGGCCATGGCCTTTTGAAGGAATCATCCCGGCATTTGCCTGGAGTGATTTGAGAAACCATGGAAAACCTAAATCTAGATGCCCGGACGGAGATTCGAACCGCCGTCCTCCCGAATGCGAGGCCAGAACGCTAGCCCTTACACCACCATGCTCGGTAACTTAGTAAATAAACCAATTTAAGAGCAATAAAGTGCTAAATAAACATTTTTTAATAGTAAAGAACTTTTAAATTATCCTGGAATATGGTAATCCATTATTATCCAACTTGTAAACAATACATTTTGGTTACATGATAATTTCACTAATTCTTAACACTTTTTGATGCAGTAAAGTAATTTAATAATAATAATAATTAAAAAGAAAATTAATTTCAGTAAAATTCAGTAGTTTCAGGCCGTGTAAATATAGTAAATAAATTTTTAAGCACTATGGTAGATACACTTTCACTTTCAACATTTTTAATCATATGTCTTCAGTAATTTTCTGAACTAAAAAGTAGATTTCCTGAAAGAACATAAAATCTGGTATAACATATTAAAATTTCAAAACATTGCATGCAGTAGAACAGATATTAAACCAAGTTTTAAAAGTATTTTGTCATAATCAACATGTGGTAGTTTTTTAGATTTATTTGCAAGTAAACCAAGCCACTTCCGTAAATATAAAAACGATGAAAACACATAACTAAGTTCAAATAAAATTCAGATAACTTCTCTTTTCCGACATAAACAACACTTGAATAGCTATAACAAAAAACCAAGTATCTGCTAAACAGATTTCAAACCCGATTTTTGTCAAACTCATAACTTTGCCATTACACCACCTATAATAATAATATTTACACCATTTTAATCAGGAATTAATGTAGAACACAATAACACCAATTTTATCATGATACACTCCTGGAAATTGAAATAAGAACACATTGACGCCGGTGTGTAAGACGCACCATACTTGCTCCGGACACTACGAGAGGGCTGTACAAGCAATGATCAAACGCACGGCACAGCGGACACACCAGGAACAGCAGTGTTGGCCGTCGAAGGGCGCTAGCTGCGCAGCAGTTGGGCACCGCCACAGTCAGTGTCAGCCAGTTTGCCATGGCATACGGAGCTCCTTCTCAGTCTTTAACACTGGTAGCATGCCGCGACAGCGTGTACGTGAACCGTATGTGCAGTTGACGGACTTTGAGCGAGGGCGTATAGTGGGCATGCGGGAGGCCGGGTGGACGTACCGCCGAATTGCTCAACATGTGGGGCGCGAGGTTAAGTACATCGATGTTGTCGCCAGTGGTCGGCGGAAGGTACACGTGCCCGTCGACCTGGGTCCGGACAGCAGCGACGCACGCCAAGACCGTCACATCCTACGCAGTGCCGTAGGGGACCGCACTGCCACTTTCCGGCAAATTAGGGACACTGTTGCTCCTGGGATATCAGAGAGGACCATTCGGAACCGTCTCCATGAAGCTGGGCTACGGTCCCGCGCACCGTTAGGTCGTCTTCCGCTCACGCCCCAAGATCGTGCAGCCCGCCTCCAGTTGTGTCGCGACAGGCGTGTATGGAGGGACGAATGGAGATGTGTCGTCTTCAGTGATGAGAGTCGCTTCTGCCTTGGTGCCAATGATGGTCGTATGCGTGTTTGGCGCCGTGCAGGTGAGCGCCACAATCAGGACTGCATACGACCGAGGCACACAGGGCCAACACCCGGCATCATGGTGTGGGGAGCGATCTCCTACACTGGCCGTACACCTCTGGTGATCGTCGAGGGGACACTGAACAGTGCACGGTACATTCAAACCGTCATCGAACCTATCGTTCTACCATTCCTAGACCGGCAAGGGAACATGCTGTTCCAACAGCACAATGCACGTCCACATGTATACCGTGCCACCCAACGTGCTCTAGAAGGTGTAAGTCAACTACCCTGGCCAGCGAGATCTCCGGATCTGTCCCCCATTGAGCATGTTTGGGACTGGATGAAACGTCGTCTCACGTGGTCTGCACGTCCAACACGAACGCTGGTCCAGCTGAGGTGCCAGGTGGAAATGGCTTGGCATGCCGTTCCACAGGACTACATCCAGCAGCTCTACGATCGTCTCCATGGGAGAATTACAGCCTGCATTGCTGCGAAAGGAGGATATACACGGTACTAGTGCCGACATTGTGCATGCTCTGTTGCCTGTGTCTATGTGCCTATGGTTCTGTCTGTGTGATCATGTGTTGTATCTGACCCCTTTTCATAATCCTTGAAGGTCAGGCTACACACGATTAAATTTAGAACACATTCTATAATAACACCTTTTTATATTATTTTTGGAAAACGTGCAGAGGGAGGTATAAAGGTAATGGCCTAGGAGAGGAGATTGTCTTTATCCCGGGAACATGGCGTATATTGGACCTGTGCGTGGATGTGTCGGGTGTGTGCTGAAGAAATTGCCAGTTAGGTGGGACAAGTTCCGATTGGTCGATGCACCAACATATCGATGTTAAGTTAATAATAAAGACTATGAACTTGTAAAATTTTCAATGGGGCTCGGTCAGTGAAATTCTGTCTCTTCATAATCTGCAATTTGTTGGAAAAGTTTAGTCCGATAGCCTATTTGACTCTAAATGCTGTTTTTCCAAATATGTTTTTTAATAAACTTTATAATTTTTCAACAAGTGGATTTTTCAAATGTCTTAGTTTTGAACAGTAACCTTTTCTTATCTTTCGGTTCAAATAAGCTTGGTGGCGCCTGATAAACTTTACAGTTAAATATTCCAGGCAGGCACATGGTCAATTTAAAAGTATAGAAGCAGATTCAGAGAGCAGTTTGGGTCGTTACACAGTTGTAAAAATTACTGTTTATTGTTATTTTCTTTATTTGTCTTTGGAACACATACTTGTTTTTACTATGATTATGACTCATATTGTATGTATGTGTATTTACCATGACATGTTTCTCATCCCAGAGGTCCTTCCTCAGCAGAGATCCATGAAACAAGATTGATAAATAAAATAGAGGACAAAACTAGGCATGTACAAGAAAGGGGAAAAATGGGTTTTTAGGGAAATTGCCACCAGAGCTTGCACTCCATCGCAATTAATATTAAAATTGAAGAGTGACAACACTGACATACTTTGTAATCACTTCCTTGCTATCTGTATTGCCCTCACCATCAGTCAACCATCAACGTCAGTAACTAGGCACATTCTGACTTTGTTTATCAATAAAGCAGATTGCTGGTTTGCATTTGTTGTTACATTCTTCATTCGATTTAAAATGTTTAGTTGTATAGTGATTATCTTGAAAGTGTGAGTCATATGAAGAATATGTTGTAACTTTAATTTATTAATTTCATTTCAGCTCTTGTGATCGTCCCCGTGTTATTGAAGCACTCCGTGGGAAGGAAATCATTGACATAGCTTGTGGGGGAGCACATTCAGCAGCTATAACAAGTCGCAGGGAAGTGTTTACATGGGGTAAAGGCCGATATGGTCGCCTTGGCCATGGAGACAGTGAAGATCAATTGAAACCAAAGCTGGTACTGTTTTATTTCTAGTTTTACTTGTCTTCTTAGTATATTACCAACAAAATTAATTATATGAACTAGTTTATTCACAGTGATGAACTATGTTGAAAATACAGTATTTGGAATGGTGTTTGTATTTCTCTTCAACATTAATGTTTTTATACTTTAGAAGATGAATTCATTCATATTACTCGTTATAGAAAATGTTACTTCTTGGCACAGGATAATTTTGTGTGTCTTGGCTATGTTTTTCTTTGGTGGAGGAAAGTGTGTGATCATGTTGAAATCCTTTTATTTTTAATTAATTTGATTCTTAGAGTAAATATTTTCATGGTGAGTTTTATTTGTTTTTAATTTTTACATTCATCTTGAAATATTGTTTATTATTTTGTTTTAATAATGCTACTCTTATTTAAATATGATTTATTTCTTACTGGAAATTAAGTGTTTTTGACTTCCATGTAACTCAGTGTGCCTTGCTGTAATTTACCAATGTCTGATTTGGGATGATAAAAAATTCAAAATACTCAAATTTTCAGTTTTAAACTTCCCTTCTTCGTAACTTAAAACTTAACTTGGCCCACAACCCGAAGGTTGGTTGGATCCTCCAGAAGGAGGCGTACTAAGCCATTTTGTCAGAGGTAGGACGGCCAGTTCTTTACAGTTTAACGTGGAATCTGAACCACGGAGCGTCCTGGCATAGCTCATATGATTAAACACAACTCTCAAAATTCCTGCGCCCGTGGCAGGAGCAGCGAACGTTTTGAAAGCAAGCGCTTTAGCCACTGAGCTACCAGAATTCGTATGTAACAAAAAATGCAGTGCTAGCTAAATGCTTACTAATGTATGGGACTGATGGGATTTTAAAAGAAATAAGAGTTTTCATTTTGAGTTAGCATTTAAACTAAAAAAAAGTAAATATATTGCATCCAAAATAAACTTCAGTAAAAAAAACACAAGCACAATACTATAGAAATTTTTTTAATTATTTCAGATTACCGCCTCATTTTTAAAGTTTAGTTCTCATTTTGCAACAATTCTAACTTAAATGCATTAAATTTCTAATGACAGAAATAATTTCTTTCTTCATCCATAATGAGTGGGTAGGACACACTCCGTTTGATTTGGCAAGTATAGAAAAACAAAATCATTTGTCTGTACGTCAGTTTTGTAGGGATGCTGTTTGGTTTAATCTTGATTGTGGCTGCACGTTGTCGTAGAGCCCAATATCCAGACTTCCAATACCCAGGCTTCATGCTGAAACTGGTAAACTATGTTTATCATCCTGTGGCTTCTTGTGTTGGTGCATGGTAGTTAGGTTTAATATGTAGTGATAAATCAAGCATTGAATGGTTCTCTCGCCAACTTAAGTTACTAAGATATTTAGGCATCATTCAAAGGTTATTTTATATGGCCATATGTTGATAATGTTGTTTGTGGGAGTAGAGTAAGTCATCAACGTGGCTTTTAAATAGGTCTAAAATATATTATAGGCATTTCATGTAAAATCAAGCATCATATTGACAATGCTATTAATAAATTGTTTTAATTCTTTCTTAAATCAGCATCACATCTGCAGGATGTTCCAGTAGTATCCAGGCAAAACTGTATCAGTTTTTTAAATAATTTACTTTTTTAAAAAAAGTAACATTACCTGATTTTTTTAATATATGTTTAGATGGTGGAATCCCTGAAAAAATATTCATGTGTAACTGCACTTCAATAATTCTGGGCTGAAAACACATGTATTCCATCACAAAGATATTAGGAGGCCAAAAGTTCTTTCCCCTTAAAATCAACACGTTACCATCAAGCCAATTCTGACTGAAATGACTGGTATACATAAATACACTGTTTCACTGAAAGAGATGTTGCCACCTAACACAACAGTATCAATCATGACAGTTTATGGAATAAATTTGTTCAACATCTAATGTACTGTTTACCGGAGCAGTAGAAATTCAATTTCCTTTAAAAAATGCAGGGGATACGTCTAACACACTAACCATTTGGATGCTATTCTTGTCATCTTCACTACACCTAATACTCTAGTACTTCCTTACTACTTGGATTCTCATAGCTCTTATTGATATTGTCAATAGATTGTTTTCAATATGTGATACTTCCAACTGTCCATCCTCTGTCATATCAACACAGTAGAAATAGATTATCAGATACATTTTTTTTTATATTGTATACTTGCTTTTAAATCTGGTATACTGCTCCATATACAATGCCAGTTATTCTGTATAGCAATGATATAAAGATTTGCAGAGTAATAAACTTGAATTTACCTGTAAAGTAATTAACTATCAAGTTTTTGTGATATTTTTTGTTTATTAGTTTGTCGATAACACCACTATCTGCAGTAAAAATGGTGACCTTCCTAGACCACATATATACTGTTACTAATATTATATTTTCTCTGTACAGTCTTTAAGATTAGTAACCATTGCAGGTCTACTTACTTCATTACCATGCAACTTTTGAAAGCTGGCACGTAATCAACATGCTTTAGTCAAACTGCCGTTTATCAGTTTTAAGACATGTCGTTCTACAACTGCATTCATGATGGCTTATATGATATCATGTAGCTGAATTTTACATAAATATCAGAGCACTTCACACCCCATTTGATTGCTCTACATCTGCAAATCGGTTTGAATTTGATTAACTGTACTTTTTTCTTCATGCCTTTACCATACAACATCTTTGAATATGTTAGATGCAATAGATGATTTCTTTCTTTTAGCTAATTTAAATTGCTATTTATCTTATTTTTCAGTCATTATTACTGTCTTATATTTAACTATTAAGATCAGTTATAGAATTATTACAGTCATTAAGTTGATTACTTAATTCTGCTTTTTGTTTTAAAGGTTGAAGCTTTGGTAGGTTACAATGTCATTGACATTGCTTGTGGAAGTGGGGATGCTCAGACACTGTGTATCACTGATGATGACAATGTTTGGTCGTGGGGTGATGGTGACTATGGAAAACTTGGCCGTGGAGGTTCCGATGGCTGCAAGGTACAGTTTGTTTCACTGTCTCAAGCTAAATATGTAATGATTGTGGGAAAAACATGATTGAGATTCTTATTGTTATTACTGGAATTGTGTATTAATTAGTAAAGCTTAGGAATCTGGAGATAACACGATCGTTACTATCAGGCATTTTAATCAATGAGTGTAATAGAAGGTGATTCCTAATTAATGCAACTTTCCTTGTAATGAATAAACATATACTCCTTATTATGTATTGGGTTAGTGGTATAACTTCTTGCAGAGAACAGTTCAAAAAGTCAGAACTTTTAACATTGGTGGCTGATTATATATACACATTAATGTCCTTTTGTTCTCACCAATTATACTCTGTCAGAAACAAATAATGCACTGTAGTAAAAATGATCATCACAAGGATTACAAGGAGTCTGATATTCAGGGATATATATCTTCAATAAGCTCCCAACACAAATATCTGTCCGGGGATAGGATTAAATTAATTTAAAAAATTAAAAAAAACTTTTAACTGACAACTCCTTCTACTCCAGTTATTTTTTTTCTAAGGCATCTACAGAATAATTGCCAGTAGTTTGTACAAATATAATTAATGTGCATATTATTCTGTGACAGTACTTCTTTCTGATGTATACATTTATTTTGTTATGCAATATATATATATATATATATATATAATAACAGTGAGCAAGAAAATGCTTTAACGCAATAAAAATATGGAAGGATAGGGAAATATGACCCAACACTTACCACAGATGAAGGCGGCTGGGACGACAAACACAAACAAAAAAAAACCACAAGAGAAGTGCAATATTTCAGCATGCAGCCTTATTCGTGCAGAAGTAAGACACCAGACCGTCATCTGGTGAATGGTGCTGTTGAAGGACAAGTTTGGTGAAGTTAAGTGATTGGTTAAAATGAAAGATGTGGAGTGGTGGGTGGATTTGTGGATGGCAGCCAGAGACAGGGAGTTTAATGGTTAATCTATTTGGAGGAATATTTAGAGAAAGGCAGGATTGAAGGAAGAGAGTATGTGAATGCAGTTTGGTGAGGCGGAAGGCGTGAAACTTGTAGGAAGAAATGTATGAATCTGTGGGTGTCATGTTAGGGGAAATTGATTAAAATGAGTGACGAGGCCCGAAACTGTCCAAACAATTGTTGAGATGAAAGGCTAAGTGTGAGAAAGGGAATATCTGGTGAACTAGACGGCCGTCTCTGTGTACACGTCCAACTCCGCCTGGTGTCTCACTTCTGCACGAATAAGGCTGTATGCCGAAATATTGCGCTTCTCTTGTGTTTGTTTTTTTATGTTCGTCCTTCCCAGCCACCTTCATCGGTGGTAAGTGTTGGGTCATATTTCCCTTTCCTTCCTTAGTTTTATATATATATATGGAAGAATAAACTGAAAACAAAAGAAGAAATAGCTTTTTTATTACATGCTTTGAAACGGTATTGTGAGTTTTGTGTAATACAACAGGAGCTATAATTGACTGGAGCAATTTATGGCCTAATGATGTATACAGTGCATGTTTTATATTTGCTATATATTTAGTTGTGACTGATATTATAAAGTCATTCCTTATTTCATCTGAATGACAACTGCTTCTAAAATAATATATTTAAGACCCATTACTTACCAATTTTAAATGAAGAGGAGTTACAGTAACAAAAACAATACATAAACACAGAAAACAATATTTTGGTCATAGCCCTTACTCGTCATTTTAAAGTTGAAGCACTTGGCTTGGTTCACATGTGCAACTGCTTTAAACCTAGCCATACGATTGTTTCTGAGTTGATTATGGGTGCTTGTGTCAACCTAGCTATGTGCTTCATCTTCTACAACCATTAGCCCAAAATATTGTGTTTTTGTCAACATAGTCCTCCTTTCTTCAACTTTAGTAAGTGATGGGTCTATATTATCTTTACTTTCCTTATTAATACTGCCTGACAGCATTTTTCTTTGCTCCATTGTTCCTGAGATAAAATATTGAGGCGTATTTATATCATCAACTACAACAGAAATATCCCTACAGCAAAAAAAGTGTCATTAGTTTTGTATACTTTCATATGCTTAGCAAATACTTATGGAATGGTATCAAGACAGGTGATCTGATAATTTTTTCACTCTAAAACTGATCACAGAGAAATTTTGTTTATACCTCTTGTTTTGCTGGACATAGGTATGGTTTTTAGCCCAAATCTCAGCTGTTGAAGGTGACTGAGTTTAAAAACAATTACGAACTGGAACAAGTTATATCTTCAAACTTTAACATTGAAGAAGCATCTATCAAGTTTATTTGCCTTAAAAAAATCTGTGATAGAATAACAGTAAAACTCTGATAAAATTATAAACTATGAATATAGAGGTTATTTTAATTGCTCTTAGTTGCATGTATTTTTAGATGAGTTTGTTGAAAGTAATAGACATAGGATTAGTGAAAGTCAGATTTTGCTGTACGAAACATATGAAATTCCTTAAGCTCAGATTGACACAATTGTACATGTCTGGTCAAAACTTATCAGTCTTTGATCATTGAAATATATTTTCTGACTGACAGGGTCACTAAATTAAAATTGTTGGAGTTAAGGTCAGTAAACATACTCCATGAGAAAACATGTAGACTAACACATTAGAATAACTTTTATGCTAAACATTTCAGAAATCTGATAGACTTTGGTAAAAGTATCTTCAGATTTTCTGGCAGAATTACCTTTAAACTGTTAAATACAAATGTTTTTGTACCTGAATGAAATTGAAATTAATACTTCAAAGCAGGCCCATGTTTAGGTGTAGGCTACCTAGGCTGTACCCTAGGTTTCCACACCATATGCAAAAATAATAATAAATATGTGAATAGAAAGTAGCATATTTCCAAAACTCTTTTAGCACTAAAAATCCTGAAATGCTCGTGAATAATGAAAACAATATTTGCACATTTGCAGTTCAATCCTTTAAAGTATAGGTGTACAATAAAATAACATTTCAATGCAGCTATACTGAAAAGTAACAACTTTGGGGACTCTTGTAACATTAGGGCGATCACTTGAGTAACAAGCTTGTATTTCTCAAGCTTATATGCTGGGTGGGTGAGCATGAAATAGTTGAGCAATAGTACAGTGCTATGACCTGGAGAAGTAGCATGCCGATCAGGTAGTCACCAGTTTCCAAGTGCCAGTAGTTACTGCAAGCTGGTAAAATGACTTCACACAGCAAGTTAGCAAGGAGTTTTTCCCTCTCCACACAGTGGTAATAGGAAGGGGAAGAATCTAATTAAACCTTGGGGGCAGCAACAGCAGGGGATGTCTGTCTGGCTGGCTGTTTCAACATACCCCATCGACGCAGAGGGTATCACCGCCAGCAGCGCCGGGCAGCACTCTCAGACAAAAAGACGATTCCAGATTCTGATGCAAAGGTGGGATCTACTGTAATATTTGGTCATTGTTATGTGGGCATAGTCTTGCACAGATGTTACTAATACTCCATTCAGTTTGGGCTGCAAGGAGCCCATAAGTTTCATGCTCGTCCTTGTTCTTTGCCATGTCTCTAACATGCCAGCTAAATGCTTGACCATTTTATCATGAAGCCAAAACATTGTATGTATTCAAGTATGCTATCAGTCATTGCTTATGTAAATAAATGTGTAAATATATAATTACCATTTACTGTAAGTTATCCTAGCATCTTCATCCATTCGACTATTAATATCTAAAGGTAGTGAGTCATAAATCTTGACAGGTGTTGCAGTAGGGACCTATGACGAATATTCTCATCAGTATCATGGTCGACTACTAAGGTCAATCCTTATCCATGGCTGCAGTAGTAGTTTACCCTGTCCACTCTTGTCAAACAGCTGACAGGGCTACCACATACCGTAATCGGCATATGAATGTAGATTAAAATCATTGTGGGATACCTACAATATTCATTAATATTCCCTAGCCTTCATGCCCGGAATGTTAGATAAGATAAATTCATTTTGTATATGATGTAAACAGCAAGTAGTGGTGGGAGGACCAAGGTTTAATGTTATGTTTGAAACTAAGTATTTATATATATATAAAAAAAAATTACATTCATTTATAATTGAAGTAGGAGTATTTAGAATTCAATATTAATTCTATTTTTAAATCATTTTTTTTAATTTGTTGTTTTAAGTCACTTTGTATTTCTTTTAAAACATTATGTCGGAATTCCGGAATCTCGATCGCTTGGTGTGGTGTGGGAAATCTCTGATTAGTGGAGCGCTGTCTGAAAATAGTTTAGTCACTTCCAGTTGACATGCATGTGTGAACAATCAATATTGTGTTTTTAATCTTTCTCTATTGCGTGCTTTGGTGATCTTAATCATCTTTTATTGTTTGTTGTATCTTAATATGTAGGCGTTGTCAGGTATATTATAAATTTTGTAACTGCATAACAAAATTTGTTCTCAGAACCATGAGTTAGATTGCATAGTATTGCGTATCATTTTTAAAGCCAGTTACTATGTTAATTCAAGCTAGAAATCAGGTGTTTACAGTTTCAAGATAGTATTTTCTGTTTCATTAGTTTGAAGCATTCACCAGGAGGAGATTATAGAAAAATTAATAATAAATCAAAGAAAGCAGTTAGAAACTTCAAGCTCACATAGTAACCATGTTTTAATATGTTGATTTGATTAAAGCTACTTTCAAGTAAATAGCTTCAATAACTTCTGAAATATAAATTAGTTAGATTCTGATTTTGATTTACGAATTTTATTTCATGCTTTTGACAATAGTAAACATGTTTTGCTTGATAGTAAATGAAAAAGTCGCTCTTTAAGAGAAAAATAAAATTTGTTTCAGTTTAGTAACTGCAAAATTATAAAAGTTATTAATAGGTCTTGGGAATCGCATTAAAATAATTATTTTACGACGAAACTATTAAAGTTACAGAATTTTTCTCAAAATTTCAGGGTGGTAGGATTAATTTTGCTGTCAAGGTCAAGATATCTGATTCAAGCTTACAAGTGTGAGAGACGAACCTGATCAGTTTTCCAGCATATTTTCATGAGAGACCAGGAAGTTTGGCATTCCCACGGTATGATTTGATAAATATTAGCCCAAAATTTTCCTCATCCTCCCGCAGTCAGCAGCAAGTTTCATTTCGAGCACTACTGTGCTACCATGTTGGCACAATGTAGACCCCCGCAGTGGGCCAGCCAGTTTCATTTAGAGCACTACTGTGCTACCATGTTGGCCCCATGTAGTCTCTCTCAGTCGGCAAGATACAGTGTGAGCATAACCACACTCTGTCGTGTCGTGTCCGCTTAGTTTTCAGTTAGAAAGTGACTATGTAGTTTTGAAGCAGCACTTTAAGCCATGTGGTGTGTCAGTATAACCTATGTGTCAGTTGTCAGTAAATAAGTCAAATGGTAGACGGCTATCCTGATCTGGGTTTTCAATGGTTTTCCCGGATCACTCCAAGCAAATGCTGGAATGGTTCCTCACATTAGCCCATGGGCACCTCCTGCCATATCCTGTATATCCCTTCCAATCTATTACCCTTTCGGATAGGTGCAATGTACCCTCCGCCACACACTTTTAGTGAATCGCAGAGAAAATTTAATAATAAAGTGTGTGAGGAACTTTGAAATGCTTCCACGTGATAGTTAGATGAACTTGGAATATTGGGGTTTGATCTGGCTCAAATTGGTTAATCAAATTTCCAAGTGTATCTTCAGAAAATTTGTCGAATGCCATTTCAGTTTGTGATTTTGCAAAATTTTCAAGAATATAATGTATATCTACCAGCAATAAATAGACTTGTGACTTTTATTTTGACTACCTTTCTTAGTTTTTTATTTTATTTATTTATTTTTTTTTTTTTTATTTTAACTAAGTGGTGACCAAGTTACATTTGCAAAGCTAAACCTGAAAATATCCACGGTTATCTATGGTCATAGCTGAGACCGAAGGTTTATGCATAACCCCAGCATAAGCTTTGTTCTCAACGCATGCTGTTTCACTCTGTTATTAAAACTATTAAGTTTATAATTTCCTGAGGGTGTTTGGTTGCAACAACGTGCAGCGCGTTATCTACCAATCATCAGTAAAAAAATTGGACCGAGCGTGGTGGGTGAGTGGTTAACGCTCTGGCCTTGTATTCAGGAGGAGGCCAGTTCGAATCCCCTTCCAGGCATCCAGTCTTGGGTATTCCATGGTTTCCCCAAATCGCTCCATGCAAATGCCAGTATACTTCCTTCTAAAGGCCATGGCCGAATTCCTTCCTGTTCCTTGTCCCCATCCCACCTCGAATGACCTTGATGTCAATGATGCATAAAGCAATAAGTAAAAAAGAATTAAACGTGCGAGCATCAGTTGCTAACCTCATTCACTTCTGTCTCAAAAACAATACAGAAAGCACGTTTCTTGGATTCTTCAGTAAGTTATCTTTGTAGTCTTATATTTTTACTATCATTCCATTATTGAATGTTTTGCATTAAAAGGTTTACTAATTCAGTAATAAGTACTCAATATTCCTTTTTGATACTTAATGCCTTTAATTATTGTTTACTATATATAAGATCCTGTACCACAATTATAGCCTGTGACTTACAGATCCTAAACCACGGGTGTAGTCTAGGGGCTTAATGATGTTAAATGTGACCCTGCTACAAAATAGTTACAGTACTTTAGTTGTATCAGAAACAGTGCAATAAACAAGTTTTTGGAAGTAGTGATAAACAGAGAACTATTCAGTAAATATTGTTTGATTTTCCAATTAGTCTTCTTTAGATTCATACTCCAAACATTACTTCATTAACTGATGAATTTGATTTGGTGAAAACTAAAAATTATTTTATTTTCAGTTTAATTCAATTACAGTTTTTAGTTTCTTGCCTGCTCAAAAGCGAATGGGTATAGAGAGAATTAAGAATGTTTTTCATATCGTTATAATAGTGTATATCTGTTTAAAATGACCCTTGTGTGCACCATTTTGTTCTCCTGATGAAGGATTTGGACCTGAATGTTTCAGTGTTTTAGTGAGTGTTTATTATATTTTCCATTTATCGTAGTCTTTCTTCTGTCATCTTTGGTGGATGGTAGTTTCCTCCTCCATTATTTTTTGAAAAATTACCTACCATAATTAATGAAGGTATTTTTTGTATGCCTGCAGAAATTATTTTTAGAAAAAATTTTGCAGTGTAACTTATCTTGTCAGATGTGTAACAATTTCCAAGTAATGCAATTTTGTTATAGGTTCCCATGAAGATTGAATCACTTGCTGGACTGGGTGTAATTAAGGTGGAATGTGGATCACAGTTTTCTGTTGCTTTGACACGTTCAGGAAGTGTATACACATGGTGAGAATTTTTAACATACTTTCATTTCATGTTTGAAATAACGTTTGCTGTTTCAATGTTTAGATATAAAACATAGTTTCTCTGACTTTACTGCTGTCGCTTTCCCTTTTTCCTGTGTTTTTTCCATACCTCTTTGAACAAAATTGAGTGTTGACATCTGGCTAATAGTTATGCAGTTGGTCCTAGTATCTATTATAAAAATATTTCTGTCAAGCAATAACTGGAAAAATTTGACTATTCACTTAGTGATGAATGAAAACCAACTAAAAATGTTATTCAAAATGCCCAGTGCCACAGCCCCTCTGAAAAAATGTGCCGCGAAATTGTACCTATTGTAAGGAATTAACTCTCATTATTTTATTAGTCATTTTATTCCAGTTTGTGTGTTTCGTATTCTGTGAGTTGTTACATATTGTTGTACTCTAATAAATGAAAAATTAATTATTTACTCACTGTTGTTATTTATAAGTTTAGTTGATTTTACAGTGGTGTGTCTTGTTCAGTCATGGATAATTTATGGTGTGTTGTGAGTAGAAAGAGATTGTGGACCACCGCATTAGGCCACACTACATGTGTAAAAATGAAAAAAAAAATTCACTACTGTGCAAATCATAAAGTGGTGAGGGGGAAACGAAAACTTTGAAATATGAAGCAACTAGTCATTTTAGTTGGTGAAAATATTCATTAAAATATCCTTTCTTTTCCCTTCACACATTTTAAGTATTTTTTCATCTATATATTAATACTGAAATATTGTGAAGGTTGTTTTGTGTTTGTCACAAACCTGTCACCTTTGTATGTGTGGAGTGATACATTTACTTTCCCTACACTAAATTATAATTTCTATTCTGGAATATAAGTTAATTTAGTGGTAGTCTTTTACGGACTATCATATGATTTAGCATACATTGTTACTCCATTATTTTGAATAGATTATCATTCACCTTGCATTTTCCCCATCTCAATCAAAACAGAATTTGCAATTTGACTTATTTCAGTTACATAAAAATTTCTGATTACATTAAAAGTGTAAAGTCATTGCTTCGAGGTGTTTTGTTGTTGTTTTAGGGCGCGTCGACAGCGGGGTCATTAGCGCCCTCGAGGTGTTTTGCATTTGTAATAATGGTGCATACTTTAACAAAATCAATCATTTAGTTCTATATATATTTACAACTGATTTTAAAGAACTTATCTTATGGATATAGTTTTAGGCTTTACATAATCAATTCTGTATTGTATCATGATTCAAGTATCGGTTTTAAAGCACAAAAATTTTAGTAACCATTCATATGTCTCGCTAAATTTGGTGGTAGTCAAATAATGTGAACTTTTCTTATATAGCTTGTTTCTTTGTAATAACGAACGAACTTTAAATTGCGATTAAAGGTAACATAGTAATGGCCCATTTTCTTTAAGGGGAAAAGGGGACTACCATCGACTTGGCCATGGGACTGATGACCATGTAAGGAGACCACGCAAAGTTGCTGCCCTTCAAGGGAAGAAAATAATTTGCATAGCTACTGGTATGTCATATTATGAAATTATTCACTTTAAACAATGATCATTTTGCAAGCATCATTGTTCATTGCAAAATTTATCATATATGCTGTCGAAATTGAATGTGAATTTTCTGTCTCCAGGTTCATTACATTGTGTAGCATGCAGTGATCAGGGAGAAGTTTACACCTGGGGAGACAATGATGAAGGCCAGTTAGGTGATGGAACCACAAATGCCATCCAAAGACCAAGATTAGTTGTTGCATTACAGGTAAAATAAATAAATCAAGAACAGCAGAAAGCATGTTGATGTGACTGGTGGGTCGCGGTCACTATGCGCCATCTCTTCTCCAGTTTACTATACCTCATGTGCACCCTACACAGAACAGAAAGCCTGTTGACATGACTGTGCATGTGCAGACGTCCACAGACGTTCTTGTGTAAACCAAGTCAGCTATCAGGTCGGAGGGGTAGCTAATGTTAAGGAGTTATAAAGATAGGTATATGCCACGGGGATATTGACCTTGAACCACTAGTTCACAGTGAACAGAGTAAACAATCAAAATAAAGAGATTCTGAAACAATTTTTCTTAAAAAATCAAATACAATCACATTATTGTGAGTGAACGTTTTACTCTTTCTCCCCCTTAGGGGCCTGGTACGCAAGTGCCAGGTAGGGGTTTGGCGAACCCGCGGTGCCCGAGCTGGAAACTTGTGAGCGCCGCAAGTTTCCCACACCGTAAACTCCTACCATGCTTCAACGACCACCGTAAGGCGTGGCGGTGGAACGTTGTGTGCCTAAGAGAATGGGGATCTTGGCTTCATCGCCCGGATCGCGAGGATGGTAGAAACCTCTATAAAAAAAACCTCAACCTCAAGGTCAGCCACGTGCCGAGGAGGTGTATGGGTGATGAGGGAAATCACTCGTTAACGTGCAACCTCAGGGACACCTGCGCACCCCTGTTGTATAAGCACTTCTTTTTTAAATTGGTTATACTCATGGGACCAAAACGAAGCCTCACATAACCAAAAAACCCTGCGGTTCGGGTGTGCCGCAGTATAATAAATATACACCCAATTCAAAGAAGCGGGCAAGGGCCGAAAGCCCCCCTTCTGAAGTGGATTGTAACAGCAAGGGTTATCTCATTGATAACGCCTTTGTTATTATGGCAAGAACGGAGGGTTCCTTTGAAAAGGTCTTTCCGTTCTATATCCAGAAAGGATTGGAAGGTGTTTCCGGTACACTAAAAAGCGTGAAAAAGATGAGGAACGGGACACTGCTGTTAGAGACATCTAACTACAAGTAGGCTGTACTGCTCCTTAAGTGTGAGAAGCTCAGGGAGTTCGCAGTAAAATGCGAACTCCATAAAACGCCCAACTCAAGCAAGGGAGTATTCACATGCCGTGATCTGATTGATATAGCGTCCGAGGAACTCCTTAAGGAGTGGGGATCAGAGAATGTGGTCAAGGTTCGTCAGATCCTGTGAAGGGTTAACGGCAGTCTTGAGAAGACCGCCACCTTCGTCCTGACTTTGTGAGCACTATAAACCGTTCTACACCATCGTCGAACGTATGGGAGTCCATCCGCCGTATATCTGGAAGGTACTCCCGCCCACCGGTATCTGGTTTGCTCGATCACAGACGTGTAATTACCGACGAACGTAGCATAGCGCAGCTGATGGCGGAGAACTTCACCGCCATCACGTCGTCTGCCAACTTTGACCCTCGGTTCCAGCAACGAAGAGTTGCTGCCGAGAGGCAAGCGCTGTGCTTCGATTCATAGAATACAGAGGCCTACAACTGCCCATTTACATTTTGGGAGCTGGAGTCAGCGCTGAATAGCGCCAATGACACTGCTCCAGGGCCTGATTTGATCCAGTACCAGATGCTGAGGCATCTTAGTAAGGATGCTAAGGAGTACCTTCTGGATATTTTTAATGATACATGGACCAGAGGACACTTCCCCGACTCGTGGAAAGAAGCAACATTAATTCCCATCTTAAAACCTGGGTAAGATAAATTGTTGCCAGGTAGTTATCGTAGTATTTCCTTGACTAGCTGCGTGGGGAAGACGCTGGAGAGGATGGTTAACCGCCACCTCGTCTGGTGTTTTGAATCCCGTAATCTGCTGAGCCGCTTTCAGTGTAGATTCAGGAAGTTCCGTTCCACCTTGGACAACCTGATCCTCCTGGAGGCGGCAATACAGGATGCGTTTATTCATAGCCAACACCTAGTGGGTGTCTTTTTCGATCTCGAAAAGGCCTACGATACTACCTGGCGTCATGTTATTTTATAACAGTTGCACGAATGGGGTCCCCGCAGGGGCCTGGTACGCAAGTGCCAGGTACGGGTTTGGCGAACCCGCGGTGCCCGAGCTGGAAACTTGTGAGCGCCGCAAGTTTCCCACACCGTAAACTCCTACCATGCTTCAACGACCACCGTAGGGCGTGGCGGTGGAACGTTGTGTGTTTAGGAGAACGGGGATCTTGGCTTCACCGCCCGGATCGCGAGGACGGAATAAACCTCTATAAAAAACCCCTCAACCTCAAGGTCAGCCACGTGCCGACGAGGTGAATGGGTGATGAGGGCAATCACTCCCTAACGTGCAACCTCAGGGGCACCTGCGCACCCCTGTTGTATTAGCGCTTTCTTTAAAACTGGTTTTACTCGTGGGACCAAAATTCAGTCATCCACCAAAACCAAAAAACCCTGCGGTACGGGTGTGCCGCAGGTTAATCCAAATACACCCAATACTAAGAAGCGGGTGAGGGTTGACAGCCCCCCCGCTTCTGAAACTGAATGTAACGGAAAAGTTTGTTCGCTTGCGAACGCTTTTATTGTAATGGAAAGAGCAGAAGGTAACTTTGAAAAGGTATCACCCTTCTACATCTCTAAGGGTCTAGAGGGTCTTGTAGGTACCCTAACCTCTGTTAAAAAATTGAGGAATGGGACGCTGCTGCTGGAAACAACCAACAGTAAGCAGGCTACCAAACTTCTTAATTGCCAGAAGATCGGGGTGTTCGCCGTGAAATGCGAACTCCATAAGTCCCTAAATTCCAGTAAAGGCGTAATCACCTGTCGTGATGTCATGGATTTAGGGATAGACGAGCTTCTGAATGAGTGGAAAACAGAGAAAGTGGTCGAGGTACGTCAGATCACACGAAGGGTGAATGGCAGTATTGAAAAGACTGCCACCTTCGTCCTGACGTTTGACACTCCAGTATTGCCCAAGAATATTAAGGCCGGATATCTAAACCTGAACGTCCGTCCGTATGTTCCGGATCCGATGCGCTGTTTTCAGTGTCAG
The DNA here is from genome assembly GCA_031002005.1 of Vandiemenella viatica. Taxonomy (NCBI): domain Eukaryota; kingdom Metazoa; phylum Arthropoda; class Insecta; order Orthoptera; family Morabidae; genus Vandiemenella; species Vandiemenella viatica. The sequence goes on from CM061921.1 coordinate 287,991,242, forward strand.
CGGTTCGGACATACGACGGCGTCATGTAAGGGCAGCCCCACCTGTGGGAATTGCGGCAAGGGGGCACATGAGCCGGGTGTCAGTTGTACGCTACCACAGGTGTGCGTCAACTGCTCCGGATCGCACCCGGCCTGGAGTAGAGAGTGTCAAGTGTATCTTGAAGAGCGCAAGATACAGGAGCTGAAGACCAAAGAGCGAATTCCCTATGGGGAAGCTAAAAAGTAGGCCAAATCGCTCGCCGCTCCAATTTTTGCAACTAGTTTTGCTAAGATGGCTTCAGCTCCCGTCAGGAAGCAGAGTGTTGCTACCCAGACGTCCGTTGCAGACATGGGCACAAGCACTACGTGCTCATGTCAGTGCAGATGCGGTGCCAAACCCGCTAAGGTCGTTACGCCTAAGACCGTGGACGTCGGTAGCAGCACATCTGCGTCCTCGACCACACCAGTAGCAGCAGTAAATGATCCACCAGCAACAGCGGCAGTTATAGTCACTCCACCTCCAATTCCTCCACATGCAGTGACTGGAAAAGCAACAACATCTGCTAACAGTGCAAATGGAGGTGATCAAAAGATTCGGGGCCCGAAGTTTCGGCAGACGGACCCGACTCAATTCGTGAAATCCCCCTCTTCATCCCCTCCCAGGTTACCTGGTAGTAGGGAAAACAAGGGAAAGAGGGTGAGGAAGAAGAAAACCAAAGAGGTGTTTGGTGATTTTGCTGAGTCGGAGATGTCTGTCTTCGGAGCCAGAAGAAACTGAAATGCTGGTGGACGAGCCCGGTCCCATTCCACAGCAGACAGTGACCAAAGACGCACCCGAACCGGGGCGGGTGAAACTGAACCGGTAGGATGATGGATGGGTGGCCACTTTACAGCCACCCATCCATATGAATTAATTTTATTTTTTACACTGTTATAATTCATGTCTCGCTTGCCATTGCACAGCGAGTGAGACATTTAGTATTTTTAATCCTCTTCTGAACTTGTCTGGCCTCTTTACAACCATCCAGGTGTTGGACGGTTAAGTCCTGGTGGTTCTTCTAAGCCACGTCAGACTTTGATTTATTTTATTTGCTGTCTGTATGGCCGACCCCTTTACAGTCGACCATGCAGGCAGTATTTTAGTACTTTCTTAAGCCACAGTAATATCTGGTAATTTTTAGGGCGCTATTGACCCCGCGGTCGAGGGGCCCTAAAACAACTACATCAACGTGTTTAGTCTTAGGGGCAGGCGTTGACCTGTCCAACGATCTGTCTCTTATTTTTAACAACGAGATCAGCAGTGTGGCGAGTGTTTTAAATTTTTTTTGTATTGGCCGGTCTAGAGCCTAAAATTTTAGGCAGATTGGCCTAGTTTTATGATGTATGGGTGGCCTCTTTACAGCCACCCATCCATTTTCTTAGTTTTTATTTTTTATAATTTTAATATCTTTATAATTTCTGTCTCGCTGGCCTCTATACAGCCAGCGAGACATGTAGTGTTTTTAATTGTTTTGTGAACCTGTTTGGCCCCTTTACAGCCATCCAGGTGTTTTGTGGTCTTATGTCCAAGAGGCTCTTTTAAAGCCATGTATTATATTTCGAATTATTTTATTTGCTGTCTGTATGGCCGACCCTTTTACAGTCGACCATGCAGATGGTATTTTAGTATTCTTTTTAGCTAAAGTATTAGCTGGTCTTTGTTAGGGCGCTAATGACCTCGCTGTCGACGCGCCCTTAAGCCACAAAAACAACAACAACAACAACAACGAATGGGGTTTTAGAGGTAACCTACCCCGCTTTTTAAAATCTTTTTTATCTGGTCGTTGCTTCCGGTACCGAGTCGGTAGTGAAGTGTCTGATCTTTTTATTCAGGAAAACGGTGTTCCTCAGGGATCAGTTTTAAAAGTGACCCTTTTTGCAATTGTGATAAACAGCATATCATACGTAATAAGGAGTCCCATCCGGTACTCCTTGTATGTAGATGATTTTTTAATTTTTATTGCATTGTCCAGCCTGGTAAGCACTGAGCGGCAGCTGCAACTCACGCTGAACAGGCTGGATGAATGGTCAATGCACACCTGTTTTCGATTTTCTGCAGAGAAAACCCGGTGTGTACTTTTTACTCGTAGCAGAAGTCTTTTAGCCGAGCCCCATTTAACCTTGAGGAACACTGTTTTAAGTTTTACTGATACTTTCCAGTTTCTGGGACTTATTTTAGACAGTAGGCTATCTTGGCTTTCACATCTTAAAGATGTGAAAGCCAGAGCCTTAAAAGCTTTGAATGTCTTAAAATATTTATGTTTCAGGTCATGGGGTGCTGACCGCTCCTGCCTCCTGCAATTTTATAGAGCCTTTGTACGGTCGTGTTTGGAGTACGGTTGCATAGTATACGGTTCGGCACGGGACACTTACCTACGGATACTGGATAGTGTCCACCACGCAGGATTTCGGCTCGCCACGGGTGCATACCACACCAGCCCGATTCCCAGCATTTGTGCTGAGTCTGGCGAGCCGCCACATTCCATCTGGCGGCATTTCCTCATGGTGCGATACTATGTACACATTGCCACAATTCCTGGTAGTACTGTGTACGACATAGTACTGAAACCGAGCAACGAACGACTTTATGCTAATCGCTGTAGAGTGACCAAGCCTTTCAGCCACTGTACAAAGGCTATTTTAGAAGCATATTGTTGTAATCTGCCCGCTTTCTATCACCAGGGATGGAATAAATCTCCTCCCTGGCTTCTAGAGAGGCCCAGAACGATTTTAGACCTGTCACGGTACAACAAACTGTTTACCGCTGACAGGGTATTTCTAAGGGTTTTTATGGATGTTTTGAATCACCACCGTGATTTTACCCCTGTATATATGGATGGGTCTAAGCAGGCTGCTCCGTAGTGTTCCCTCGAGCGACTTACATATACAAGCTGGATAGCAGATGCATTGTTTATACTGCCGAGTGCTATGCCGTGTTAAAGTCGCTCCAACATTTGAAGGTAAGTCGTTATCGGAAATTCATCATATGTTGTGATTCCCTCAGCTGTATTCAAGCTTTAGTAAACCTGTACCCAGCAGACCGTCTTGTCCAGGACATCCAGGATGCCCTCCTTTCCCTCCAGTCCTGTGTGAAGGAGGTTTTATTCTGCTGGGTACCCAGCCATGTGGGAATCAGGGGGAACGAGGCCGCTGATGATGCTGCCAAGTTAGCCTGCAACAAGGTCAGAATCGACTTCGCTCCGGTCCCGAAGTCAGACCTTGCCTCGGCAGTAAAAAGAAACGTCTTTGATGTATGGCAGAGGCAGAGGCAGTGGCTGGAAGTTGAGCATAATAAGCTCCGGCAGGTCAAACCGACCGTTCAGCCGTGGAACAGCTCCTTCCAGCGGGCGAGGAGGGTTGAGGTTCTCCTGACTCGCCTCCGTATATGGCACTGTCCTTTCATGCACAGCTTTCTTCTCCGCCGCGAGGACCCACCGGAATGTGTTGCTTGTGGCGTACCTCTGACGGTACGCCACATTTTAATTGATTGCGTTTTATTTTTTGACTTAAGGGCAGACGTTGGCCTAGCCAACGATCTGTCCCTTATTTTAGGTAATGAAGCTAGCACTGTGGCTAAAGTTTTAAAGTTCTGTGTTCTGGGCGGTCTTATCCCAAAAATTTTGGGAAGGCCGGCCTAATCTTTTATGGTGGATGAGTGGTTATTTTACAGCCACTCATCCAAGTACATAGTTGTTGTTGTTGACTTTGTTTTGTCTCGTTTTTATTCAATTAGCTATTAGTTGTACGATTTTATGTCTGGTTGGCCTCTTTTCAGCCAACTAGTCATGGGCTTTTAAGTTCATATTTTAATGGCTCAGCCAACATTTTAGCATATTACTTGATTTGCCGTCTGTGTGGCCAACCCCTCTACAGTCAGCCATACAGACGGTAAAAAATCAGATTTTAAGTCACATTGCTAAGCCGGTCGTTCTTAGGGCGCTAATGACCCCGCCGTCGACGCGCCCTTAAATCACAACAACAACAACAACAACATACTCTTTCTCTTATGTTGTTGCATTTATGGTAAATGTTGTCTGCGAATGCAAATCTCTTATGTACACCATCAAATGATACAAACTTCTTAGCTTATTTTGCTGAGTGGAGCACCTGCTACAGCACTTTGGCAATTACTGATAGTGCATCTCCTCGGTTATTAGATTAAAAGGGTCTGACAGCATGTCTTTAAGTGTTTCATATATACTTTATTAGTTATAAAGCCATTTGTAAGAATTTAACAACTTCAAGTACAGTCCAATTTTCATTATTCACTGTAAGTTTTTTTTGTAGAAGTTGTCTTACATCTTTAAAATCAAACTTTGGTAGATTTACAATGTATTTTTATGTTTTTTCCATCAGTCATTAAACAGTAAAAGCTTGGTGCATAGTGGATCTATCCTTTTGTTTTTCTTTTTTTTTTTTTTAAACCACACTGATCATCTTCTATACAGTCCTCAGCATGTGGTGTTAATTTTTATAGTAAAATCTGTTGTAGTATCTTGTTCATGACTGGTAAAAAAGACCCCGCAGGGGCCTGGTACGCAAGTGCCAGGTACGGGTTTGGCGAACCCGCGGTGCCCGAGCTGGAAACTTGTCTGCGCCGCAAGCTTCCCACACCGTAAACTCCTACCATGCTTCAACGACCACCGTAGGGCGTGGCAGTGGAACATTGTGGGCCTAGGAGAATGGGGATTTTGGCTTTATCGCCCGGATTGCGAGGATGGTAGAAACCTCTATAAAAAACCCTCGACCTCAAGGTCAGCCATGTGCCGAGGAGGTGCATGGGTGAGAGGTAGATCACTCGTTAACGTGCAACCTCAGGGGCACACTGCGTACCCCTGTTGTATCAGCATTTCCTTATAACCTGTTTTTAGTCGTGGGACCAAAATTCCTTCTCACAAACAAAAACAAAATTCCTGCGGTCCGGGTGTGCCACAGGTTAAAAAAAACACACCCAGTTCCAACAAGCGGGCGAGGGTTGACAGCCCTCCTCCGGGACAAGACTATTGTAACAGCAAGGGTTGTCTTATAGACAACGCCTTTGTGATCATGGCAAGAACGGAGGGGTCCTATGAAGAGGTCTCTCCGTTCTATATACAGAAAGGCTTAGAGGGAATAGCTGGAACCCTAAAAAGCGTGAAAAAGCTTAGGAACGGGACACTGCTGTTAGAGACATCTAACTACAAGCAGGCTGTCCTACTCCTTAAGTGCGAGAAGCTCAGGGAGTTCGCAGTGAAATGCGAACTCCATAAAACTCTAACTCCAGTAAAGGAGTGTTCACTTGTAGGTATCTCATTGATATAGAGTCCAAGGAACTCCTTAAGGAGTGGGGATCAGAAAATGTGGTCGAGGTTAGGCAGCTCAAATGATGGGTTAGCGGCAATCTCGAGAAGACTGCCACCTTCGTCCTGACGTTCAACCCTCCGATGTTGCCGAAATCCATTAAAGCTGGATATTTAAATCTGAATGTTCGCCCGTATGTTCCGGACCTGATGCGCTGCTTTAAGTGCCAGCGGTTCGGGCATACGAAGGCGAACTGTAAAGGCAACCTCATCTGTGGGAAGTGCGGAAAAGCAGCACGAGCCAGGTATTGGTTGCACCCTCCCACAGGTGTGCGTCAACTGCTCCGGGGCACGTCCAGCCTGGAGCAGAGAGTTTCGAGTGTACCTTGATGAAAATAAGGTACAGGAGTGACTATCCTATGGCGAGGCGATGAAGCGGTTTAAGGCGCTTGCGCCACCGGTCTTCGCCAAAACGTAATCAACTCCCATCACGAAGGAGAGCATTGCTACGCAGAGGTCCGTTGTAGACACGGGCACGAGCACGACATACTCGTGCCAGTTCAAGTGTGGTGCACGGCCCATTAAGGTCCTAACACCAAGGACCGTGGTCGTCGGTAGTAACGCTTCTGCTAATTCGACCACAACAACAACAGGTTCAGCAAGTCCATCAGCCAAAGCACAGTCATCCGCTAAAGTAGCTGCAGCCATGGGTGCCTCTGCAACAGCAGAAGCAGCACCCATAGCAGAAACAGCATCCTCAGCGGGAGTAGCAACGGCAACGCCATCTGCCGGAAGCGGATGGCAGTTAGTGCAGATAGTTCGGGGTCCGAAGTTCAAACAAACGGACCCCACTATGTTCTTGAAGTCCCCTTCTACTTCTCCTCCCAGATCCCCAACTAGCAGGGAGAAGAAGGGGAGAAGGCCTTGGCGGAAGAAAGGCCTCATAACAAGAGTCGTCTTCAGACCCTGGAGACGACGTAATGCTAGTGGACAAACCTGGTCCCATTCCTCTGCAGGCACCATTGGAGGACCCACCCGAACCGGGGCGGGTGGTTTTAAAGAGGTTTGTAGATTTGTATCCTCAATACAGGGCAAATGACTCATTTCACCACTGTGTCCGGTACGTCTTCTACCATTTACCTTTCTTTGTGTTCTCCCTCAATTGCGGACTCCGTGCAGTGGGAGGTGGATCGCGACCTACATGGTAGCGACCACTTTCCTATTTGGATGCACGTTGAGTGTGAATGTGGAGGAGGTAATAACCGGCGCAAATGGAACGTCAGTGGTGCAGATTGGCAGCTCTACTGCCGTTCTATACTACTGCAACCCTGTGGCAGTATACAGGAGAAGGTGAATCACTTCACAAATGTGATTCACCGTGCAGCTGACGTCTCCATGCCGAAAAGCTCCAGAAAACTGCGTAGGATGTCTGTCCCGTGGTGGAACGACGAATGTCGTTCCGCTATTCAGGGTCGCAGACGGGCGTTGCGGCCTTTTAGGTTGTACCCTACATCCAACAACTTGGCAGTGTTACGTATAGCCAGAGCTAAGGCGCGTGGTGTTATTAAGGAGAGTAAGAAAAGGTCATGACAGAACTTTGTGAGCACTATCAATTGTTCCACACCTTCGTCTAAAGTATGGGAGTCCATCCGCGGTATATCTGGAAGGTACACCAGTATCAGGTTTACTGGATCATGGACGTGTAATTACCGACGAACGAAGCAAAGCGCAGCTCATGGCGGAGAACTTCGCCCAACAACTTTGACTCTCGGTTCCAGCAACGCAAAATTGCTGCCGAAAGGCGCGCGATGTGCTTCGATTCGTCGAATACAGAGGCCTACAACTGCCCATTTACATTGTGGGAGCTGGAGTCAGCGTTGAACAGCGCCAACGACACTGTTCCAGGGCCTGACTTTATCCAGTACCACATGCTGAGGCATCTTAATAATGATGCTAAAGAGTACCTTCTATATAATTTTAACGATATATGGACCAGAGGACACTTCCCCGACTCGTGGAAAGATGTAACACTTATCCCTATTTTAAAACCTGGAAAGGATAAGTTGTTGCCAGGTAGTTATCGTAGTATTGCCTTGACTAGCTGCGTGGGTAAGACACTGGAGAGGATGGTGAATCGCCGCCTCGTCTGGTGTCTTGAATCCTGTAATCTACTGAGCCACTATCAGTGTGAATTCAGGAAGTTCCGTTCCACCTTGGACAACCTGATCCTCCGGGAGGCGGCAATACAGGATGCGTTTATTCACAGCCAACACCTTGTGGGTGTCTTTTTCGATCTCGAAAAGGCCTACGATACTACCTGACGTCATGTTATTTTAAAACAGTTGCACGAATGGGGTTTTAGAGGTAACCTACCCTGCTTTTTAAAATCATTTTTATCTGGTCGTTACTTCCGGTACGGAGTCGGTAGTGAAGTGTCTGATCTTTTTATTCAGGAATACTGTGTTCCTCAAGGTTCTGTGTTAAGCGTTACTCTTTTTGCTATTGCGATAAATAACATTTTAAGTGTTATAAGGAGTCCCATACAGTACTCCTTATATGTGGAGGAATTTTTAATTTTTATTGCATCGTCCATCCTGAGAAGCGCTGAGTGGCAGCTGCAACTCACGTTGAACAAGCTGAACAAATGGTCATTGCACACCGGTTTTTTATTTCTCTGCCGAGAAAAACCGGTCTGTACTTTTTACTCATGGCAGAAGCCTTTTATCAGAGCCCCAACTTACCTTGAGGAATACCATTTTACGTTTTACTGAAACAGTTTGGTTTCTGGGCCTCATTTTAGAAACAGGTTAATCTGGCTACCACATCTCAAAGATGTGAAAGCCAGAGCCTCAAAAGCTCTAAATGTTTTAAAATGTCTGTGTGGCAGTTCATGGGGTGCTGACCGCTCCTGCCTGCTATCATTTTACAGAGCCTTTGTACAGTCATGGTTGGAATACGGCTGTATCGTATATGGTTCGGCACGGGACAGCAATCTCCATGTACTGGATAGTGTCCACAATGCTGGAATTCGGCTCACCATGGGTGCATATCGCACCAGCCCTATTGTCAGCATTTGTGCTGACTCTGGCGAGCCACCGCTTACACAATCCACATGGTGCGACACTACCTGCACGTTGCCATAACACCTGGCAGTCCCGTGTATTACGTAGTTCTACATCCCAACTACGAGTGGCTCTATACCAACCAGCATAGAGCCACTAAACCATTCAGCTACCATACAAAGGCTATTTTAGAACAATACGGATTCGCGTTTCCTTCTTTTTATCACCAGGGTTGGAGTATATCTCCTCCCTGGCTTTTAAAGAGGCTCAGAACGACTTTAGAATTATCGCGGCACAACAAGCTGTGTACCATGGATAATGTATTTATCAGAATTATTAGAGATGTCTTATACCAGCATCATAATTTTACCCCGGTATATACGGATGGGTCTAAGCAGGCTAATGGAGTAGGTTGCTCCGTTGTGTTCCCTCGAGCAACTTACAAATACAAACTGGATAGCAGGTGCAGTGTTTATACTGCCGAAAGCTACGCCCTGCTAAAGTCGCTCCAGCATATGAAGTTAAGTCGAGATATGAATTACATAATATGCTGTGATTCCCTCAGCTCTATTCAGGCGTTATCAAACATGTACCCAACAGACCGGCTAGTCCAGGACATCCAGGACGCTCTCCTTTCTCTCCAATCTCTTGGAAAGGAGGTGCTGAGTACCCGGCCATGGGGGAACGAGGCAGCCGATGTTGCTGCGAAGTTGGCCTGCGACAAGGTCCGAATCGACTTCACTCCAATCCCAAAGTCAGTCCTTGCCTCTGCGGCGAAGAGATTTGTTTTTGATATTTGGCAGAGGCAGTGGCTGGAAGTCGAGCATAATAAGCTCCGACAGGTCAAACCGACCTGTTCAGCCGAGGAGCAGCTCCTTCCAGCGGGCGAGGCGGGATGAAGTTCTCCTTACTCGCCTCTGTATAGGGCACTGTCCTCTGACACATAGCTTTCTTCTCCGCCGGGAGGACCCACGGAATGAGATGATTGTGGCGTACCTCTGACGGTACGCCACATTTTAACTGATTGTGTGTTGTTTTTAAACTTAAGGACAGACGTTGGCCTAGCCAATGATCTGTGTCGTATTTTAAACAATGACAATGTGGTGAAGGTTTTAAAATTTTGTAATCTGGGCGGTCTTACCCCAAAAATTTTAGGGAGGTCGGCCTAGTTTTTAGAATGGTTTGTCTACAACCACCAATCCATGTACTGACCTATGTGGTTTTTACTATTTTTGTTTATTAAGATCGACATTTTACATCTGGGTGGCCCCTTTACAGCCACCCAGATTGTCTTTTTAGTGGTTGTGTAAGCTGATTGGCCCGTTTACCGTCGGCCATCTTGGCGGTATTCTAGTCAGTGCCTTCGTATTTTATTATGCTGTCTGTGTGGCCTACCCCTTTACAGTCGGCCATGCAGACGGTAGTCTATTTTATCCCACATTGTCATTCTGTGTTTGAGCTAGGGCGCTAATGACCTAGTCGTCGACTCGCCCTAAAGCACCAATAACAACAACAACGGAAAAAAAAGAATAATCCCCTAAACTTACTAGGTTCTCTTGAAGAGCCATTCTGCAAACATGCAAAGACTACATCATGTTGGCTTGCTTGGAAAACCTGTATACTCACATCAAGGTGATGCATTTTTTATCTATTTTTTGTTCCTTTCACTTAAGTAATTCAGTTGAAATTACATCAACATTTGCCTGCCTTGAGGGATACCAGAAGTAACATCTAGATTAGTGGAGGCTTTTCGTAAATGATGACATACAGTGAACAGTCACTTAGATAATCTGACATCCATTTACAAATATGTTCAATGCTTGAATTTTTGCCAAAGGGAAGTTGTATGGTAAATAATAATAATAAATAATTGATCCTACATCAATAGCTAGTAGGCAAGCTTAGTTTTATGCAATCTTTTCTTCCTAACTCCAGTTTATTCAGTTAGTTTTCATGTGGACTTTACTGCAAACAGTTAGAGATGCCGGTCATTGGTCCCTAGGATCACTTTGTTTTCTTTAAAATTGAACCTGTGCAATTTTTCAGTCAGAAGGTACTTTATTCTCTTCCAGGCTATATAGTATATATCAGACAGAAATGGTTTGGTTACCCTCATGTGTCTGTGTATCCTAGTTTGCTATTTGAGAAATCTTTTAACTTCACGCTTATACTATAGTGGATCAGTCCCTTCTTTGAATTGTCCATTGCATTATAGCTATGTACATGCATCCTTTGAATATACTTATAAATCATTGCCACATCTCTTCAACAGTCTTGTTACTTTAAAGAGGTGGTAATTAGCTTTCAGGTATATTCAAAAACATTCTTTTGACACCTTTGCAATTTTGTGAAGAATCCATTAATTTTTCTTTTTGCAATCGGTTATTAATTTTACAGTTGTGTTACTGCTTTGTGATCACTTAGACCTGTGGTCATTGAAGTTTCTGTGAATAATTATGACCTATTTGTAATGGCAAGATCTAAAAAAATTTCATTACCATGACATTGCATCGGTTAGTAACCAGCTGTTCAGGATGATGATCTGAGAACAGTTCAGAAGATTTCACAAGCTGTTAATCCCTGCCACCATGTGAACGTGAATGTAATTACTGCAATTGACATAAGCAATTTGAAGTTGCCTCCAAGTATTATTACATGATCCTGAAACCATCAAGCTATATTAAATACATTATTTCTTAATGCATTGGCAACAGTTGTGTTGGCATGAAGTGGTATTACAAAAAAAATTCTGTCTATATTTAGTTTAATGCACATGGTTTTCAAACTGTATTGATATCTATTTCAATACGTGAGTGGTATTTACTGATGTCTATAAATACACCCCCTCCATGGGAATGAAATCTGTCCATACTGAAAATGATCAAGCTGTTATTAAAAAAATTTCTGTGCCTTGTATCCAGTTTTAACCTGATGTCTGTTCTGATTATGCTTGTGCGCTGCTAACACCACTTTCAACTTCAGGCTGTTTGTTACAGCTATTTCAAACTTTTAAATGTTGAGATTCTCTTAAGCTGCTCTTAACATGAAGTGTTGAATTTTTTTGAGTCCTTTTATCTGTTTTTCAAGTCCTGGGTCTTTCTCCCTGAGTCTAAAAAACCTCCAAATGTGCTCCACATGGCCCCTTGTGATGATCACATGTTTATAAGTTACTCCATGTTATGCAAATATACATGTATACAGATTCCTTGATATTTTTTTAGGTTTGTGCAGTTGTTTTTTTGGATTATGTTGGTTGCTAAGACTGATTGAGTTACTTTGGGATGACAACATAAGATTAAATAATATTTCCACAAAGGATTATGTTAACTATTACGAAGTCTGATATTAATTTTATTTGTGTTCAGTTTCTGCTGGTGTTGGAGGTCACTGGAAGAGATATAAAGCTGAATTAAAGCTATATTAAGTGAGAAAAAATGTTTACTCATTTTAAAGAATTAGAGGAATTAGAGGAGTTCGACAAGACATTAAATAAGTGAGAAACTATGAACAAAACTAATACACCCTACCACCCATGTACCCAATTATGTATGTACTGCACACCTGACCTATTCAAGGGCTCTTTACTTGACTTAACTCTATCACAAATATCATGTAATCTGCTTCTAAGATCACCACAGACCTGTTGTAGCCTCTGATTCAGCTTCTCAACATGGATCTGAACCAATAGTCCACAATAAGTTCTGTCAATGATGCTGCAGATAGTTAGCCCTGCCAATAGGGTAACTTCTAACACAAGGTGGCAAGGTTCCTTGATCTGCAGTTGACTATACCCCCTCCACACAATGGCATCTGGGATGACCTATTGGACACCTGCAATCAGGGCACTCAGAATACACAATGAATGGACATTAAATTCACTCCCCGATCAATCTGTTATTTTCCTAAGGGACTCAATAAACTGCCTAACATTTGTTCTCCCGATCACCAGATCTGTGATTGCTCAGATCTACCCTGCTGGGAGGCTGCCAACTCGCAGGATGATGATTCTGGAACTGAATCACTCTTAGACAATATTTCAAACAAGTTGGACAAGTGGCACAAGCTAACATTCCTGGCATCTAAACCTGTTTGACTTCCCCCACTTGCAGCTTCAAGGTTCTGATCATGTAGCCCTTTAGCTCATTATAATGGGAAACCACTGCATTAAAGACCCTAAGGGTATCCCGAGGACATGTAATCCTCTCAAATTACATATATCATGATGGCTTCTTCCTGGGCAAAATATTCTGGAGGTAAAATAGTCCCCCAATCAGATCTCCGGGTGGGGACTGCTCAGGGAGGAGTCATCAGAATGGATAGAAACATTCTACGAGTCGGAGCGTGGAATGTTAGAAGTCTGAATAGGGCAGGTAGGTTAGAAAACTTAAAAAGGGAGATGGAACAACTTAAGTTAGATGTTGTTGGGATTAGTGAGATTAAATGGAAGGACGCACAGGATTTCTGGTCTGGGGAACACAGGATAATTAGCACACAAACTGTCAGTGGAGTCACTGGTGTAGGATTTGTAATGAACAAGAAAGTAGGGAAACAGGTGAGTTATTATGAACAGTTTAGTGACAGGATTATTTTGATGAGGTTAGAAACTAAGCCTGTCCCAACCACATTAGTACAAGTATATATGCCAACGTCACAGGAAGATGACGAAGAAATAGAAAAAAATATACACTGAAATTGTAAGAATTAATCCAATATGTGAAAGGGGAGGAAAATCTAATAATCATGGGTGATTGGAATGCAATAGTAGGAGAAGGAAAAGAGGGGAATGCTGTAGGAAGTTTTGGTCTAGGAGAAAGAAATGAGCGAGGAAGCAGGTTGCTAGAATTTTTTGAACTGTGAAAGGAGCTCAACCGAGGGCGAATGGAATGCATTAAAGACCGAAATAATGAAAGCTGGCAAAGATACATTAGGCTTTAGGGAACAAGCTGCCCGAAAAACCTTGGATCACAGAAGAAATTTTGGAGCTGATGGATCAGAGGAGAAGGTACAAAAATGCTGAGGATGAAGCAGGAAGAGAGCAGTACAGGCAATTTAGAAATCAAATAAATAGGAAATGCAAAATAGCAAAAGAAAAATTGCTACAAGCAAAGTGTGAAGAAGTAGAATAGGAAATGGTTGTAGGAAAAGTAGATGTTGCATATAGAAAGATCAAACAGAATGTTGGAGAAATGAGGAAAAGGGGTATGAACATTAAAACTGCCAATGGGAAACCTCTTTTAAGCTCAGAAGATAGAGCTAACCGATGGAAGGAATACATTGAGAAACTGTATGTTGGGGACGACTTGAACAATAGTGTATTGGAAAAGGAAGGCGATGTCGATATTGATAACTTAGGCGATCCTGTTTTGAGGACAGAATTTAATAAAGCTCTGAATGTCTTGAAAGCAAATAGGGCAGTTGGAATTGATGAGATCCCTGCAGAACTTCTTAAATCTCTAGGAGAGGAAGGAATCGAAAGATTATTCAAGCTGATATCAAAAAGTTATGAAACAGGAGAAAATCCAACTGATTTTAATAAAAATATCATTTTCACACTTCCAAAGAAAACACAAGCTGACAAATGTGAGAATTATCGTACCATTAGTTTAACATCACATGCTTCAAAATTACAGACCAGAATAATATACAGATGGATGGAAAGGGTAGTAGAAGAGATAGTAGGTGAAGATCAGTTTGGGTTTAGGAAAAATCGCGGTACAAGGGAAGCAATTCTGTCTTTAAGATTAATACTTGAAGGGCGGATCAAAAAAAACAAAGATACTTTTATGGCATTTGTTGATTTAGAAAAAACTTTTGATAATGTTAGGTGGGACAAGATGTTCAAAATTTTAAAGAAGTCAGGTCTAAAGTATGGAGATAGAAGAATACTCTATAAACTATATAAGAATCAAGTGGCGGTAATAAATGTAGAGAATCATGAGAGACATGCATCAGTTAAGAAGGGTGTGAGACAAAGTTGTAGTCTATCCCCGTTAATATTCAACTTGTATGTAGAAGAAGCAATGAAGAAGGTCAAAGAAAAATTTCCATGTGGCATAAGTTTTCAGGGAGAAAAAATCAGTATGCTACGATTTGCTGATGACATTGTCTTGTTAGCAGAGAGGGCTGAGGATATTGAGAAGTTATTGAATGGCATGAACAAAATACTGAAGGAAGATTTTGGACTGAATATAAATCAAAGCAAGACAAAAGTGATGAAATGTAGCAGAAATGATACTAATACTATTACATTAAATATAAAAATAGGACCAGATGCAATAGGAATAGTAAGTGAGTTCTGTTACTAGGAAAGCAAAATTACAACCAATGGCTGAAGCAGGAATGATGTTAAAAGCAGAATAGCACTAGCAAATAGAACCTTCATGAAAAAGAGAAACCTTTTAGTTTCAAATATTGATCTAGGAATTAGAAAGAACTTTTTAAAACTCTATGTGTAGAAGCACAGCACTTTACGGTAGCGAAACATGAACTTTAGGAATACCGGAAAGAAAGAAAATTGAAGCATTTGAAATGTGTTGCCACAGGAGAATGCTGAAAATTAGGTGGACTGACAAAGTAAGAAATGAACGAGTTTTGGAAATGATGGGTGAGAAAAGAAGTTTATGGAAGAAGCTTACAGAAAGAAGAGACAGGCTGGTATGTCATATTTTGAGACATGCTGGATTGGTTAATTTGTTAGTGGAGGGAACAGTCGAAGGTAAGAACTGTAGAGGAAGACAGATATTGGAATATATGAAGCAGATAATTGAGGACGTGGGTTGTAAGGGGTATATAGAAATGAAGAGGTTAGCACAGGATAGGAAAGGATGGAGAATTGCATCAAACCAGTCTAAAGACTGACGACAGCAAAAAAAGAAAAAAAATGGATGTATCTGTCCCCAAGTTCAGTTTTTGATGCCGTCTTTGAACAGATGATTCATCCATTCCATTGTCTCCATAAGCCACTTAGATTTGATGGTGAATATCACATAGTCACACAATGCTTACATTAAGGAACTGAATAACAGATATCCATTCACAATTGGTGTTCTTATTTTATAAACATTTCAAACAATTGAAATGAGAAAAACTTCAATATCAGGTCATAATCTTGCACACAGTAAGCTCACAGTCAACTAAAACTAGTTAACCAAGAATTGTGACTACTTAAGACAGACCGCACAAATGGGTACTACTTTTTGGACAGCCCTCGTACATTGTTGGTTCCTGCCCTTCCATTTAAACTTCATCAAAAACCCTCACACCAGTGACACTGCACTTTTTGGGTTTTAGCACTGCATGTGTCCTGCTGGTGATGCCAATGTTTTGGTCCCCAACCTGGGGACTTCGCGAGGTCTGGCTTAAGTTGATGTATCCCCTTTGGTTTCTGGTACACTGGATGGACTTTTCACATTTTTAGAAAATCATAAACAGTTTGACCATTGTACTGGAAAATGAAATGGATAAATTAATTTGAAGCAGCCCTGATGAAGGCCTCAGGTTGAGGATCAACACATTTGCATCACCAGCAAGACAAATGCAGCACTAAACCCGAAAAGTAAGTGCAATTTTACAGAATGACACCTGCAAAAAGTGTGAAATTTTACAGCAGCATGAGACTTGCATTTGTTACATTGCATTATTTCCCCTCTGCTCATCTGTCTCTTCACAGACGTTTGTTTATTTGTGCTTGGAATTTTTGTTATTAAATATGGTGTGTGATGATCTCTTTCACCAGTTTTATTTAAAATGATGCCTTATCACCTTTGGTTCCATCAATTCTGTAGTTAGGAGTTGCTTGTTTTAACCATTGAAGGTATGAAACATGTTCCCTATTTTTGGATGTACCAGATGTGGAAAAATGTCTTCATCCCTTATTCAACTTAGAACTATTTCTTTTAGCATAGTTAATTCAAAATTAGAGTGATTCAATAGCCTAGTGCCAAAGCACTTGCCTTACAAACTGAAGCTTCTGGTTCTAATCCCAATGCTAGCCAGTGTTTTTACAATCCGATTACCTGAATTTGTATCTCTGGCAAATTTTTTTAGCTTGCACTTTGAATGCTGCTTAGTTTGAATTGCACTTTGAACTATGGGTCCTGGAGGAAACAGTCTTTCCATGCTACCCTTCGTATATTGGATTATTAAACATCTTGCAGAAGTATCTAACCAACCTGTGGGTTTTGGACTAAGTTTTTTTTAATACTGTTTGGTTAACTGATTTAACTAAATTGGTTATTGTGTATTAACTGTAAGAAAAAACTACCAGATTCATCCATATGACTCTGCTGTTTCTTGTTGTCATAATCCACCTTCTTAAAACTTTGTGCTGTTACAAACTGAATCTTTGACTGTTGTTTCAGACAAATCTGTGTATAAAATGAAAATAAATATTTTAGGAACTAAATTTTTTAGTTGTCTGGATAACACTTTATTTTTTGCGAAAATTCGTTACATTTTTTAAAAAAATCAATCTTGAAGCATTTGTGTATTGACCCCTAATTGATGTCACTTTTTCCTTTTCAAGTAAGTAATAAAATGTGACAGAAGCATGGATTTTTTTTTTTAATTAAGACAGTAAAATAATGTATTGTGGTCGTTTGAACTTATCATTAATGTGAAATTGTCATAAACACAATTTTCAACAAATTATGACTAAGGCTTGATCTTCTAACATCATATTCATTACACCTATAACCTATTATTTATTTTTATTAATTTTTCAGGCTAAAAAAATCACACAGGTTGCATGTGGGTCTGCTCACACCTTGGCATGGAGTACAAATAAACCAATCTCTGCTAGCAGACTTCCACAGGGCACACCACTGGAGTATGATTTGGTTCGAGATTTACCGCTACAGACCCTACGGAATCGGCTTTTGCTTTTACATCACTTCTCAGAACTCTTTTGCCCTGTTGTTGCAATGTTTCCAGTAGATGGAGAAGGTAGTCTTGATAAACTAAGAGGAATTTTAGTGTCTTCAACAAAAGAAGCTACCTTCAGAAAGGTAATACATTACTGCCACCATTTATATCATAGTAAACACTTCTTAACAACGGACAAAAGTATATTTTAATACAAAATTTAAAGCTACATACAGATTTATTAAAATAATTTGAGCCAGATTTTCTGGATATTGCAGTTATTCATTTGTTGCTTACTCCTTTAGACTTGTCTTAAATGATGCATTAATCTCTCAAAAACTGTCAGGAACTGACCATTCAGCATTATTGCATTAAGATTTATATTTAAATTTGTTGTAAAGATAAACATTTTGATTCAAGTAGTCACAAACATAGAAAGTAGTATGTGATTATATTTTATTATTACAGTAGAGTCAAGGATTATTATTTCTTTGCATCACTCCAGGTTGTACAAGCGACAATGGTTCGTGATAGACAGCATGGACCAGTTATAGAACTGAATCGTATTCAGGTCAAGAGATCTCGTAGTAAGGGTGGTTTGGCTGGTACTGATGGTATTAAATCTGTTTTTGGGCAGATGGTTTCAAAAATGTCTCTATTAACACAAGAAGCTCTTTTTCTACCCCATCGAGTGTGGAAAGTGAAATTTGTAGGTAAGTTTGTCATCATTTTATTTACAATATATAAGGTTTGTTGGAAGATACAGGTTAACCAATTAAAATGAAGAGTTTCATAGGAGTAAATACATATGGTAAACTTCTACTGACAGTGGTAAAAATTAGTTAGTTGTCCTATCAGTAAATAAATTTATGTATTCCCCACGCAAAACTGTCTTCGTTACAAACCATCTTCATGCAGCTGATCAAACAGTTGAATCATTACTCCTTAGAAACTATCTAGGCAGAATGTAACTGTTGAAGTCACAATGAAACATGGCTTGGCTATAAGCCAGGCAGTTAACTTTGTCTCAACTTAGACATTGTAAGAATACAAGGTGCTGATATGTTACATATCATCTCATTTTAATGAAAAATTATTATTAATATGCTTATTTTTGTCCACTCCTATGGATTGGAATAGTATTTTTGAGCATTATTGCCCTCAACAGGTACTTTGTATGTATATTTCATTTGAATTACCTGTGTCACTCTTGTAATACGTATAGCTTTAATACAAGGGTCGTTCAATAGGTCATCGTCATCCTCAACAGTTTCCAGCCACTGGCCAGGTCTGCTTCATGCACAAGCCTCTCCATTTCCTTCTTTCATCCCACCACCTCTCTGTCACCACTTTGTTCCAATCCTCTCCTCTCTTCCGTACACACTCATCTACTCCTTTCAGCCATCCATCTCTTGGTCTTCCTCTGGGTCGTTTACCATGCATCTTAATTTTGTGGATTTTTCTTGTAATTCTCTGAACCTCCATTATCTTTATATGTCCATACCATCTCAGTCTGATCCTCTATTCTCTTTACATGTCCATACCGAGCGTAGTGGTGTAATGGTTAGAGTTCTGGCCATGCATTCGGGATGACAGCGGTTCGAATCCCCGTCCGGGCATCCAGATTTGGGTTTTCCATGGTTTCCCAAATCACTCCAGGCAAATGCTTCTTTCAAAAGGTCATGGCTGAATTCCTTCCCATTCCTTGCCCCCATCCTTTCCCGTCTCTAAAGACCTCTCTGTTAGAGAGACGTTAAACAGATTAAAAAAATAAAAATAAAAAAAACGGGTTATCCTATTCTTCTTTCTGGTTGTTACCATGTACTCACATTTCTTTACATTAAATTTCAGGCGATATTCCTCCACACTGTCTGTCCATCTATCCAACTGCTGCTGCACTTCCTCTTCATCTCCCCCTCAGATCATCCGCAAAAGCCACCACCTTCATTTTTTCCTCTCCCATTCTCACTGCCACCTTCTGCATTATTTCATCCATGATTACAATGAAGAGTAATGGTGATAGGGCACTTCCTTGTTTTAGTCCATTCCTTTGTTCCAGCCACTCTGTTCTTCCTTCCTCTATTTTCACATAGCTCACACTTCCTTGGTACAGTTCCATCACTCTGCTGATGGTTTCTTTGGGATCTCCTCTCTTCTCCAAGGCCTTCCATACTTTACTCCTGTGTACACAATCATATGCTTTCTCAATATCGAGAAATACCAACAGTAGATCCTTTCCACACTCATAATGTTTTTCCTGCAGCTGTCTCATAGCAAATATCAAGTCTACTGTCGATCTCCCTGATCTGAAGCCATACTGCTCTTCCCTTAGCCCTTTTTCCATCCTGTCACGTATCCTTTTTTCAATGATCTTCTCATATACTTTGGCACAGTAGCACATCAGTGTAAACCTCTATAGTTTTTAAACTCCTTCCTGCTCCCTTTTTTGAATATAGGTATAATTATACCTTTTTTCCAGTCATCAGGAGTTGCGCCCTGATTCCCATCTTACCCAGAGCTGTTTCCACTTCTTCCTAAGTTAGATTCTTCTCTTTCTCTCCTACATGGCTGTTGTTTTCCTGCTTCTGAACAACTGTATCATCCTGTGACCAATCTGGGTTCAGTAAGGCTTCAAAATACTCCTTCTATGTCCTTTTTAAGTCTTTCTGGGCTGTTTAT
This sequence comes from Vandiemenella viatica, assembly GCA_031002005.1. Lineage (NCBI taxonomy): Eukaryota > Metazoa > Arthropoda > Insecta > Orthoptera > Morabidae > Vandiemenella > Vandiemenella viatica. The sequence goes on from CM061921.1 coordinate 288,011,141, forward strand.
TTCCTTTCCATCCTTATCCAGCATGTTACCATTTTCTATCCACTCCATCCTCTTCCTTTTTACCATTCCATATAAAACTTTCTTATTTCCTTTGCTTTCTTCTTCCATCATGTTGGTCCATTTCTCCAGCCACTTCCTCCTTTCCTCCATTACTACTTTTTTGGCCTCCTCCTTTTTCTTCACATAGTCATCCCTTGTCTCCTGTGTCCTCTGCTTGAAGCATTCCCTAAATGCCCTATTCTCGAGTTCCACTGCTTGTTTTACTCTATCATTCCATCTTGCTGTTTCTGCCCACGTTTTTGTGTTACCAGTCCTACCACACACTGTTTCTGCTGCTTGCACTAACGTTGTTTTAAAATATTCCCACTCCTCTTCCACTGTTCTCATTTCTGCTATTGGTATCTTTCTCCTTATTATTCTCTGGTATTCCTCTTCACTACTCTTCTCTTTCAGTCTCCATACTCTTATTCTCCTGTCCTGTCTTCCTGGTTTTCTCCTCTCTGTCACAATCCTTAGCTCCATTACTAATAGCCGGTGGTCGCTATCCAATGGCTCCGATGGTATTACCTTCACATCTGCCACACTCTTCTTCAAGTCACCATTAAATATAAAGTAGTCCACAACTGACTCCCTCTGCCAATCGCTACTGTACCATGTTACCTTGTGGCTCTCTTGCTTTTTGTACCAGGAATTTCCTATTTTCAATCCATTTCTTTTGCAGAGGTTCAGCAGCCTTTCCCCTTCTTCATTTCTGTCACCCCATCCTTCTGTCCCTATTACTTTCTCATACCCCTGCCTTTCTGTGCCTACATGGGCATTTAGGTCTCCCATAATTATAATATTTTTCCCGTTTAACTGTGTCTGCAACTCCTGCTCAAACTCCTCCTTCTCTTGTGGGGCGTATACTTGAAGTACATCGAGGCTTCTCCCTTTTACCGCTATCTTAACCTTCATCATTCTGTCATTAATTTCTTCCACTTCCTCTTTCAGCCCCTCCCTCACAACTACCCATACTCCATTTCTTCTCCCTTCCTCATTTCCATTCTAATACAGTTGGAAACCATTTCTAAGTTCTCTCCTACCCTTTCCTTTCCACTTTGTCTTACCCAACCCCAAGATATCCAACTTCCTTCTCTCCATCATGTCCACAATTTTCTCCACTTTCCCGGTTAATGTCCGTATATTCAAGGATCCAAATCTTAAACCATATTTTTTTTTCTCAGAAACTATGTATTCAAAAATGTTAAAATTTGGTGACAATATAGCTACATGTTTCTTCTACATGTACTATTTTTCAACATAGTCTCCATCAACTTGTACGGTCTTACCCCAGTGTGAAACACGTGCCTGTATTCCCTGCCGGTAACCACTCTGGTCCTGTGTGTGAAGCCATGTTTACACCGCTTGGATTACGCTCTCATCATCATCGAAGTGTCTTCCACGCAAACCGTCTTTAAGAGGCCTGAAGAAATGGATGTCTGGTGGTGCTAGATCCAGGCTGTATGGTGGATGGGGCAATGTTGTCCAACCCAATTTGATGAGGTTTTCCTGGGTTCTGAGACTTGTGTGCGAGCGTGCATTATCATGCAGGATCAAGATTTCAGCCGGATTCTTGTCATGCCGAATGCACCGGAAACACTTCTTGAGTTTGTCCAGGGTCTTCACGTATGCTTTGGAATTAATGGTTGTCCCTCTTGGCATCACATCAACAAGAATGGCCCCTTCACTGTCCCAAAAAAACAGTAACCATGACTTTTCCAGCAGAGGGAGTTGTCTTCAATTTTTTCTTTCTTGGTGACTGAGGATGGTGCCATTCCATTGACTGTCTTTTGGTTTCTGGCCCAAAGTGGTGCACCCAGGTTTCATCACCCATCACGATCCAGGACAGAAAGGTTCCCCCTCAGCATCAAACCTCTCCAACAAATCAGATGAAATGGTTGTTCTTTGCATCCTGTGTTCTGCTGTGAGACTTCATGGGACCCATTTTGTACAAACTTTTGAATATCTGAGAGTCTCGATCATTGCGCGCGCACACACACACACACACACACACACACACACACACACACACACATACACACACACACACTTCCACTGCTGACTGACAGCTGTGAGGCCAGTTGTTGCACTGTGATGCGGTGGTCCGCATGACTAATGGCATCCACACACATCACCATGACTGGAGTGGCGACACTGACAGGACGCCCAGAATGTGGCATATCTTGGAGATGAGTTGTTGGACTTTCTGACGCCTTAACTCTCTTTGCCCACCTCTCGACAGTGCTCCTATTGACTGCACAATCTCCATACACTGCACAGAAACGTTTATGAATATTTCCCACAGTTTCTTTCTCTGCAATCAAGAATTCAATCACTTCTCGCTGTTTGTAATGTGGATCACTAACAGACGCCATTTTGTAAATTCACTACAGCTCTGCCATCTGTTGGAATGATTTGAAACTTCATCCACCTGGAGGAGAAACACTGAACTTGAAGTACCTACTTCAGTTTTTGCTCATTGTGGAGAAAAAAAATATATGGGGCATTACTTATTGAACGACCATCGTAGTTTGTCCTGTTATAAATCTGTCCAAAGAAGACATTGAGATATATAAATTTTACCTTACTCTTAATTAGCATTATTTTGCTCTGGACAGTTCTAAATTTAACTTTAAAAAAATGTGTTTTTTCTTTTCTTTTTATCTTGTTAAACAATTTAGGTGAGAGTGTTGATGACTGCGGAGGAGGATACAGTGAAAGCATTACTGAGATGTGTGAAGAGCTTCAAAATGGATCTCTACCATTACTGATTGTAACACCCAATGGCCGGGATGATACAGGAACCAACCGTGATTGCTTCCTTCTGAATCCAATGCTGAAGTCACCACTTCATATGAACATGTTCAGGTTTCTAGGTAAAACAACATTTATTTGCTGATATAAAATTCTGTTTCTTTTATGCCTTTATTGTAAATAATGCTGTATACCTATCATGTTTCTGCCTTTAGATACCAAGTATTCATATGCTTAAAAGGTCTGTTTTAATTTCTGCTAAACCATTTATTAGTAATCTAAGCTAGAATAGTGTGAAAAGCTGGCTGGTGCCAAATACATCATTTCTACAACTTTAAAGAATTATCTTCCACTTTTACAAGCTACGGGTCATTTGAGACACTGAGCTGTTCAATTTTATTCAGTGCATTGTCCCACTTATTTTGTGTTAGTTATTGTTTAGGGAGCAACCCATTTCGGCCTCTTGTAAATTACCCTTTCCATCTATGTAGCCTAACATGGCTTTTGCCTTGACTCCCCCACCCCCCACCCCCAACCTCTGTGCTGCAACATAGTTTTTACTTGTAAATCCAGAAGACAGTTTCTGATGTTTTGTCGTACCAGAATACCATTAAAATTATTGGATATACAACGAACATGACATATTGGATTTATACAATTTTTTATATTTACAAATGCTCTGACTTAAGTGGTGATACTAACTCCTCCTACAAATGATCAGTTATTGTGAAAATAGCTTTTTCAGATACAGGATCCTTTTCTTCTTGAGGTGTTACTAAAAAACATTCTTCTCATCTCATTCATTACTGTTTATTAATTGATGAAATAGAATAAACTCTACCCAGCGCTTAAAGAAACTAGAAAGACCCATGTAACATCTGCAAGTGAATTTGAGTATATGTCTGCTAGTTCAAACATACTGGCGCCTTGTCACCAGAGCACTATTAATTCAAGCACAGCACAGCACTGTTAGTGTATATTGTATCCGAAATACATATGTAATAAAGCTACGGAAATAAATATCCACATGTAATTCTGTATTTTGTACCGTTTTAACTTGGCAAAATGAAATAAATAAGAAATTATGTAGCTAGGCTTGGAAACACCCCTCCCTCCCACATAGCCTAGCATCTTTCTACCCACCCCTTCACCCGCTTGACCATGCCACATAAATTATGGATGCTGTCTTACCTGTAACAAGTTTGAGACCAGACCAAGAACAAATACTGCTGGGAACTGAAATTCACTTAAAAGTTTTGGAATATTAAAACTAGAAAAAGTAGATTTTTTCCTCTTCTTTTTTTATTTAATTTATGCTTTATGTTACTAGCCCAATGTATCTGTTTGATTGAAAAATATTTTTTGTAATTTAATGTCATTTTGATCTTGATCCAAGTTCTTCATATTAACAGGGAGAAAAATGAGTGGCTTTTGCTAATTATTTCTATTCAGTTCTGTATTAATTACACTTCTGTGGACAGTAATGCTGTTAAGCAACATTTAAAAAAAAAAAAAAAAAAAAAAAAAAAAAAAAGACATCATCTTCAACATTTTTTGGTACAATGTCATTTATAGTATTCGGTATTTCATGTAGTTTCATGATTTTAATTTAGTCTTCACTGACCATACAGCAGACATCCTGTTACATTAACAACGTAATCATTGAATTAATGTGTCACTATGCACTATGGTTGGTTAAGAAAAGTATGGATTCAAAAACCACTGTTATTTTTATAATGGCCATCCTGGTAACAGCCATCACTTTGTTTTACTGCAGTAATTAGGTCACTATGGCAGTAGTCTCCAATTTCTGCTTCAGAGATACACATTTCATAAACATAATAATAGAATACAATTTAATGCAAGATGTGGCAAAAATTGGCTCCCTCTTTTATATTAGATCTTTCTTCATTACATCAGCTACTGACAGGACTCATACCCTCACTTTGTGATAATCAAGGACTGTTTGCATGCAACTCCTTGAACAAGCCAATGATGACAAAACATTCATACAAAGGTTCATAATAGGTGGCGTGATTGGTGTTTGCAGGTACATTGATGAGACAAATGTTTTCGGGCATATTGTTGAGATTAATGTTTGTCACAGCGGGTTGGCAAAGGATCTCCACCTACAGAAATCTTGATCGAATGTCAAGGTGATGCTCACCTTTTTCTTTCATTTTGTTGGAGTTTTGAACTTTTACTTTTGCTTGAATGTCATACAGTCGACTATTGGAACACCACTCATGATGCTATAACAAGTTTGTCACAATCATGAAATGACATCCCAAGAAGCTTGCTGATACTGATTTGTGAAGTGGAAAAACGACTGGGACAAGTGTGTGGATAGAAAAATGGAATCAATTGAAGGGCACAAAAATTTGTCAGTTAATAATAAAAATTAAATTCATTTATTTTTTGAACAGATCTTATATGCTGTCAAATTCATAACTTTTAACTATCTAGGAAAATGATTTATCTTTTTTTAATAAAGAAAATATTTAATTAGACTGTATATACAAGAAAAATGAATACACCTGATTAACATGAAGTTCATCATTATTATTTTATATTGTAATATGTCCTTAAGTATGCAAAAATAGGAAAGCTAAATGAAATAAGTTCTCTAACATTTTTGGAAACTGCAAAATATTTCAAGTGTTGCAATAAAAGATTGTAAATGACATTGAAATTATATAATTATTATAACATTGTTGCTATCTTATTAAAGTACACTGGTGAAAATTAAAAGAGCAACACTCAGATGGAGGTTTGGTAAATTAATGAAATTTGGCCTCGAGTATCCCCATATGAAGAGTATTAAATGATTAAAAATGACAAGTTTTTCATTTAATAATTTAAGAATTACGGGGCTATTTATTATGAAAAATTGCTATGTTTTTTAGCATATAAGTGGTGAACAGTGTGGTGTAACATGACACTTTTTTCCCACAAGTTCTCGTTGACCAAGTATGCCAAGGTGGAGAGTGATGACCTTCCACACCCAAATGCTTAACTGTTGGAGAGGTTGGAGAATTGGCGTATTTGAAATGAGGCCATCATGTCATTAAATCTGAAGGATTGGCCATTGTGCAATGTCAGTACACAAACTTGTTACATGTTGGATGAAAGAAGGCTCTAGTACTCCTAAAGCAGGCTCAGGTCCATATAGTAGGACAACAGTGCATGAATACTGCTAAACTGTGTGGGTGGCTATTACCGTCAGATGGGTGACTGTAGGTCAGATCCAAGCAATTGTTGCAGAGAGAGTCACCCACCAGATTATTGTAAACCAATTTCTTGAATCTGGGTTGCACTATGACCCCTGTGTAATGTGTTCCATTAACCTGATTTCATTGCCAGAATCATCTAACCTGGATTACTTAAAAACACAAATGGACACGTGAATGGTGTACATTTGTGCTTAGAAATGAGTCTCAATTCTGTCTGTGGCAAAGTGATAATCTACAACATGTATGCAAATGTAGTGGAGAAACGGCTTACCCTGCTGCAATATCACAACATCACACAGGTCCAGCCACTGGTATACTCTTTTGAGGGCAATCAGTTTCAACTGTAGGACTGAATTGGCTGTCGTTAAAGGCATAATACAGCCCATCACTATATGGACTGGGTGCTACACCTTATTGTGATACCCTTCATGTTCTCCATTCAAAATACATTTTCCAACAAGATAATGCCCATTATCATACTGTGTCCATCACAACACAAGCCTTGCAAGGGGTTACGATCACAATTTGGACCGTTCGGTCCCCAGATTTGTCCCCAATAGAGCATATCAGGGGTGGTAAGAGTGCACACATTAGATCACATGGTCACCCAGCGCAAACTGTGCAACAACTGACTGCACAGGACATGCAGGCATAGAGAGACATGCTCGAAGAGACATTAGAACACTTCTTGATTCAATGTCGGCAAGGATCCACAAATGTATAGGTACTCAGGGTGAGTACACTTCTTTGTGACAACTGTATTTAAAGGTAATAAACATAGCCTGATCCATTTCAATTTGTTATCATGTCTTCTTGGTATGACCCTCGATAAAGCTGCAGAGTTTCCTAAAATTCCACCATTCCTGTCTGGGTGTACCATTTTTAATCTCCACCAGTGTATTTAATTATTTAAGCAAAAAAATTGATTTGTGTAATAATTCACTATTTTGAATACCTGCTTCAGATAAGTCACATACTTTCAACCTTTAAAGTTGATATAAATAATAAACTTAACCTAGTCCACAACCCGAAGGTTGGTTGAATCCTCCCGAAGGAGGCATACTAAGCCATTATGTCAGAGGTAGGACGGCCAGTTCCTTTCCTCTGGGACCTACAGTTTAACATGGAATCCGAACCATGGAGCGGCCTGGCGTAGCTCATATGATCAAACACAACTCTCAAAATTCCTGAACCTGCCGGGATTCGAACCCGGAACCGGAGCAGCGAACGTTTTGAAAGCAAGCACCTTAACCACTGAGCTACCAGACCGCTCATATAAATAGTACCATAAAGATAATATTTTTTGTAATAACAAAATGATTACCGGGGTTGGAGATAAACACTTCATCATTAACTGTAACCGTTTTACTCATGTGCCTTTGGATATTCGATTGTTCTAAATTCTTTCAGCTGCCACCTAACTTGATTAAACCCCAAATTAGTAACGGTAAGGTTCACATAGTAATAAAAGTCACTGCTACTAAGTTCAAAATTTCACTATGTTTTCAATAAAAATGGTACAAGTCCGAACAATCGATAGGCAATCAGAAAATCTTCACCGAGTTTGTTGATTGCAAGTTATGAGAAGTAATCAGACCGGACCAAATCCCATTATAAAAACTCAAAAGTCACATTGAAATTATCTTAAATTGTACTACTGTCTCCTCCTAAATCCCAAGATGGCTTCCCCACACATGCATAGCCACGCTGCACTTCCCGCTTTAAAGGGCCAAGCACTACACCAACCGACAACCTCTCCACTCCAGTGATAACCAGCAATCTTCAATAGTTTAGCTCAAAACTGTCTCTAATTTCTACAATTTTACAGCTATAGGGCTGATACAACTTTTAATTTATTTCTAATTAAATTCTCTTTCATTTGACACTAAACAAGCCATGTTTACTATTCTAAAAGTTAAATGTGAATTATGATGCAATTGCAAATTTTGACCCCACTAATAACATTCTAATGTCTTTGTTACCTACTTTAAATGATTCTACATGTTCTCAAATGCCCGTTGAACGATTTTGAAATCTCTACCCTTTTTTTCAATTTATTATTAATTTTCAAAGTAAATGCTATCTTAGGCTGATGCAACAAGGAAAACTAGCTCGTTGAGACATGTTTAAAAAATCTGTTTCATCCTGATCAAAATACTGCATCTCTCTTGGCGAGACTTACTGAAAACTGTTTCTAATAAATTATAGTGTATTCTGAATATGTTTTCACCCCGTTTACTTTACGTGTATTACTAAAATGATTAATTTTTCCTTATGCCATGTGTCTAAAGTTACTATGTAATGTTTGAAGAACAACCTTTAACTGTACTGAGCTTTCCAAACTGTAGTGTGTTATGTAAACAAAAATTGGGTTCCTTTCTTGCTACAAGTCGACTTCCCATTTTTTCCAAAATACGACTTCTCGAATTTAAAGTATGTAATTACGTGTTAAATTTTTCATACCGGTTTTTAGCTTTTAAAGTACTCAAATGTTTTAGTATAATTTCCTCACTGCAAAATTTGTCATCTTTTTATTATTTATAATTCTGAATGTCTCTAAAAGTAACTGCAATGTTAACTTTAGCAAAATTATACCGAAACAAAATATTGCATATGCAGATCTTATGTTCAGTCTTTCCACAGCTGTTTAGATAGGTTTAGAACTTGGATTTACTGTTTAAACTGACTTATTGCCTGAATTGACTGCTTAGCTTAATTTATTGCCTGGATTAATTACAAAAATGACTCTAAAGCTGAGATATTGTGCTGTTCCACTGAGTTCGCTATTCTGTAAACAAATTTTTTCATGCAATTTATGAAACTCTGGATTAGCTTACATTTTGTCTACCATATCCTCTTACATTCACCAAATAATAGTGGTCTTTTAGTTCAGCAGTTAAGGCACTTGCCTGCAAAATTTGGGGCCCTGGGTTCATCTCACTGTCTGACCAGAAATTTTTACTGACATTGCTTTGTTCATACGATACAAGCAAGGATGGTCTGAGGTGTGGATTCCACATAGAACTATAATCCAGCCCCAACAGAAGCAGAATGTGCAGTAAGTAGAAACCCAGTTACTTGGCTGTCAAACAACCCTTTTGAGACCTCCCAGCCAAAAAGCTATATGAATTTACTTTATTGCCAAATAATTACTGTTTCTGCATAGAAGCGTTTGTTGCAATAATATGCCATGGTTCAAAAACAAGATGTTTTAATTATTGTTATTATTATTTTATTTTTTGGCAGGTATACTCATGGGCATAGCAATTAGAACTGGAAGTCCTCTAAGTCTAAACCTTGCTGAACCTGTGTGGAAACAATTAGCAGGAATGACATTAACACCAGCCGATCTCACAGAAGTTGACCGAGACTATGTTCCTGGTAAGAAACAAGTCCTTCTCCTTTTTCTGTAATTCATTAATGCCACTGTTAGTAACCCATTTCTTCAGTTGGCAGTATGCCGAGTAATGTGTTCAAAGTAAGTTGCTGTCAGTTTTTAAAGTGTCAATTGAGATAAATGTAATTGGTATGGGTACTAGTTACATCTGATTTCCATTGCAGGTTTCAAACTTAACTAGGATCAGTTTCAGTTTTCGTCTTCAGTGGAAAGCAGTATTGTGCAGTGTTTCTGACTAGTACCTCTATTTAAGCAAGAGGCATATTTTCTATTGAATTATCAATTATTTTTTAGATTAGAATCAAACTAATACAGTTCCTTGCTGTATAATTTTTGTTCTGTTTACACTTTCAAGAGTGACATATTGTTTATTCCACTTCTGTTCTAGTTTGTTAAGAGTTTTATTTGTGATTGCTTGTGGGCATCCTGCTGTAGGGTTTTTCTGGTAAATAACCTTGTGGACATTTTGGCTAAGTCTTTGGTTAACATAATGATCTTTCACAAAGTCCTCTCCTTCCAGACCTTCTCCCATTCAGCTCCAGTCAGTTGGGTTATTGCATCCTCTAGTAATATTCCAACACATTTAATTGTAAGAGTATAATTTTTTGAGTTACTTTTTATTTTATAAGTGCCTCTATTATTTCAGTTGTGTTCTACTGACTGTGATATGATGGTCATACAACTGCATTACCCTTTGCCATTCCCATTTTATCAAGCTCATACTTTCTACATGAGCTGCTGTGCTGCTTAAACAAATCAAGCAACTTAGTTGTAATGTCTGATGGATTATGTGGTATATTTTGCTTTGAATTTTTAAAATTTCTTTTGTTAGCGGTTGGAATTTTTTCTTTCAGGTTTGAATGATAACTTGCACTGTCCACTATGACAACACCTTTTGTCCAGACTATTAAGCAAATTAGAAAGCCATTCCCTGAAACACTATTCATTTCTTGGTAATAACTGCCAGAAATTTTAGACTGAAACACTAAACCACCCCCTTTAATGAATCCATTAGTTGCAGACCAAGCTTGTCAAATGATTAATCAAGAGCCATTACCTACAAGAGCTCCTGTGGTCACCAAATGAACTTACTTGCATGATTTTTATTACCCACATTTACCAACATCAATGTTGATTATAGGTTGAAGAGGATGTTCTTTCCTCAAATCAGTGTATTTCTCTTAAAGATGAAGTGTGCTGCAACAATATCAGACATTTCCACCAGAAAACATCTACCATCATACTTTTTTCTGTGTCTAAAATCCATTTTTTTTAGTTGTTTATATAGAGAAGTGATACTTCAAGTATAGCTAATTTTCTTATTATGCAATATTTTTTTTAAACTGATCACATAGCAGTCAGCTTAGAGGCATAGGTAATGGGCTAGTGAGTTGAGGAGTGGGGCCAGTGGAACATGACCTTGAACTGCCAATTCAGAGGTAACAGAGTATAGCAGTACTACCACTGCAGTAACATTTGTATCATCACATTTAAATTAAAATCCCAGCAATTCTTCTTATTACTCTTCCACATGCTGATATGTACCTTCCACTCCTGACCTTTATAACTGTCATAAATCCACCCTGCTAATCTTTCTGCCAGAACTGGTGCAGAATCGCTAACTGAATTACAGTACAAACCAGATTATCATAGAATACGGTTATAAAGTTTCCAGTATACCTTTATCATGTATTTCACCAATGTTTTCAAAGAAGCCAAGACTCATTTACTTGTGTTCCAATGACAAAACTTTTAATAAATTATTTTATTACATTCTAAATCAACCTCACTTGTACCCAAGGGTATACTGAATGATCTAAGCCAGCTGAGAAGATTGGATGTCCTATAGTCTTTCTTTAAAATGACTTATAACCACAATCATATCAATGAATGCATCATTTACACTATGGAATGTTACATTTTATTAAAAGCATTCTAGAAAATCAGAAATTTTAATGGTTGAAAGTTAATTTTTGGGTATGATTTCCTCAACTCCATCCAGGTACTCAGCAGATAATAAAATGTGCAAGAAAACTGAAATATTTCAAATATTTCATTCCATTCAATCCATCAGCATTTAAAGTTACAAGTGCACTGAAGTCGTTTTAAGACTCTCAAGAACATAAATAACTATAGCGTGTTCACTTACAAGAGGCAGCTCAAGGACACTCTGCTATATCAACACTGTGCTGCCCTTACCCCTACATGTGATGCCAAAAGATCTGCCAGGCATGCGCAAACTCCTCAGAGCGTATTGTCACATAGCCATGCTTGCTAGGGATTCAAACATTACTACCGAACTTGATTGTTCGACCGCAAAACCATTGTAATTACTCCCAATAGTTAAAGGGTTATCAAATAAAACAGTTATTACTTAGACAAAGTTTATAATCTTGAATTCTGAGTAGTACAAGTGATTGCACCAGAAAGCTAAAGCATCGATATTATCGTCTCCTTGAATTTAGATTGAAGGTTGATGTCACACACACACACACACACACACACACACACACACACACACACACACACACACACACACTGATGGCATTCTTTCGGATAATATAAATTTGAAAAAAAAACATTCTATGGCATCCCGGAATTGAATCAGAATCCACTGTCCTGATTGTTAATAGAAAAATTTATAACAACTAGAATTTTTCTAACTTCCTTGTTTCACCAATACTAAAATCTTCAATCCCAGACTCATAGTTTGCTGCCTATCACGGAGCTCTTCTCGCCTCGACTGCCTGCTTAAAACTGTTTTTCAATGGAACTCTTGTTGGCTTTTTATAGCCTGGGCTAATCTTTAGCTGACTCATCATAGAACAATGGTGAATTGCCGCGGGTAATTACCAAAATCCCATATCCTCATGGTACACTAATTTTACTTGGATTTTCCCGAAATTTGAATATGTCATAGTTCAATTTATTTATGCTCTCTTAAGTCATGACAAATTTTCTCATAGGTTTTCTCATTTAAGACTTAATAATTTTTAAAAGTTACACATGGCGATGTCATCAAGCTATGATACTAAAATTCTGTTTTTCTCCCTTTAAATCTGGAATTACTGCTAAGCTGTTATGTTATTATTATTATTATTATTAAATTGATTTTTCTCTCTCATTTAAGCCTACTTTTATCTTACTAACTCTTTTATTTAAAATGTTCTAATTCTTTGTTTTTGAAATATCTCCTTAAATAGAATTTTAAGAGCATACAAAATACACCTTAAAATGATCATCATTCTATGCTTTTTTTTAGTGGAAATGAATACAACAAAATTCATTATGACTGAAAAAACAACCTAATTTGAATGTTTTACACAAATGGTTTAGAATCAATTTAAAAAGTGCTTTACTACTAAGAAAATGATTATATAAGTTCTTTACTATACAACTGTATGAGATTGGCCCCCTTCTAAATGGTTTTAGCAAGATAATGAGTGTTTAACAAGGTAATGTTCTGAGCTGCTGAGTACTTTACTACTGAAAATGATTATAACAGTTATTTTCTATACGAATTGTGTGTAATAGGGCTCCTCCTAAATAGTTTAGGCAAGATAATAGATATATAACAGTATGTAGTACAAAATTTTGCATCTAATGTGATGTTTTCTTCAGTAAAATTGAACATTCTAATTACTTTTCAAGAATGAAATGAGTGAATTGTGTATTGTAGAAATTGCATATTATCCAACTACAATATCTTAATAAAGGTAAAAATTATTTACATAATATCAATTAATAAAGTTTACTGCTTCCAGTAATCATTTGTAGTTTTAAAAACTGGGACATTTTGAGGATTAAATCCAATGTTTTTCTCTGGAGAAGAAAAAGATGGCCCTGGAACTCTCATTTTGGCTTCACTATATACATGCTGCACTGTTTGTAACGATATGCCACATGTCTCTGCTGTCATTTTTTGCGGTTCCCTAAAACATATATTAACTTTCCCTTTAATTTTCTAGTGTCTTAAAGAAACTATACACATCAAAAATAATTGCTTTTGACTGTCACCTAATATAATAAATAACTAATTCCATTTCACTTACAGACTTTTATAATGATGTATTCCTATAAACACGGAAATACTGCAACAATGCATTTTGCCAGCCTATATGCGGCGGTCTGCTAGGAGGGGAAGGCAGTAGGATGGGGTGGTGAGGTGAGGAGTGGGATGAGGGGAACATGACCTTGAAGAGCAAACAAAGTATAGGTCATCAGTACGCTGAACCTGATCCATAACAATAAGCATGTATATGGAAAGTAAACTCACCACAGATGAAGGTATGAGGATGATGATGAACACCTAATCCTACAACAATGGTGCCAAGACTAGGAAAGAAATAAATATTATCACTTGCCAACTACTTCTTCAAAATCCTCCAGCAGTCCAGTGACTTGCAAATAAGCAGCCTAACAGATATTTCTTCAGCACAGCAATGGATGTCTGCTTGATTCATAGTTGTGAAGAATAGATGCTATAATTGCAGTTTGTAGAGATTTCTTGTTTCCCATTGTTGTAACAATAGTATCATCCTAAAATTTTCAGCACTTTTGTTTTGTAAATATAAATTATTACATGATATATTAATTCTAGTTGCATGCTTCTTTCATGTTACTGTGTCTTTAAAGGACAGTATTTATCCTAAAAAAGGCCTCAGCTATTAATTTTAATCTTTTAAGTCATTACTTTTCCTAATTTGATTAAATGCACTATCAGACTAGGATTACTATTGTGTATGTATACATAGGAAATGTACATAACTTAAGGGCAATGGAACTGCATCTATAAAAATCAAGCTAGTTTGTTTCTAATTTCCTTAGGATTTTTATAAGTGGCATTAAATCCTTGCGTAAGAATAGTTTTTTTGATGGCACACATTAAGTAATTTTTACAGTTTTGTAAGGATTCTTTCAACAGTATTATATATATGCACAGTGATTGCAATGCTTGATGTGCATTTGTGTCCATGAAAATTCCTCACTTTTAAGTTATTGAGGAAAATGTACATTCAATATGTTTCGAGATACTATTCAACAATCTAAGTTTGTAACCAGTAATTTTGTTAGATAATTGAATATCTTTATCGATACAAGTCAATCTGCTAATGCACCCGATAGCAATGTGTTGCCATGAAAACATGTTTACTCTTGTGGTTAGTCTGTCATCACCATTTCATTTGTATAGTAGTGTTCCATTTAACTGAGGCCAGATATTTATTTCATGAGCAGGCAGATATAATTTTTATGTATGGTCGTGCCAATAGTAATGGAGACAAGGCTGCACGTCTTTATCAGCATTCCATACCAAAGGCAGCCGAATCATCCAACCTTTGGTGCTGTTTATCATTGCATTGCCATTGCGTAGCACCACAAATAATGGATCAAAGAAGACCAGAAGAAGATCTAGGTATCAGCTTACGACAGGAGGCCCTAGCATGGGTTTCATCTTGTAGTACCATATGGTGGGTACTTCATGTGCAACTTATGTATCCATATCATCTTCAGCGTTTGCAGGTTCTTTCACTTGCCGATAAACTAACATGGGAGAACTTTAGCCGATGGTTTGTTGTACAAACTGCTAATCCATTCTTTGTCTCTTCAGTCTTGTTTACAGATGAGTCAGCATTTGGAAGAGGTGGAATTTTGAATTTTCACAACCAACATTTGTGGGTGGATGAAAATCCTGATGGTGACGGTCTATTAGGTCCATATGTTTTCCCAGCATATCTTACAGGCTATATTCTCCCAGTATGTCTTATAGGTGTTATCCACAAGGACTTCACACTCTCCCAGACTTGGTACAAGATGTGCTCCTGCAAATAAGAGGAAACATTTGGTTTATCTATGGTCTCTTTTTTTTCTCTGGAGAACAACGCTTCCCATCATCACTTGAAGCAACCATTTTGCCCACACCAAATAAAACCCCTCGTGTTTCACATCAAGTACCTGTAAAAATATCAGGTCCACCAATGACACAAAAGTGTTTTCTGCAGAAAGGGAACATCAACACTGACAGTATATATACATGGTTACCAAAGAAAAATGGGAACTTTTGAAATGTGTAGTGGCCACCGTATACAATTCACAGTACTGTGAGACATTGAGCACCATGCAGAGACAACATTGTCATTTAGTAGTCATGGATCAGTGTAATAGTCAACAACATGCTTTCATCATAAAAATGTTTCACAAAATGAACGATAAGCTGTGCAACGAGAGTTCTAACAGCATTAGAATTTAGGGCATCTTGGTCAGATTCCATTGAAACATATGATAAAAACATGGAGAGGCTGGATCAGCTCTGAAAAAGAATCCTACAGGATGACAAAGAAGTGGTCATATGCCACAGAATATTGAGGCTGTATGCATTTCAGTCACATAGAACCCATGATGTAAGACTGGAGATTTTCTCGGCATTGTAAATGAATAAAATTTTCCTGGGTAACTAGCCGAGTTAGTCCATCGTTTAAATATGACGTTTTGGCTGTCTCAATCTCTGCGGCAATTTTCAAGTGACTTGACAATGCTGTGTTTAAATGATGGACTAACTCGGCTTTACCCGAGAAAATTTAATTCAGAACCCATGATGTCCAATTTGTAAACAAGCAGCTGTGGTAAGTTTTTCCCATGAAAGTGTTTGGTAAATTTGCTAGTTTGGCTTAAACCTTTACCCCTACAAGATCATACAAGAACTTAGTTTAATCAGTTATGAATAGAATTCTGCCAAACAATTAAGACAAACATCAGAGAGGATAATTGATTTCTGGATAACCTGTGGATGTAAGTTGAAGCTCATTTTCATCTTACAGGATACATGTCAACAATGAAAATTATCATTATTGGGCAGATAGCAATCCCAGCAAATTTTATGGATGCCTTTTGCACAGCAGCAAGTTAATGATTTGGTGGGCAGTATCACATGGAGTCATCTAAACACACCTTTTTTTTTTTTTTTTTGCAAATGAAGAGCAAATAACAATTGTCACTTGGGATAGGTATTTGCATATATTGCAAAATTTTGTTGTACCTGAACAATTTGCCACAACTTCATAAAACCTGGTTTTAACAGGATGGTGTGACATCTCACACCGCAAGGCAGTCAGTGGCAGCTGTACAAGAATTGTCTGGAAACCGTGTGCTCTCAAGATTTGATTACATTCCCTGTCCCCAAAAATAACCAGATTTTATCAGTTTGATATTATATATATATAATTTCATCAGCCAAGGATACTGGATGAATTGAAACAAACAATTCAAGGCAAAATTTGTGGTATCCCAGCTGAGATTTTGCAATGAGCAATAGGAAACCTTCAGCATTTTTTATTATTATTATTATTAATTATTATTAATTTTTTTGTTGAGATGAGACAAGCTTGGAATTTGGCCAGCCTGTTGCTGAGCCTCATGCCTCCCAGGAAGGAAAGTTCTGTTACCATCTGTTTACAAAATGTGCTATTTTTGTTTGTGTAATGTTTAGTTTGTTGAGGCATAGCTTGGGGACTGTCCAAGCATTAGTCTTCGTGATTGCAGAAAACTGCCTAAAAAATGCAATCAGGATAGCCGGATGTGGTACCAAGCCTCAATCCTTCCCACAGTACCCCCCCTGATCCACTGTTGTGGCACCTTATCATACTGAGCCACTCTAATGGGTATTCTTAAAATACAGGTTGTAACAGATTAATTTGCTGTCAATCATATTTTCCCTAGTTTTGTTGGGCTTTTCAAAAGTTCCTGTTTTTTCAGGTCACCCTGTGTAACGGTATAATAGTGACAGCACAAGTAATGCAATAGGTCATATATACGAGGTCGGATCAAAAAATATTTGGAAACTTCAATTTTTCTGCTTGTATAATTATCTCTAACATATGTTGACACAGGTAGCTACATTGTATGCCTAGTCTGTTGTTGGCTTTTATAATACTTACTTGTATTTAGGTGTGCCCGGTAATTTTTTACTTGTAGAAAAAAATAGAATTTATGTTAAATTTTGCTTTAAGAATGGAATAAAATACAGCACAACATCAGAAATATTGAATGCTGCTTTTGGCGAATATAATAAGTATTTACAAGTGGCAAAATTATTTCAATGAGGGGTACATAGGCTCCTGAAGACAATGAATGCCCTGGACATCCCAGCATATCAACAACTAATGACAACATAAAAAGGTGAGGAAAATAGCAATGTACAATCACCAACTCACTTTCAAAGAGGTTGCCAATCATGTGGTGTGTCAAATTTTTTTTCCAAGATATTTTAGGGGCAGCAAAATTTATTCCAAAATTGTTGAATTTCAATCGAAAGCAACATCAAATGAACATTGCTTGGAAGTTGTTTAGTGAAGGTAATGATAATCCAGAACTGCTTAAACAGGTCATAACAGGTATTGAAACATGGGTGTATGGGTATGACACTGAAGCTAAGGCCCAGTCCAGTTATCCCAAAGCAAGTTTCTGTGGCTACCCAAAAAGCGCATAAGTTTGATGGAATGTTTTTTTTGTAACAGTTTAATGTCCCTTTTTAACAACGTGGTCTTTAGAGACGGGAAAGGATGGGGGCAAGGAATGGGAAGGAATTCGGCCATGGCCTTTTGAAGGAAGCATCCCGGCATTCACCTGGAGTGATTTGGGGAAACCATGGAAAACCCAAATCTGGATGCCCGGACGGGGATTCGAACCGCCGTCCTCCCGAATGCGAGGCCAGAACGCTATCCGTTACACCACCACGCTCGGTTTGATGGAATGTGACATTCCTACTTACTGTGGAACAATTCATGGCAGTTGCACCACAAAAATGCACCATTTTCTCCCCGATTTTATGTAGCCTGATTTTATATAGTTTCTGCAAATTTTTTTAATTCCCCTTAACTGTGTAATAATTATTTTTAAAGGATTTAACAACTCTAAACTATTCTTCTAATTTAGATCTATTATATACACTAAATTCCTCACGCCAAAACAGTGAATGTCTATGTATCTTCCTGCCATCAAACGATGAATTGAATATATGGGATTGTTGCTGCCTATTATTTCTCATTGGAAAACAGTTTTCCTGCACCAATGCTGAATTATGCTGACACCAAGACCACAAGCTGTCTCTGCTGGTGCTGTAGGGAGCCTGCTGACTTGCTGACCACACTCTTCCATCTGTCAGCTTCACAATCCACATCAAATCTCATACTACTCCAGCACTGTGCTTGATGCTTCCTACTCCTGCATCAGAGTAGCCTGCTCCTTGACTATTGGAGAAAGTGTGTCTGGTTTCTGGAAACACTACATTACACAACTTTCACCATCTTAGTCATCTTCCTGCCAAAGTGCAGTCTCAGTCATAGGCAATGCTTGTAATTTCCAATATAAGCATTCATATTCCTCTTGAATTTCTTCTTGTCCTGCCCTTCTTTCTGTTCCTGATGCCTCATACTATCAGAAACCTTTCATGCTTAGTCAATTTCATTTCCACATTTCCGATGATCCTCGATTATTTGCTTTATTCAGCAAGTTCCAGACCTCAGGTTTGTTCACATTCTCAAACTGCTCACTCAGGAATACTGACTTCACCATAATGGAACCCAGTTGTTTGTTTAAGACATCTTCGTTCTATTATCTTATTTTTTATCTACTTATTTGTTACTTTTTTCCTATTGATTTCTCCCAATCAAGGATCCCTGGGATATATATGCATAGAAGAAGAATAAATTAAGGAATGATAGGGAAGTTCAATCCAACACTTACTATATGTAAAACATCAGCTTGCTCGGGGTTTTAGCTTACAGCAGCTTGTTGTAACTATGACCATGTCTGGTACCCTTATGTGATTCTATTTACAGTCGCCAATCCCTCGTAATTACCCCAAGGGATAAAGGTATGTTCTTAAAATACAACTTCGGACTTCCTGATTAATTCCCAAGTTATATATTTTGCAAAAGTTCTTACATAAACTCGGTACCAGCATAGGCCTAATAGAAAAGCAACCGAAATAAATGATTACTGGTTAAACCATCCTCTCACAGTAAGCAACTTCCTCCTAACGCCTAGATGAAAGTTGAAAGTTCATCTCAAAGGAAGATTGAGCCCGCACAATGTAGCGTCACTGCTAAAACTTTCTACATCTCCGCGACCGACCAACACGCCATCCTCTCGGTTCAATTTCTGTCGAATTACTGCTACCCGCCTAGGCTAGCGATGCCTCCTTATATTCATATTGGGCCAGCTGACTCAGCATATGCTTGATTTGACAAACGGAAACCTTATTTTTATTCCGATCATTCTGAAATTTTGATATGTTGTGAAGCATATTTTTTAAATGCCAATATTAGTTATGAGAAGTTTTCTCCCAGGATTTATGGATTTTGAGTTAAAGTTGTAAAAGCTTTAACCTGTCATCATTCCTACAATTCGTTAGGCTGTAAAATGATTCTGTTATCAAAATATTCTATAAAAATTTCCTCAACTTTTGACATATAACACGTCTAGATCCCAAATGTATTTGATAGTGAAAATCGACTTTGACTATAAGTGCAAAGTCAGCTAAAAAACATGTATGTTGATTATCTCTAAATATATTAATGCTACCGATCTGGAATATATCTTAACTAAATTCGATTCTCTATCTGATTATATTATTTCCTCATTATCTATTTCCCTTAATGCTAATCCTTTGTTTCCAAAATGATGCTTTGTAGCAGCAATTATGTTCAAACCTTAATTTCCCTTTTGTGGCTTATATATTGTCGGAATCTTTATGAAAATCACTCCATGTGTTCAGTGAAAGCTTCTCTTTTAATGTAAATGTCATTTCTATGCCCTCAGATCTGTATGTCCGCAGAAATGTTGAATTGCAGAGTCAGCGAAATCTCTTATTTTGTCTAAAAAACATACTTTTCTTTTAGTTTTTGACTCTTTCTTTTCATATGTTGTGTATTGTCTCATGCTGAACATTTTGAGCTCTGAATCTTAGCTGTACCTTGAAAATTAGGTGAAAAATTTACTTGTGCAATATTTTCCATGAGCTTGCAAGATCACCAATTTCACGATATCTCTTTAACAAATTTTTCTAAAATGCAAGTGTTAGACCTAATATGAATTGTCATCTCGTTTTACACCTCTGAAAATGAATGTGGCCAAAAGGCTTCTAAAAATGTTTAACTATCTTTATAGTATTTTCGAAAACTTATAAAATAGCTCAAACTCTCCTTACTAACCTGTTTTCTGACTCTCAAACTACTGGTAAATGCTTCTAAAATGATCTGCTGTTGGTTTTAAGAATGTTCATGACCATTCGAACTGTTTTTGAAGATATACTGACCTAAGTAAGGTTATGTGGCACATAGATTATAGCAGCTGAACCAATGAACACACTAAGGCGATCACATGTAACACAATATTTTGGTGTTGAACCTTATTCTCCCAGATAGATGAGAATATTTACTGAATGGAGGACCCAGGTAGCATAGCGTGGGTGGTGGTGGGAAGGGGCTAGAAAGTACTGATTCAATAAATCTGGAAAAATATTGTTGTAAGTGGGGAACATCGCCACAGTAATTAACATAAGATAATGTAAATACTAATTTAAAAAAATTGTAAAAATTTTTGAGTAGGAAACTACTACATATAAGATCTGTAAAATATGAATGAACAATAATGATGATAATTGCTGGGTCTAGTAGAAAGATCTTGTTGGAGATTGAGGCCAAGGGGTGTCAGGTAACCTAAAATTTCACAAACGGCCCAACGAAATTTATTCATAGAAAAGTGGCGCTAAATTGAATAGCATTGTATATCAGTTTTAGAGTCATTTACTTAGTCAATTCAAGTCAGAAATCAGGTTAAACAGTTATAGTCAGAACATAAGAGTAGCATAGCTAGTATTTGGTTTTAGAATATTTTGCAAAAATAAACATTTCCTTAATTTATAGAGATATTCAGGATAATAACTAGACAAGTGTAATTTGGCTTACACAACATAATAAAGTATGGAAAAATTCACTAAAGTTTAAAAGTTGATTTTTGAGCAGTTTGTGAAAATTTTGAACACATGGAAGAAGGTAAAAATAACCAAATTAAGAGATAAGTAAATTCAGTTGAGAAAACTATACTCAAAATAAAGCTTAATCCAATACAAACATTTTTCTGTGAGTTTCAGCTAAATGCAAGAAGTCGTTGGGTCAAGATAGAGAAAGTAAATTTTTTGGCGGCAACGATACTTTCGCAAGATGGCTAGACAGAAAGCTTTCAAGTGAACTATTTTACAAAATTCATAATAAATCGAAGAAAGCACATAGCGACTTCAAATTTACACAACTTACAAATAAAATCACGTAGAATCATTTAAAACATGTCTCACAGATGTCGGGTAGTTATTTACAGTTTCAGAATTAATGATTGCTTAACATTTTGCTTCAAACTGTTAGAAAATAGTAAACACGGTGTTCTGAATACCAAACGAAAGAGCAATAAATTAGAAGCAGATTAAAATTTATTTCAGCTCCGTAGCTTTAAAACTGAGGAAGCTATCAACATTTTTTGGAATTTCAGAAAATAATTTTGTACAGCCAACTATTGGAGTTATGAAATTTTTTATAAGGATTGAAATTAACATTGATCAGTCAACCTAGCTGTTGTCAAAATTTCAGACAGATAGGAATTTATTTATGGACATTGAGGAAATCGGATGACGAAATCCATGAGCACACAGGACTGCATTTGATCAGATTGTGGGACAGCTTTCATGGGAAACAGGAAAACAAAGCATTCCCACAGGCTTTTATATATGTTGAAGCCCTAGGCTCTTCTCTGGTCCATTCTTTGAAAATCAGTTAGAGTGTGACCACGCAACTTTGTGGAACGCTGGGCGCTGTAAGGCGGGAAGTGGAAGCATGTTGTAAGACAATGTAGGCAGCCATCTTAAGATTTTGGGGAGTGTGGCAGAACAATTTAGATTTTCAATTGACTATTATGCAATAATGGGGTTTGGTCTGGTCTGATTATTTATCATAACCTGCAGTCAAATTATTTGGTGAAGATTTTTGATTGCCTATATAGATTGTTCGGACTTGTAAATTTTTTTCTCAAGAATACAGTGAAGCTTTCAACTTTAAATTAGAAGCATTGATTTTTGTTTATTCAATGAACCTACCTTTTCCATTTTGAGGGTATCAAGATGGTGGTGACTAAAACCTTTGAACACTCTAATATTCAAGGCGCAACACACAGTTATAGTTGAGGTTATAACTGTTTATCCTAACCCCATGAACAGTTTGTTCTCACAGGGGGTGTCTTTAGTCGAGGATATGTTGGTAAGCTAGTTACCATCTGTGATGTTCACAGGAGGTTATGGTTTCAGAGAAATCTCCGACAGTTCTCAGTATAAAATAGTTGTTTAAATTGTTCAGATTGTGGGTTACTGGATAAGTTGCTGGTATAAATTGTTTTCCAGTGCACAAGAGGGTTAATAGTGAGGCCAATATATAAACTTGTACAGTGGAGGCAGATGAGTTGATATAGGAGGTGTGTTGTGGTGCATGTGGCGTGTCCAATGATCGGAAAGGTTTCCCCTGTCGTCAGACTGGAGTAGGTGGTAGTAGCAGGGTGCATGCTTTTCATTTGGCAGTGGGTTATTTTTGGGTGGGAATCATCCTTGTGGTACTCTGGTGAGTATTTGTGAATCAAAATATTTTTTAGATTTGGTGTTCTGGGTGATTAAAGGGAGCTACAGTTAGTTTGGAGAGGTACCGCATTGGAGTTGTATGAAGAATAGGTTGTAGCACAAGATATTTATTTTTGTACTAGATCAGGGTTGGAGGGTAGCAATGGGGGATGAGGGCTTGGGACCAATTTTGGGCATATCTATACAGAGATTCTTCATTGTAACAGATACATCTGCTATGGATGGCCAGGCTGTAGTGAAAGGAATGTTTTGTGTAGGAGGGATGGCAGCTACAAAAGTGGAGGTATTGGTGAGTTCTAGGTTTGATGTGAGCAGAGGTATGTAGGCCCCCATTCTGAAGGGATATGTCATCATCAAGAAAGGTGTTTAGGAGTAAGTCCAGGTAAAGTGACGATTGTTTAGATAATTGAGGAAGTCCAGTAGGTCGTTTTTATTGTAGGTCCATGCAGGGGCCTGGTACGCAAGTGCCAGGTACGGGTTTGGCGAACCCGCGGTGCCCGAGCTGGAAACTTGTGAGCGCCGCAAGTTTCCCACACCGTAAACTCCTAACATGCTTCAACGACCACCGTAGGGCGTGGCGGTGGAACGTTGTGTGCCTAGGAGAACAGGGATCTTGGCTTCATCGCCCGGATCGCGAGGACGGAAGAAACCTCTATAAAAAAAACCTCAACCTCAAGGTCAGCCACGTGCCGATGAGGTGAATGGGTGATGAGGGCAATCACTCGCTAACGTGCAACCTCAGGGGCACCTGCGAACCCCTGTTGTATTAGCGCTTCTTTTTAAACTGGTTTTACTCGTGGGACCAAAACGAAGTCTTCCAATAAAACCCTGCGTCACGGGTGTGCCGCAGGCTAATATAAATACACCCAGTTCTAAGAAGCGGGAAAGGGTTGATAGCCCCCCCGCTTCGGAAGGTGAAAGTAACAGAAAAGAATGTTCGTTAGTGAACGCTTTTGTAATAATGGAAAGGATAGAAGGAACATTTGAGAAGGTGTCACCCTTCTATATTTCAAAGGGTCTAGAGGGTTTAGTTGGTACCCTAAATAATGTTAAAAAACTGAGGAATGGGACGCTGCTGCTGGAAACAACCAACAGTAAGCAGGCTACCAAACTGCTGAATTGTCAGAAGCTCGGGGAGTTCGCCGTAAATTGCGAACTCCATAAGTCCCTAAATTTCAGTAAAGGCGTAGTCACCTGTCGTGATGTCATGGATTTAGGGACAGACGAGCTTCTGACTGAGAGGAAAACTGAGAAAGTGGTTGAGGTACGTCAGATCACGCGAAGGGTGAATGGCAGTGTTGAAAAGACTGCCACCTTCGTCCTGACGTTTGACACTTCAATATTGCCCAAGAATATTAAGGCCGGGTATCTAAACCTGAATGTCCACCCGTATGTTCCGTACCTGATGCGCTGTTTTCAGTGTCAGCGGTTCGGACATACGACGGCGTCATGTAAGGGCAACCCCACCTGTGGGAATTGCGGCAAGGGGGCACATGAGCCGGGTGCCAGTTGTACGCTACCACAGGTGTGTGTCAACTGCTCCGGATCGCACCCGGCCTGGAGTAGAGAGTGTCAAGTGTATCTTGAAGAGTGCAAGATACAGGAGCTGAAGACCAAAGAGCGGATTCCCTACGGGGAAGCTAAAAAGAGGGCCAAGTCGCTCGCCGCTCCAATTTTCGGAACTAGTTTTGCTAACATGGCTTCAGCTCCCGTCAGGAAGCAGAGTGTTGCTACCCAGACGTCCTTTGCAGACATGGGCACAAGCACTACGTGCTCATGTCAGTGCAGATGCGGTGCCAAACCCGCTATGGTCGTTACGCCTAAGGACCGTGGACGTAGGTAGCAGCACGTCTGCGACCTCGACCACACCAGCAGCAGCAGTAAATGTTCCACCAGCAACAGCAGCAGTTAAAGCCACTCCACCTCCTATTCCTCCATGTGCAGTGCCCATAAACGCATCATCTTCTTCTAATGCTAACGGAGGTGATCAAAAGATTCGGGGCCCGAAGTTTCGGCAGACGGACCCGACTCAGTTTGTGAAATCCCCCTCTTCATCCCCTCCCAGGTTACCTGGTTGTAGGGAAAACAAACCAAAGAGGACGAGGAAGAAAAAAGCCAAAGAGGTTTTGAGTGAGTTTTCTGAGTCGGAGATGTGTGTTTCTTCGGAGCCAGAAGAAACTGAAATGCTGGTGGACGAGCCCGATCTCATTCCTCAGGAGGCAGTTACCAAAGACCCACCCGAACCAGGGCGGGTGAAACTAAACCGGTAGGATGATGGATGGGTGGCCTCTTTACAGCCACCCATCCATATGCATTGACTCTATTTTTTATACTGTTACAACTCATGTCTCGCTTACCACTATACAGCCGGTGAGACATGTAGTTTTTTAAATAATCGTTTGAACCTGTGTGGCCTCTTTAGAGGCATGCAGGTGTCGTACCGTTAAGTTCTGGTGGCTCCTTTAAGCCACGTCAGATTTTTTGATTTGTTTTATTTGCTGTCTGTATGGCCGACCCCTTTACAGTCTACATCTACATCTACATATATACTCTGCAATTCACAAAATTGTGGGTGGCAGAGGGTGCTCAGCACCAAGCTAATCTCTTTGTTGTGCATTCCAATCCCTAATGGTACGAGGGAAAAACGAATTCATATAAGAATCATTGCGGCACCTTATTTCTCTAATCTTATCTATCCTGTCATTCCGGCTCAAATAGGTTGGTGGACGAAGTATTTCACTACACTCGTGAGTGAAAGTGGGAGTACGCATGTTTACCAATAAGTTTAAACGAAACGTGCGTCGTCTATCTACCAGAGACTCCCAGCCTAGTCTACTAATCAGTTCTGTGACGCTTTCATAAGGACTGTAGCAGGCGGTCACGAATCGAGCGGCTCTTCTCTGTACTTTCTCTATACTTTCGATCAACCCCTTACGAAACGGATCCCAAATGGCACAACAATAGTCCAAATGTGGACGCACAAGAGATTTGTACGCTATCTCCTTTGTTTGTTCATTACAATTTTTCAATATTCGACCTATGAATCGCAGCCTAGAATTAGCTCTACCTACCAACGAATTAATGTGTAAGTCCCATTTCATGTTCCTTTGTACTGTTACTCCCAAATATTTCATAGAATCGACCATATCAATAACTGAATTGTTTAACTCGTATTTCTGAACAATTGGATTCTTTTTGTTAGTTATGCTCATTGTCTTGCACTTTTTACAATTTAGCATAAGTTGCCACTCAGCGCACCATGCCAAAATAATATCCAGATCGCGCTGAATTTCTAAGCAATCGGCCAAATTCCTTACTTCCCTATAAATAACCGCATCATCAGCAAACAGTCGACCATGCAGATTGTATTTTAGTTTATTCTTAAGCCACAATAAAAGCTGGTAATTTTTAGGGCGCTATTGACCCCACTGTGGGTTATCCTAAAGCAACAATTTTAACAACGAGATCAACAGTGTGGCGAGCGTTTTAATATTTTGTGTATTGGCCGGTCTAGTGCCTAACATTTTTAGGCAAATCGGCCTAGTTTTAAGATGTATGGGTGGCCTCTTTACAGCCACCCATCCATTCGCATTGGTTTTTATTTTTTATATCTTTATAATTCCTGTCTCGTCGGCCACTATACAGCCAGCGAGACATGTAGTGTTTTTAATTATTTTGTGAACTTGTTCGGCCCCTTTACAGCCATCCAGGTGTTTTTTGGTCTTGGGTCGTGGTGGCCCTTTTGAAGCCACGTTTATTTTTGTGAATTATTTTATTTGCTGCTGTATGGCCTACCCTTTTACAGTCGACC
>CM061921.1:288039046-288065426 GCA_031002005.1 Vandiemenella viatica
ACTTTGGGAATTGGAGTCTGCGCTAAAAGTGCAAAAGACACAGCCCCTGGGCCTGATCTGATCCAGTACCAGATGCTGAGGCATCTTTCAAATGATGCTAAGCTTTACCTTCTGGATATTTTTAACCATATATGGACCGAATGACACTTCCCTGACTCGTGGAAAGAAGCAACTTTAATACCTATTTTAAAACCTGGGAAGGACAAGTTGTTGCCAGGTAGTTATCGTAGTATCGCCCTGACAAGCTGCGTGGGGAAGACACTGGAGAGGATGGTTAACCGCCACCTCGTCTGGTGTCTAGAATCCCAAACCTTCTAAGCCGCTTTCAGTGTGGATTCAAGAATTTCCGTTCCACCATGGACAACCTGATTCTGCTGGAAGCGGCAATACAGGATGCGTTTATTCGCAGCCAACACCTTGTGGGTGGTCTTTTTTTGATATCCTAAAGGCCTATGATACTACCTGCCGGCATGTTATTTTAAAACAGTTACACGAATAGGGTTTTAGAGGCAACCTGCCCCCATTTTTTAAAATCATTTTTATCAGGACGTTGCTTCTGGTACCGAGTCGGTAGTGAAGTGTCAGATCTTTTTATCCAGGAAAACGGTGTTCCTCAGGGATCAGTTTTTAAGTGTGACCCTTTTCGCTGTTGCGGATAAACAGTATATCAAACGTAATAAGGAGACCCATCCGGTACTCCTTGTATGTAGATGATTTTTTAATTTTTATTGCATCGCCCAGCCCGAGAAGCCCTGAGTGGCAGTTGCAACTCACGTTGAACAGGCTGGATGAATGGTCAGTGCACACTGGTTTTCGATTTTCTGCGGAGAAAACCCTGGTGTGTACTTTTTACTTGTAGCAGAAGTCTTTTTACCCGAGCCCCACCTAACCTTGAGGAACACTGTTTTAAGTTTTACTGATAGTGTCCGGTTTCTGGGCCTTATTTTAGACAGTAGGCTAACTTGGCTTCCGCATCTTAAGGATGTGAAAGCGAGAGCCTTAAAAGCCTTAAATGTTTTAAAATGTCTTTGTGGCAGGTTCGTGGGGTGCTGACCGCTCCTGCCTGCTACAATTTTATAGGGCTTTCGTATGGTCGCGACTGGAATGCGGCTGGCATCGTTTACATCTCAGCACGGGATAGTTATCTTCAGATGCTGGATAGTGTCCACCATGCAGGAATTCGGCTCGCCACGAGTGCCTACCGCACCAGCCCTATTGTCAGTATTTGCGCTGACTCTGGCGAGCCGCCGCTTACCTTCTACCAGAATTTCCTCATGGTGCGACACTACTTACACATTGCCATAACACCTGGCAGTCCCGTGCATGATGTGGTTATGCGTCCGGATTTCGAACGGCTGTATACCAATCGCTACAGAGCGACTAAACCTTTCAGCTTCTGTACAATGTCCGTTTGTAGAAGAATTTGGGTTTGAGTTACCTTCTTTTTATCACCAGGGATGGAGTAAATATCCTCATTGGCTTTTAAAGAGGCCCAGAATAATCTTAGACCCTTTGTCGGTATAGGAAATTGTGTACCGCTAATAATGTTTTTATTAGTATTTTTACCGATATTTTAAAACAGTATCATACATTTACCCCGGTATTCACGGATGGGTCTAAGCAGGCTAATGGAGTAGGTTGCTCTATTGTGTTCCCTCAATCGACTTACACATACAAACTGGATGGTAGATGCAGCGTTTACACGGCCAAGTATTACGCTGATTTAAAGTTGCTCCAGCATATTAAATTAACCCGCGATAAGAGGTTCATCATATGCTGTGATTCCCTCAGCTGTATTCAGGCTTTAGGAATTTGTACCAAGCAGATCGCTTAGTCCAGGACATCGAGTACACCCTCCTTTCCCTGCAGTCTCACGGAAAGGAGGTTTTATTCTGTTGGGTACCCGGCCATGTGGGAATCAGGGGGAATGAGGCAGCTGATGAAGCTACCAAGTAGGCCTGTGACAAGGTCCGAATCGACTTTGCACCGGTCCCAAAGCCAGACCTTGCCTCAGCGGTGAAGAGATTTATCTTTGATATTTGGCAGAGGCAGTGGCTGGAAGTTGAGCATAACAAGCTCTGGCTGGTCAAACCGACCGTTCAGCCATGGAGCAGCTCCTTCCAGCGGGCGAGGAGGGATGAGGTTCTCCTTACGCGTCTCCGTATTGGGCACTGTCCTCTAACTCATAGTTTCCTTCTCCGCCGAGAGGACCCTCCGGAATGTGATGCCTGTGGTGTACCTTTGACGGTACGCCACATTTTAACCGAATGTGTATTGTTTTTAGATTTAAGGGCAGATGTCGGCTTAGCCAACAATTTGTCCC
This sequence comes from Vandiemenella viatica, assembly GCA_031002005.1. Classification (NCBI taxonomy): domain Eukaryota; kingdom Metazoa; phylum Arthropoda; class Insecta; order Orthoptera; family Morabidae; genus Vandiemenella; species Vandiemenella viatica. The sequence goes on from CM061921.1 coordinate 288,041,370, forward strand.
TTATTTTAAACGATGACCGTGACAACGTGGCTAAGGTTTTAAAGTTTTGCAGCTTGGCCAGTCTTGTCCCAAAAATTTTGGGCAGATCGGCCTAGGTTTTAGATTGGATTGGTGGCCATTTACAACCACCAATCCAAGTACTGTTTTTTACTTTTGACAACGCTTATATGGCTGGCCCTATTACAGCCAGTTAGCTAATTCGTTTTCTTTTTTTTTCTTCTTCTTTTTTTAACTGGTTGGCCCTTTTACAGCCAACCAGTTATTGTATGTATTTTCATGTTTTATTGCCTATTTAGAGAAATAGTTTCCGTTTTATATTTACATTGCCGTCTGTGTGGCCGATCTCTTTACAGTACGGCTGCCCAGATGGTATTTTAGTTAGTATTTTATTGTGCTGTCTCTGTGGCCGACCTCTTTACGGTCGGCCACACAGACGGCAATTTTGCCATCTTCTCACTCCTTGTATTAGTAGGGGCGCTAATAACCCCAATGTTGACGCACCCTAAAGCCAGAACAACAACAACATTCACAGAAGTGGTTCATCAAGCGGCTGATATATCCATGCCTAGCAGTTCTGGGGCACTGCGTGGAACCCCTGTCCCTTGGTGGAACGATGAATGTCGTTCCACTGTTCAGGGTTGCAGACGGGCCTTACGCCGGGTTAGGTTGTACCCTACATCTGACAACCTGGCAGAGTTCTGGATTGCTAGAGCCAAGGCACGTCGTGTGATTAAGGAGAGCAAAAAGAGATCATGCAGAACTTTTGAGCACCATTAACCGTTCCGCACCATCAACAAAAGTATGGGAGTCCATCCGCCGTATATCCGGGAGGTACTCTCGATCACCAGTATCTGGATTACTGGATCAGGGGCGTGTAGTCACTGACGAGCAAAGCATTGCGCAGCTGATTGCAGAGTACTCCGCTGCCATCATTTCGTCTGCCGGATTGGACCAACAGGTCCAGCAACGAAGAATATCTGCTGAAAGGCAAACCTTTAGCTTCGACTCGTTGGAATTGCAGGACTACAATAGCCCATTTTCATATTGGGAGCTGGAGTCTGCTTTAAACAGCGCCAAAAAAATGCACCAGGACCTGACCTGATTCAGTACCAGATGCTGAGGCACCTTAACAAAGATGCTAAAGAGTACCTCCTGGGTATTTTTAATGATATTTGGACCGGAGGACACTTCCCGACTTGTGGAAGGAAGCATTGATGATCCCTATTTTAAAACCTGGAAAGGACAAGTTGCTGCCAGGTAGCTACCGTAGCATTGCCTTAACAAGCTGCGTCGGGAAGACACTAGAGCGGATGGTGAACCGCCGCCTCATCTGGTATCTTGAGAACCGCAAACTGTTGAGCCGTTTTCAGTGTGGATTCAGGAAGATCCATTCCACCACAGATAACCTGATCCTACTGGAAGTGGCAATACAGGATGCTTTCATCCGCAGCCAACATCTTGTGGGTATATTTTTTGACATTGAAAAGGCGTACGATACTACCTGGCGACATGTTATTTTAAAACAGTTATATGAATGGGGTTTGAGCGGAAATCTGCCCCGATTTTTAAAATCATTTTTATCTCGTCGTTGCTTCCAGTACCGAGTCGGTAGGGAAGTGTCCGATCTTTTTATTCAGAAAAACGGTGTTCCTCAAGGTTCAGTTTTAAACGTTACTCTTTTCGCCACAGCAATTAATAGCATTGCAACCGTTCTAAGGAGGCCCATCGGGTACTCCTTATACGTTGATGACTTTTTAATTTATTGTGCATCAGCTAGCCTGAGAAGTGCTGAGCGACAGCTGCAGCTCGCGCCGATCAGGCTGGATGAATGGTCAGTACACACCAGCTTTTGTTTCTCTGCTGAGAAAACCCGGTCTGTACTTTTTAGCCGCAGTAGAAGCCTGTTAGCAGAACCACGCTTCAACTTGAGGAGCACCGTTTTCAGTTTTAGTGAAACTGTTCGGTTTCTGGGCCTCATTTTATATAGTAGGTTTACTTGGCTGCCACATCTTAAAAATGTTAGAGCCAGAACCCTGAAAGCCCTAAATGTTTTAAAGTGTCTTTGTGGCAGGTCGTGGGGTGCTGACCGCTCCTGGCTGCTACAGTTTTATAGAGCCTTTGTATGGTCACGGTTGGAGTACGGTTGGATTGTCTACGGTTCGGCACGGGACAGTAATCTCCGTATACTTGATAGTGTCCGCCATGCAGGAATTCGTCTCGCCACAGGTGCATATCGCACCAGTCCGATAACCAGCATTTGTGCTTAGTCTGGCGAGCCGCTGCTTTCCATCCACCGGCGTCTCCTCAAGGTGCGACTCTATATACATATTGCCGCTAATCCTGGCAGTCCCGTGTAAGATGTAGTCATTTGACCTAACTTTGAGTGGCTTTATACCAACCGCCAAAGAGCAACTAAACCGTTCAGCTACTGTACAAAGGCTATTTTAGAGGAATATGGGTTTCAGATGCCCTCTTTTTATCACCAGGGTTGGAGTAAATCTCCTCCCTGGCTTTTAAAGAGGCCCAGAACAATTTTAGAAATGTCGCAGTTACAACAAGTTGTGTACCGACAATGTTTTTACCAGAACTTTTAATGATTTTTTAAATCTGTTTCATGATTTTACCCCAGTATATACGGAAGCAGGCTAACGGAGTTGGCTGCTCTGTACTTTCCCTCGAGTTACTTATAATTACAAATTGAATAGCTGTTGCAGCGTATACACTGCAGGGTGTTACGCTTTGTTAAAGTCACTCCAGCATATGAAAGTAAGTCGCGACACGAAGTACATCATATGCTGTGATTCCCTCAGCTGCATCAAGGCCATTGGAAGCATGTACCCATCAGATCGTCTTGTCTAGGATATACAGGACACCCTCCAATCCCTTCAATCCTCTGGGTACTCGGTCATGTGGAAATCAGGGGAAACGAAGCAGCTGATGAAACTGCCAGTTACCCTGCAACAAGGTCAGAATTGACTTTGATCCGGTCCCAAAGTCTAACCTTGCCTCGGCGGTGAAAAGATTTGTTTTTGATATTTGGCAGAGGCAGTGACTGGAGGTAGAGCATAATAAGCTCCGGCTGGTCAAATTGACCGTTCAGTTGTGCAGCAGCTCCTTCCAGCAGGCGAGGAGGTTGAAAGTTCTCCTTACTCACCTCCGTATAGGGCTCAGGTCCTCTGACACACAGCTTTCTTCTTCGCCTGGAGGACCCACCAGAATGTGATGCTTGTGGCGTACCTCTGACGGTGCGCCATATTTTAGTTGATTGTGCTTCGTTTTTAAACTTGAGGGCAGATGTTGGTCTGGCCAACGATCTGGCCCTTATTTTAAATAATGAGACCAGCAGTGTGGCGAGTGTTTTAAAATTTTACGTATTGGCCGGTTTAGTGAATAAAATTTAAGGCAGATCGGCCTAGTTTTAAGATGGATGGGTGGCCTCTTTACAGCCTCCTATCCATGTGCTTCGTTTTTATTTTTTATATTGTTATAATTCCTGTCTCGCTGGCCATTATACAGCCAGCGAGACATATGTTTATAATACTTTTGTGAACCTGCTTGGCCGCTTTACAGCCATCCAGGTGTTGTACTGTGTAAAGTAATGGTGGCCATTTTAATTAAAGCCACGTCTGATTTACAGTATTTTAGTACTTTCTTAAGCCACAGTTTTACCTGGTAATTGTTAGGGTGCTAATGACCCCACTGTCGACGCACCCTAAAGCAAAAACAACAACAACAACAACAACTTTCAGAGTTATTTCTTAGACCCACGTCTATCATCTCTGCAAATTTTTCTCCTATGTTAGATCGTTTCAGTTTATTCACTCCAGTCTGTTCTGTTTGTATTGCTTCTTTATTCCTGCACTTCATAACTAGCAGACTGTGGTCAGAGTCTGTCAGCTCCTGGTGATTCCTGAATCTTTGTTTGACCATGGTGTAAGTTAGCTAATATCTACCTGCGTCCCCTGGATGTTTCCAGGTGTATATGCTATGTGCATGATTCTTAAAGGGTGTGTTTTCCACATCTGGTTTATATTTTTCACAAAATTCTAGCAACCTGCTTCCTCGCTCCCCTGGATCAAGACTTCCTACAGTATTCCCCTCTTTTCCTTCTCCCACTACTACATTCCAATCACCCATGATGATTCGATTTGCCTTTCCCTTCACATATTGTATAAATTCTTCAATTTCATTATATATTTTCTCTATTACTTCATTATCCTCCTCTGATGTTGGCATATACACTTGTACTAACATGGCTGGAGCAGGCTTAATTACTACCCTCATCAAAATAATCATGTCACTAAACTGTTCATAATAACTCACCCATTTCTGTAGTGTACATTACAAGTCCTACGCCAGTAACTCTACTGACAGCTTGTGTGCTAATTTTCCTGTAATCCCCAGACTAGAAATCCTGTGCATCCATCCGCCATCCGCTTGTTCTCATTAATCCCAATGACATCTAACTTAAATCGTTCAATCTCCCTTTTTAAGCATTCTAATCTACCTGCCCTACTTAGACTTCTAATATCCCACACTTTGACTTCTAGAATGGTTCTATCCATTCTCATGACTCCTCCCTCAGCAGTCCCTACTTGGAGATCCAATTGGGGGACTATTTTACCACCAGAATATTTCATCTAGGAAGAAGCCATCATTCTGTATGTAATTTGAGAGTATAACATTTCCTCAGCTCTTTGGGTTGCTTACCATTGCTTTCTTCATCCCAATGCTGTTGATCATTTCTGATTCATCATCCTTTTAGGGGCCATTTCAAACCCCAAGGGCAATAGGGTGCCCTAAACTGCACCTCGCTCTTCTGCCCATCTTTCAGGAGGCCATTGGCAGACTGTGGGTGACCCCTTGTACCAGAAATGATTCAGTTGCCAGAGCCTCATCTGGCGTGCACCACATGAAGGAGAAGTCAACATTTGTTTGGATATAGCCTCTCCCAAACCCTTACACACCAACTGTATAGAGAATTCCAAACGCTCCCTCAGTAAGCAGTACATGGGGTAAGGGAAAAACCTAGATGAAAAGTCAGAAAGAAATTCAAATTTGAAAGTTACTTAAGGCTGTGGTGTTGCCTGGATTGTTTGATGTAGATGATATGTGTATGCATGTAGATTACCTCAACTTCAATTCAGACCCACCTCCACAATATACCTCAGGAAGGATAAAATGATACAGATGGGAAGGCTTCCAATACTAGAGAGCAACTGTTATGGATTTAGCTGTCATATAGATAAAGTCATTCTTCTGACATGGTCTAAGCCTTTACTTCTTACCCATGAGGAGACTTATTTGAGATTGTCACAAATCGTACTACTAAAAGGCTATAACTAGATGGAAAAGATGACAGACAGTGTGCAAATTGCCACAATGGTGGGTCTAATAAAATTTACAGTATGCATTGCTTTGATCTTTCATCCATTTATGAGGCATATTTTCAAAAGCAAGTTCCGAAAGCCTGTAAAAAGAAAGAGAGAAAATCTTTACAACAGCATTTTTATTGTATTGCATTCCCCACACTTCAATTATGTATCAAAACAATTGCCTCCATTATTAAGGCATTTATCAGTATAGGGCATAAGCTTTTTTATCCCCTCATTGTAGAATCCTACTGTCTGCTATGTGAACCACTCCTGCACTGCTGTCTTCACTTCACCATTGTGATTGAAATTTTGGCCGCCCAGGAACCACTTGAGGTGCAGGAGGAGGTGAAAATGACTGGGAGCCAAAACTGGACTATAGAGAAGATGGGCAATTTGTTCCCAGCCAAAGTTCGAGACGAGGTCTTGGGTTCGATGAGCTGTGTGAGGACAAGTGTTGTCATGGAACAACATAACTCCGTCAGTCAGTATGCCAGGTCTGAAGTTCACAATGCAGTTTCCTCAAGGTCTCACAACAGGCATCTGCATTAATGATTTGACCTCAAGGCAAGAATTCGCTGAGCAGAACACCTTTTCTGTTCCAAAAAGAAATAGTGCACATAATGTTGTGCGTTTACATTTTATTTTTATTTTATTTTTTCAATTTCTTTTTCGTTGGTGAATTGTGCCTCCATTCCACAGACTGGTGCTTCAATTCAGGCATCACATGGCAGACCCTAGTCTCATCATCTGTCATGATATAATTCAGGAAATCGTAACCTTTTTCACTGTAATGTGTGAGATGGGTCACTGCATTGGAAGATCATTTTGGTGAGCATCTTGCGCACCCATCATGAGCACAATTTTCAAAACTGTAATTGATCTGTCACAATGTTATAATGTCTATGAAATTTGTGGAAAGTGCAGTGAAAGTGCAGAAATTGTGACCCTCCTGTCTTCACAAATTTTCACTTTGACTGCACCCACCCAACCATCTATGACTAGAGCTGGGCCATTGTTATGCTGTTCATCATGCACAGAGTTGCAGCCCTGGGTAAACGTTACCCAGCTGGTTTGACATTTCTCACATTCAAGAAATGGATAACAGACCACAGTTCACAGCCAGCGGACTAGTCGATTACCTTGAACACATTAATTGCTCACCACACACGAGTTCTAGCAATCATACAAGTTGCTTAGCAACTGGAGAACTGAACCTGTATATGTGCAACGACAGTCGCAGCATTGCAACGGCAGTAATCACTAGTGGAACTTACTTTAAAAATATGCCTCGTATTTCAATATTCCCTGTGTAAACCAAGGTTTGTGTTGTTCTTACTTCTTTGTGTCTTGTGGCTTTTGTTGCTTTGATTAATTCTTGAAAGTGTTCCATTCTTCTTCATTTGAATATCTGTACACTTTTTCCCCCTAGACTCAGATTAAAAATTCTTAAAAACATCTCATTCTTAAACATTTGTTTATTTTCCCACTTCCATTCTATTTGGAGTACAATTTTTTTTTTTTTTTTCTTTCTTTCAATCTGCTCTTATTTAGGATGTGGCAAAGATAGTGGATGCAATGACAAGAAGTGAACTTCAAAATTTAACAGCAAATATTCCTGGTGAAGTGATTAGTTCTTTTACATAGTGTCCTGATGAACTTTTATAAACTTGTAATGTCGTTTGTTAGACATAAATAGCAAACTATTTTTACTGACAGTATTGCCAACTATTGTTGATTCTGAGAACTTTTGAGATTACACCAGTATGTTCCTATGTCAACCCCAGCCCCTTCTGTATTTTTATATGAAACAAGTGCAATATATTAAATTTATGGAAAGATATTTAACTTAGCTGTTGATCATAAAGTGTATTAGGAACTCTATTTTACAGGTTACACGAGTTTGATGACCAAGTGAAAGCAGTACGTGAAGGAATGGCGAAGGTTATTCCAGTGCCTTTATTATCACTTTTTAGTGGATATGAGCTTGAAACTATGGTCTGTGGGTCACCTGATATTCCTTTGAACTTATTAAAGTCAGTGGCAACTTACAAAGGTAAATTATATTTACTTATTATTACCATTTTTTATGTATAGACCACTGACGAGACTAATATGATTTCTCAGTCTCATTGTTCGACACTGGCTGATATGTAAGCACTTATGACTTTAAATACAGTTCAAATCAGTTCCTTAAATAAACATTGATTCCAAAACATTCCACAAAATTTATTATTGCTTAAAGTGGTATGTTACTATTAATCATCGCAAAAAAAAAAAAAAAAAAAAAAAAAAAAAAAAAAAAAAAAAAAAAAATACAGCTCTCGGTAGCGTTGCAGCATTTTATATTTCCAGAATGAAAAATTCACCATTAGGACTAATATCATTTAGGAATACCAAATATACAGTACTTTCCAAAGCTGGAAGCAGGAGAGCTGCAACAACAAACACATGTACATGACATTTTACATACTCTCTTAATCATATATATAAAAAACTGAAATATTCTCTCAAGTAATTAAGAAAACTCTTGAAATACTGTGTATTTATATTAGTCTTGTTTTTTGTAATTACAGCACTTTTGCCTCCAACTTTGATTGTAAATAGTTACTTACCTGCATAAAACTGTATTTCAACTTGGTAAAGAAATATATTATTTGTCAGTACCATTGACACAATAACGTCATGTTAACCATAGCAGTTGTTGCAAAACATCTGTCTAAAATAACACCATGGGTGATTGGTTAGTGCTCAAGCCTGACATTCAAGACGGCATGCATTTAACCACCATTCCAGCAATCCAGATTTTTGTTTTCTATGGTTTCCCAAATTACTACCGGTGAGCACAGGGATAGTTGCTTCAAAAGGCAATACCCAAACACCTTCCCATTATATGTCCCCTCTGTTCTGCTAGCTCTAATGGCTTTAACGTTGACAAGCCTTGAACCCTCACTCCCACCATACACATACACCAAAAAATGTAAAATAATGATTCCAATATCTTACACATTGTACACATCATATGGATACTTCATGAAATGTTTATCTACATTAATATATTCACTTGTATCAGCATTATTGATGATATGTTCTAAAAGCATTTTAATGTCATTATCATCTTTAGGTTTGATTACTAAGATTAAAATTGCAAGTGCTAGCCATTCAGTGGTTTTATAAGAAGCTAATGTTCGACTTCAGTTTATGCAAAGTTTAAGGCCCATAACTGTTGTAATGAGTCCTCGATATTCTGGATACTGGGACTGGGACAGAGTTGATGTCTAAACTGGTCCTGCATATTTATTTAAAAGTAGAAGCTTTTATGACAAGTGACTTTCTCTCATCACTAGGTTTGTTTTTATTAGTAATTGTGGCAGCAGAAGTGTAGAACCCAAAATTAATTGCCATATTCATCTAAATTAATCTTTTCTAAACTTTTATTGGTTTCCAAAGTTAAACTAATACACTGTGTGGCAAAAAAATTGAAGCACTCAGAATGGGGGAAGGAAATGAAAATTCAGGGATTGAAAGGATATGTGATGTTATTTCAGTGATTACAAAATCTAATCATATTTACAAATAAATTAAAGTATGAGCCCATTTATTGGTATGACATTGCACCACCTCTAGCCTGGATGCCGATAGGGCTGTGTCATAAAGGCATTGTATCCTCTCCTGAGGCATGCTGGCCCACAACTGTTGTAACGACCCTGCAGGGGCCTGGTACGCAAGTGCCAGGTACGGATATGGCGAACCCGCGGTGCCCGAGCTGGAAACTCGTGAGCGCTGCAAGTTTCCCACACCATAAACTCCTACCATGTTTCAACGACCACCGTAGGGCGTGGCGGTGGAACATTGTGTGCCTAGGAGAACAGATATCTTGGCTTCATCGCCCGGATCGCGAGGACGGTAAACCTCAAGATCAGCCACGTGCCTAGGAGGTGATTGGGTGGAGAGGGAATTCACTCGCTAACGTGCAACCTCAGGGGCACCTGCGCACCCCTGTTGTATGAGCATTTCGTTTTATTTTGGATTTACTCGTGGGACCAAAATTCAACCTCACAAATCCAAAAACCAAAAAACCTGCGGTACGAGTGTGTCGCAGGAAAATAAAAATACATCCAGTACCAAGAAGCGGGCCAGGGTTGATAGCCCTCCCGCTTCTGAATATAATAGTAACAGGAAAGTTTGTTCCATAGCGAATGCTTTTATTGTAATGCAGTGGAAAGAGGGGCGTTTGAGAAGGTGTCCCCTTTTTACATTAATAAATGATTGGAAGGATTGGTTGGTACCTTAAGATCAGTCAAAAAGCTGAGGAACGGGACGCTGCTGCTGGAAACAACCAGTAGGCAGGCTTCCCAGCTCCTTAATTGCGAGAAGCTCGGGGAGTTCGTAGTCAGTTGTGAACTCCACAGAACCCTAAACTCTAGTAAACGCGTAGTTACCTGCTGGGACATTATGGATTTAGGGACTGGGGAACTGGTTAAGGACTGGGAAGAGCAACAAGAGGTCAAGGTGCGTCAGATTACATGGAGGGTAAATGGCAGTCTTGAAAAGACTGCCACCTTCGTCCTGACGTTTGACACTCCAGTGTTGCCCAAGTGTATTAAAGCTGGCTACATTAACTTGAACGTCCGTCCGTATGTTCCAGACACAATGCGCTGCTTCCAATGCCAGAGGGTCGGACAAACGATGGCGTCGTGCTAGGGCAACCCCACCTGTGGTAGATGCGGCAAGGGGGTACATGAACTGGGTGTCACTTGCACGCTCCTACAGGTGTGCGACAACTGCTCCGGGGCGCATCCTGCCTGGAGTAGGGAGTGTCAAGTGTATCTTGAGGAGCGCAAGATACAGGAGTTGAAGACCAAAGAACGGATACCGTATGCAGAAGCAAAGAAGAAGGCAAAATCGCTGACCGCTCCAATTTTTGGAAGTAGCTTTGCCAAAATGGTCTCGACTCCCGTCAGGATGTCGCTAGCAACACATCTGCAACCTCGACCAATCCAGCAGCAGTAACAAAGACTCCACCAGCAATCGAGATAACAGCACCTCTTATTCCACCACGTGCTATTGAAATGGTAGCGATACCATTGGCTACCGGTGGAAATAGAGGTGACCGTAAGATCAGAGGTCCAAAGTTTAGACAGACTGATCTGACCCAGTTTGTCAAGTCCCCTTCTTCGTCCCCTCCCAGACTGTCCAGCAGTAGGGAGAGCAAGTGGAAGAGGAAGAAGAAGAAAAAGGATGGGGAGGAAATCGAAGAGTGCTCTGGGTCGTAGATGTATGTCTTCGCTTCCGGACAGGAAGAAACGGAGATGCTGGTGGACGAGTCTGGTCCCGTTCCTCAGCATGAAGTGACCGAAAACCCACCCGAACCAGGACGGGTGAGGTTAAATAGTTAAGGATGGCTCCCATACTTCAGAGGAACATCAACGGTTTTACAGCTCACAAAGAGGAGTTACACCTATTAGCACGGTCTGATTCTTTGTGTCTCCAGTCTACAAGAGACACATTTCAGATCAACACACCAACCTGTGCTAAGAGGATATGACGTTTACCGTAAGGACGATACCGAGGGTGATAGGGCGAAGGGTGGAGTGGCTGTGTTTGTCTGAATCACTGTCCACTTGGAACCTGTAGCTCTCAGCTCTGATTTACAAGCAGTGGCAGTGAGGGTTCATGGTCCCACTCAACTGACAGTATGCTCTATTTATCTACGACCTAACACGCCCGTCAGTTATGACGACATGTTTAACATCTTGCGGCTGCTTACTCGGCCATTCCTCCTCCTAGGAGATTTCAATGCACATAGTACGCTGTGGGGCTCAAACGCCAATTGCCCCAGAGGCCGAATGGTTGGTAGATTAATAGAGGAAGAGGAAATTTGCGTCCTCAATACTAGTGCAATGAAACATTTTACCACTGCTTCTGGATCGTCCTCTGCCATTGACCTTTCGTTGTGCTCTCCCTCAATCATGGACTCGGTGCATTGGGAGGTGGATCTTGACCTTCATGGAAGCGACCACTTCCCAATATGGATGCACGTAGAGTTTAACCATGGAGGAGGCAATAACCGACGCAAATGGAATGTTAGCAAAGCCGACTGGCAACTCCACCGCCGCTCCATTACTCTTAAAGAGTATAACAACCTTGAGGAGAGGGTGAATCACTTTACCGAAGTGATTCACCAGGCAGCTGACGTTTCCATGCCGAAAAGCTCTGGAGCGCTGCATAGGACATCCATCCCCTGGTGGAACGACGAATGTCGTTCTGCAATTCAGGTACGCAGACGGGCATTACGTCGATTTAGGTTGCAGCCAACTTCCAACAACCTGGCAGCGTTCCATATTGCCAGAGCTAAGGCGCGTCGAGTTATTAAGGAGAACAAGAAAAGGTCGTGGCAGATCTTTGTGAGCACTATAAATCATTCCACACCTTCATGGAAGGTATGGGAGTCTATCCGACGTATATCTGGAAGGTACTCCTGCCCACCAATATCTGGATTACTGGATTGCGGACGGGTAATTACCGACGAATGAAGCATAGCACAGCTGATGGCGGAGAACTTCTCCGCCGTCACATCGTCCGCCAACTTTGACCCTCGGTTTCAGCGGCGAAGAGTGGCTGCCAAGAGGCGTGCGCTGTGCTTCGATTCGTCGAATACAGAGGCCTACAACTGCCCATTTACATCATGGGAGCTGGAGTCGGCACTAAACAGCGCAAAAAACACTGCTCCAGGTCCGGATCAGATCCAGTACCAGATGCTGAGGCATCTTAGTAAAGATGCTAAGGAGTACCTTCTGGATGTTTTTAACGATATATGGACCGGAGTACACTTCCCCGACTCATGGAAAGAAGCAACATTAATTCCCATTTTAAAACCAGGGAAAGACAAATTGTTGCCAGGTAGCTATCATAGTATTGCCCTAACAAGCTGCGTGGGGAAGACACTGGAGAGGATGGTCAATCGCCGCCTAATCTGGCGTCTTGAATCCCGTAATCTCCTGAGCCGCTTTCAGTGTGGATTCAGGAAGTCACGTTCCACCTTGGACAACCTGATCCTCCTGGAGGCGGCAATACAGGTTGCGTTTATCTGCAGCCAACATCTTGTGGGTGTATTTTTCGGTATCGAAAATGCCTACGATACTACCTGGTGGCATGTAATTTTAAAACAGTTACATGAATGGGATTTTAGGGGAAACCTACCCTGTTTTTTAAAATCATTTTTATATGGTCGTTGCTCCGGTGCCGAGTCGGTAGTGAAGTGTCTGATCTTTTTATTCAGGAAAACGGTGTCCCTCAGGTGTCAGTTTTAAGTGTTATGTTCTTCACCATTGCCATCAATATCGTTGGAGCAATTATAAGGAGTCCCATACGGTACTCGCTATATGTGGATGACTTCTTAATTTTTTGTATATCGTCCAGCCTGAGAAGTGCAGAGCGGCAGCTACAACTCACGCTGAACAGGCTGGATGATTGGTCAGTGCACACCGGTTTTCGTTTCTCTGCTGAGAAAACCCGGTGTGTACTTTTTACTCATAGCAGAAGTCCTTTAGCAAAGCCCCACCTTACCCTGAGGAACACCGTTTTACATTTTACAGATACTGTTCGTTTTCTGGGCCTCACTCTAGACCAGTGCTTCCCAACCTTTTTTGGGTCATGTCCCACTTTCAACATTTTTTTGCCCCCCATACATAATTTTTAATAAATAAATTATTTGTTATTAAAGAAACTGATATAGGATGGTTTTTGAAAAAAAACTCTTTAATATTATCATAAAACACAGTAAGTAAAATTAAAAAACATATAATGAAATACTAAAATTCAAATTCAAAAGATTTATAATAAACATTTATTATGGCAATTTAGTGTGATCCTTTTAAGAATTTGCTTTTTTGCTATATTTTGTAACCATATCTGGCATTGCGTTTAAATAACCCAAAGAGAAAGCGGTGAAGTTGCATCAAGTCAATTTCTAAATTGCCCCCCTAAAATAACCAAATTGCCCCCCTGTGTGGCGTGGGCCCCACGTTGGGAAACACTGCTCTAGACGCAAGTCTCAGCTGGCTGCCACATCTTGAAGAAGTAAAAGCCAGAGCCTTGAAAGCTTTAAACATTTTAAAATGTCTGTGTGGCAGGTCGTGGGGAGCCGACTGCTCGTGCCTGCTACAGTTTTATTGAGCCTTTGTACGGTCGCGGTGGGAATGCAGGTGCATTGTATACAGTACGGCACGGGACAGCTGTCTTCGGAAATTGGATAGTGTACACCATGTAGGAATTTGGCTCGCCACGGGTGTATATCCCACTAGCCAAATACCCAGCATTAGCGCTGAGTCTGGCGAGCTGCCATTTTCCATCCGACGGCATCTCCTCTTGTTGTGCCATTATGTACATATTGCCACAACTCCACATAGTCCCGTGCACGACGTTGTGAAGACACATAACTTCGAACGGATATATGCTAATCGCCGCAGAGCGACTAAACCGTTTAGCCACCTTACAAAGGCCATTTAGAAGAGTATGGGTTTGAATTGCCCTCCTTTTATCATCAGGGCTGGAGTAAATCTCCCCCCTGGCTTTTAAAGAGGCCCAGAACGATGTTTGAAATGTCTAGGTTCAACAAGCAGTCAACTGCTGCCAGTGTTTTTACCAGAGTTTTTAGTGACATTTTAAACAAGTATCAGGATTTTACCCCGGTGTATACGGATGGGTCTATGCAGGATAATGGAGTAGGCTGCTCCGTAGTGTTCCCTCGAGCGACATATAACTACTAACTGAATAGCTGTTGCAGCGTATACACTGCAGAGTGTTATGCTATGTTAAAGTCGCTCCAGCATATGAAAGTAAGTTGCAGCATGAAGTACATCATATGCTGTGATTCCCTCAGCTGCATCCAGGCCATGGGAAGTATGTACCCAGCAGATCGTCTTGTCCAGGACATACAGGACACCCTATGATCCCTCCAATCTTCTGGAAAGGAGGTCATATTCTGCTGGGTACCTGGACATGTGGGAATCAGGGGGAACGAGGCAGCTGATGAAGCTGCCAAGTTAGCCTGCAACAAGGTCAGAATTGACTTTGATCCAGTCCCAAAGTCTGACCTTGCCTCGGCGTTGAAAAGATTTGGTTCCGACGCAGTGGCTTTAGGTAGAGCATAATAAGCTCCGGCTGGTCAAACCGACCGTTCAGCCGTGGAGCGGCTCCTTCCAGCGGTTGAGGAGGGATGGTGTTCTCCTCACTCACCTCCGCATAGGGCACTGTCCTTTGACCCACGGTTTCCTTCACCGCCGAGAGGACCCTCCGGAATGTGATGTCTGTGACGTACCTTTGACGGTGCGCCACATTTTAACTGAATGTGTGATGTTTTTATACTTAAGGGCAGACGTTTTCCTTGCCAACGATCTGTCCTCCATTTTAGACAATGATAGCAGCAGTGTGGCAAAAGTTTTAAAATTCTGTGTATTATCCGGACTGGTCCCAAAAATTTTGGGCAGACCGGCATAAGTTTTAAGATGGATGGGAGGCCCATATACAGCTTCCCGTCCATGTGTATTGCTTTGACTTTTTATATTGTAATAATTCCCATATCCCTGGCCATTATACAGCCAGTGAGGTGGGAATGGTTTTTAATTCTTTTTAAAACCTGTTGGACTCTGGTGGCATTTTTACAGCCACTTCGTGTTTTGGTTTTATTTTGGTTAGCTGTCTGTATTGCCAACCCCTCTACAGTCGGCCATGCAGATGGTTATATTCCTAACTAGCCACATTGCTAAGCCGGTTGTTTCTAGGGCGCTAATGACCCCGTCGTCGACGCGCCCTTAAGCCCCAATAACAACAACAACAACTGTTGTAACGAGTCCTTGATGTACTGGGACTGGGAGTTGATGTCTAAGCTGATCCTGCACGTATTCTTTCGGAGACAGATCTGCATCTTGCTGGTCCACGGGAGTACTTCATGTAGACAGTTGATAGACAGGTGCCGTGTGTGAACAAGCATTGTCCTGTTGAAAAATAGCACTGTCACATGAGAGGTAACACACTCAGACTTGGGATGTCCATGATATACAGTTTTTCCATCAGAGTTTCCTCAATCACTACCAGCCAAGACTTGAAGTCGTATCCAATTGGTCCACTTACTATGATGCCAAGAATAACACCGCCGTGTCTCTCCAAAACATTGGAAGAATTTGACCTCTACCCATGTCACTGACATACTCTCCAACAATGGTCGTTTGAGGTTGTGCAGAACTGCTAAACACAGTGCGATGCCATTCATCAGTAGTCCAGTGAATTATGTTACAACTGGTAGTTATTGAGGGAACTCTTTTGGTACAATGGTATGTCATGCACATCCTGCTTCCACATGTGATACCTCTCATGCAACAGTATTGTGGTGCCATTTTACAGTACAGTGCTCACAATCCTTGTCCACACATGGCACGTGTGTTTGTGAATTTTCTGCATGATACTGAGATATTCCCATGACCAGGCAAGATCCCCAGATCTTACCTGATAGAACATGTGTTATCAAGGATATCAAAGACCACATAACAGAGGTGTGGGCTGGCTTGCCTCAGGAGAGCCCCCGCAGGGGCCTGGTAGGCAAGTGCCACGTACGGGTTTGGCGAACCCGCGGTGCCCGAGCTGGAAACGTGTGAGCCACCGTAAACTCCTACCATGCTTCAACGACCACCGTAGGGCGTGGCGGTGGAACGTTGTGTGCCAGGAGAACGGCGATCTTGGCCTAATCGTCCGGATCGTGAGGACGGTAAGAACCTCCATGAAAAACCCCTCAACCTAGAGGTCAGCCACGTGCCGAGGAGGTTCATGGGTGAGGGGCAGATCACTCGCTCACGTGCAACGTCAGGGGCACCCCTGTTGTATTAGCGCTTCTTTTTAAACTGGTTTTTTTACCGTGTGGGGCGGTGTAACGGTTAGCGTTCTCGCCTCGCAATCGGGAGGACGGCGGTTCGAATCCCTGTCCGGGCATCCAGATTTGGGTTTTCCATGGTTTCCCCTGGGGCGGTGTAACGGTTAGCGTTCTCGCCTCGCAATCGGGAGGACGGCGGTTCGAATCCCTGTCCGGGCATCCAGATTTGGGTTTTCCATGGTTTCCCCAAATCACTCCAGGCAAATGCCAGGATGCTTCCTTCAAAAGGCCATGGCCAAATTCCTTCCCATTCCTTACCCCCATCCTTGCCCCCCATCCTTGGCCCCCATCCTTTCCCGTCTCTAAAAGAAGTCAATGTTAAAAAGAAACGTAAAGCAGTTACCAAAAAAAAAAAAAAAAAAAAAAAAAAAAAAAAAAAAAAAACTGGTTTTACTTGTGGGACCAAAATGACGTCTTCCAATAAAACCACAAAACCCTTTGGTACGGGTGTGCCACAGGCAAATATAAATACACCCAGTTCTAAGAAGGGGGTGAGGGTTGATACCCCCCCCCCTCCCCGCTTCCGACGGAGAAAGTAATAGAAAAGAATGTTCGTTAGCGAACGCTTTTGTTATAATGGAAAGGATAGAAGGAACATTTGAGATGGTGTCACCCTTCTATATTTCAAAGGGTCTAGAGGGTTTAGTTGGTACCCTATATAATGTAAAAAAACTGAGGAATGGGACGCTGCTGCTGAAAACAACCACCAGTGAGCAGGATACCAAACTGCTGAATTGTTAGAAGCTGAGGGAGTTCGCCGTAATATGAGAACTCCATAAGTCCCTAAATTACAGTAAAGGCGTAGTCACCTGTCATGATGTCATGGATTTAGGGACAGACGAGCTTCTGAATGAGTGGAAAACGGAGAAAGTGGTCGAGGTACGTCAGATCACGTGATGGGTGAATGGCAGTGTTGAAAAGTCTGCCACCTTCGTCCTGACGTTTGACACTCCAGTATTGCCCAAGAATATAAAGGCCGGATATCTAAACCTGATTGTCCGCCCGTATGTTCTGTACCCGATGCGCTGTTTTCAGTGTCAGCGGTTCGGACATACGATGGCGTCATGTAAGAGCAGCCCCACCTGTGGGAATTGCGGCAAGGGGGCACATGAGCCGAGTGTCAGTTGTACGCTACCACAGGTGTGCGTCAACTGCTCCGGAACACACCCGACCTGGAGTAGAGAGTGTCAAGTGTATCTTGAAGAGTGTAAGATACAGGAGCTAAGGCCAAAGAGCGGATTCCATACGAGAAAGCTAAAAAGAAGGCCAAGTCGCTCGCCGCTCCAATTTTTGGAACTAGTTTTGCTAAGATGGCTTCACCTCCCGTCAGAAAGCAGAGTATTGCTATCCACAAGTCCATTGCAGACATGGGCACAAGCACTACGTGCTCATTTCAGTGCAGATGCGGTGCCAAACCCACTAAGGTCGTTACGCCTAAGACCGTGGACGTCGGTAGCAGCACGTCTGCATCCTCGACCACACCTAGCAGCAGCAGTAAATGTTCCACCAGCAACAGCAGCAGTTAAAGCCACTCCACCTCCAATTCCTCCAAAGCATTGCCCGGAAACACAACAACATCTGCTTCCAATGCAAATGGATGTGATCAAAAGATACGGGGCCCGCAGTTTCGGCAAACGGACCCTACTCGGTTCGTGAAATCCCCCTCTTCATCCCCTCCCAGGTTACCTGGTAGTAGGGAAAACAAGGGAAAGAGGACGAGGAAGAAGAAAGCCATAGAGGTGTTTGGTGAGGTTGCTGAGTCGGATATTGTTTCTTCAGAGCCAGAAGAAACTGAAATGCTGCTGGACTAGCCCGGTCTCATTCCTCGGCAGGTTGTGACCAAAGACCCACCCGAACCAGGGCGGGTGAAACTAAACCGGTAGGCTGTAAAGAGGCCACCCATCCATATGCATTGATTTTATTTTTTACACTGTTACAACTCGTGTCTCGCTTGCCACTATATAGCCTGTGAGACACCCCGCAGGGGCCTGGTATGCAAGTGCCAGGTACGGGTTTGGCGAACCCGCGGTGCCCAAGCTGGAAACTTGTGAGCGCCGCAAGTTTCCCACACCATAAACTCCTACCATGCTTCAACGACCACCGCAGGGTGTGGCAGTGGAACGTTGTGTGCCTAGGAGAACGGGGATCTTGGCTTCATCGCCCGGATCGCGAGGACGGTAAAAACCTCTATAAAAAACTCCTCAACCTCAAGGTCAGCCACGTGCCGAGGAGGTGAATGGTGGAGAGGGAATTCACTTGCTAACGTGCAACCTCAGGGTCACCTGCGCACCCCTGTTGTATTAGCGTTTCTTTTTAAACTGGTTTTACTCGTGGGACCAAAACGAAATCATCCACTAAAACCAAAAAACCCTGCGGTACGGGTGTGCCGCAGGTTAATCCCAATACACCCAGTTCTAAGAAGCGGGTGATTGTCGTTAGCTCCCCCGCTTCTGATGGCAATAGTGACAGAAAAGTTTGTTCGCTTGCGAACGCTTTTATAGTGATGCAGAGGGAGGAAGGAACCTTTGAAAAAGTCTCACCGTTTTATATATCAAAGGGGCTAGAGGGTCTACTTGGGACCCTAAATTCGGTGAAAAAGCTGAAGCTGAGGAACGGGACGCTGCTGCTGGAAACTACAACCAGTAGGCAAGCTACCCAACTCCTTAACTGTGAGAAGCTCGGGGAGTTCGCAGTCAGTTGTGAACTCCACAAATCCCTGAATAGTTCAAAAGGCGTTGTCACCTGCCGTGACCTGATAGACATAGGGACCGAGGAACTAATTAAGGAGTGGTAAGAACAGCAACTGGTCGAGGTACGTCAGATCACACGAAGGGTTAATGGCAGTATTGATAAGACTGCCACCTTCGTCCTGCCGAAGAACATCAAAGCAGGGTACATCAACCTGAGCGTCCGTCCTTATGATCCGGACCCGTTGCGCTGTTTTCAGTGTCAGCGGTTCGGTCATACGACGGCGTCATGTAAGGGCAATCCCACCTGCGGTAAGTGCGGCAAGGGGGCTCATGAGCCGGGAGGAAGTTGCACGATACCACAGGTGTGCGTCAACTGCTCCGGATCGCACCCTGCCTGGAGTAGGGAGTGTCAAGTGTATCTTGAAGAGCGCAAGATACAGGAGTTGAAGACAAAAGAGCGGATCCCTTATGCAGAAGCAACGAAGAAGGCCAAGTCGCTCGCTGCTCCAATTTTTGGAACTAGCTTCGCTAAGATGGCTTCAACACCCGTCAGGAAACAAAGTACTGCTACCCAGATGTCCGTTGCTGACATGAGCACCAGCACAACGTGCTCATGTCAATGCGAATGCAGTGCTAAACCCGCAAAGGTCGTAACATCGAAGACCATGGACGTCGGTAGTAGTACGTCTGCGACCTCGACTACACCAGCAGCAGTCACTAATAGTCCACCACCAGCAGCAGCAGCTGTCAAAGTAGCGCCACCGCCAATTCCACCATGCAGTTTGACAGTTGTAGCATTACCATCTGCTACATCTATTAATGGAGGTAATCAGAAGATCTGGTGCCCGAAGTTTAGGCGGACGGACCCGACTCAGTTTATCAAATCTCCCTCTTCCTCCCCTCCGAGACTACCTATTGGCAGGGAGAAGAAGGAAAAGAGGTCGAGGAAAAAGAAGGTGAAGGAAGTAGTGGATGAGGAACCTGTGTCAGAGACGTCTGACTCTTCGGAGCCAGAGGAATCTGTAATGCTGGTGGACGAGACTGGTCCCGTACCTCAGCAGATGGAGACTGAAAACCCACCCGAACCGGGGCAGGTGAAATTAAATCGGTAGGATGGCTCCCATACTCCAATGGAACATTAATGGTTTTATGGCTCACAAAGAGGAGTTACAACTCTTAGCACGGTCTGATCCATTGTCTCTGCCTTCAAGAGACACACTTCAGACCAACACGTCAACTTGTGCTAAGAGGTTTTGACGTTTACCGAAAGGAAGATATCGAGGGTGATCGAGCGAAGGGGGGAGTTGCGTTGTTTATACGGAACACTGTCCACTCCGAACCTGTAGCTCTCACCTCTCCCTTACAAGGAGTAGCAGTTAAATTATATGGACCGGTGCAACTGACTGTATGCTCAATATATCTACCGCCGGGAACACCAGTTGATTGCGGTCAGCTGGCTGACATCACTCGACAACTCTCTCGGCCTTTTCTCGTATTGGGGGACTTTAAAGCTCACAATGCTTTGTGGGGTTCGACCAACAATTGCCCCAGAGGTCGAGAGGTATGTAGATTATTGGAGCAGGAGGATCTGTGCATCCTACATACTGGTCAAATAACGCACTTCACTACTGCTTCCGGTTCGTCCTAGAGCTAAGGCGCGTCGTGTGATTAAGGAGAGCAAAAAGAGATCATGGCACAACTTCGTGAGCACCATTAACCATTCCAAACCACCAACAAAAGTATGGGAATCTATCCGCCATATATCCGGGAGGTACTCTCGATCACCAGTATCTGGATTACTGGATCAGGGGCGTGTAGTCACTGACAAGCGAAGCATTGCGCAGATGATGGCAGAGTATTTTGCTGCCATCACTTCATCTGCCGGATTGGACCAACAGGTCCAGCAACGTAGTACATCTGCAGAACGGCAAACCTTTAACTTTGACTCGTGGGAATTGCAGGACTACAATACCCCGTTTTCATTTTGGGAGCTGGAGTCTGCTCTTAACAACGCCAAAGACACTGTGCCAGGGCCTGAGCTGATCCAGTACCAGATGCTGAGGCATCTTAACAAAGATGCTAAAGAAAACCTCCTGGATATTTTTAATGAAATTTGGACCGGAGGACACTTCCCCGATTCGTGGAAGGAAGCAACGATGATCCCAATTATAAAACCAGGTAAAGACAAGTTGTTGCCAGGTAGCTACCGTAGCATTGCCCTAACGAGCTGCGTCGGGAAGACACTAGAGCGGATGGTGAACCGCCGCCTCGTCTGGTGTCTTGAGTCCCGTAAACTGTTGAGCCGTTTTCAGTGTGGATTCAGGAAGTTCCATTCCACCACGGATAACCTGATCCTATTGGATGCGGCAATTCACGACGCATTCATCCGCAGCCAACACCTCGTGGGTATATTTTTCGACATAGAAAAGGCTTACGACACTACCTGGCGGCATGTTATTCTAAAACAGTTATATGAATGGGGATTTAGGGGAAATCTACCCCGTTTTTTAACAGGGTGGCCACAGACCTGGAAAACCTGGAAAATATGGAATTATCAGGGAATTTAAAGCAACCTTGAAATATCATGGAAATATCAGGGAATCCAAGTAATTTCAAAAATTATCAGGGAATTTTAATTGCAACAACCCAAAATTTGGAAATTTTTTGATAATTTATTTTAATATTTAACTTTTGCATTAAATAATTCAGCTTATATATTTTTTACATAAAATAGCTAACAAATGCCACATTTACACTAGCAACTTGCATCTCATCCTGCGCCTCATCGAGACGGGATGACGAGATGTTCTTACGCGAGCGCTGACATGAACACTCTCTGGAACTCAGCATTCGAAATTATATTTTTTAAAAAGGTGGATGACATCTAAATCAGAATTATAGTACTACATGTAAACTCAGAATTTATATTTTTTACTGAATAAAACAGCAATCGTAGAGTAGTAAGTTTATAAAGATGTTTTTATGTTTCATTAAACAGTTTTACAATTTCAAGCAAAGTGTGAAACACATGTTCCAAAAATATTGAATTTGTGGAGAATCTTCGAAGTCCTGGTTTTGAACTTCTTTTGAGAAAAATTGAACCTATAATATCAAAACAAAAGCCTAGATTCAAGATACCAATGCCAGCAAAAATGTGAATAGCGATAATTATACGGCTTTATAACTTTTTCGTATTAATGATATAAGGCGAATTAAAGCAGGGAGAAAATAATACGTAAGATCATGTAAATACTAACCAGAGGTCTAAATAGGTAGGATTTATAAAGTTTTTTGTCATTCAGAGCTCTTTCAAATGCTGAATTGATGCTATAGTATAAACATCGTGCTCATGCCTTTGACTTGCACCAAATAAACCGCTGCCAAAGCGAGCGGCACACCCAAGCAACCACGCAAGGTGAGCCTACACGATTGCATGGTTTCTACAAACTCATGTTCATGCTATCTTGCGTAGACTCACGGAAACTTACGCGTCAGTTTTAACTTGGCAACAGAAGAAATTGAAGATGGAACAAAAAAAGCTACAATAACTGAACCAGAAGATTTGGAAAGAAAAGTGTAGCAAATGATGAAAGGCATAAAAAAGCTAAGCTTTTGACTGAGTCAAGTTACTGATGAACAATTTAAAAATCTTCAATTATTTTATCTACCAAATATTGAGAGATTACTAAATTGTTCTAGTTCATATTAGTCATTATCTTATTTTTGTACTACTCATTTTTAATTATGCTTCATAAGATTACTAAATTAGTTATAAAATTTTCAAATAAACATTCTTAAACATGTTTCTTTTTCTAATTTTTTTAGTTTTATACCAGATTTAATTATTTACAATCAAAATCTAATTAAAACTTTAAATATCTTAACCATGCAAATAAACTTTCTAAATCAGGGGAAAATATGGCAATTTTTTCTGGAAAACCTGGAAATATCAGGGAATTTTTAAATTATTACCTTGTGGCCACCCTGTTTAAAATCATTTTTATCTCAACGTTGCTTCCGGTTCCGAGTCGGTAGAGACGTGTCCGACCTTTTTATTCAGCAAAACAGTGTTCCTCAAGGTTCAGTTTTAAGTGTAACCCTTTTTGCTATTGCCATAAATAGCATCTGAACTGTTTATAAGGAGGCCCATCCTGTATTTCTTATACATTGACGACTTTTGAATTTTTATTGCATCGGCTAGCCTTATAAGCGCTGAGCGGCAGCTGCAGCTCACGCTGTACAGGCTGGATGAATGGTCAGTACACACCGGCTTTCGTTTCTCTGCTGAGAAAACTTGGTGTGTACTTTTTTAGCCGAAATAGAAGTGTTTTAGCAGAACCTCATCTCACCTTGAGGAACACCGTTTTAAGTTTTAGTGAAACTGTTCCGTTTCTGGGCCTCATATTCGACAGTAGGCTTACATGGCTACCACATCATAAAGATGTCAAAGCCAAAGCCCTGAAAGCTCTTAATGTTTTAAAGTGTCTGTGTGGCAGGTCGTGGGGCGCTGACCGTTCCTGCCTGCTACAGTTTTATAGAGCCTTTGTACGGTCGCGGTTGGAGTATGGTTGCATTGTCTATGATTCGGCACGGGACAGTTATCTACATATACTGGATAGTGTCCACCATGCAGGAATTCGACTCGCCACAGGTGCATACCGCACCATTCCGATACCCAGCATTTGTGCTGAGTCTGGCGAGCCGCCGCTTTCCATCCGTCGACGTCTCCTCATGGTGCGACACTATATACATATTTCCACAACTCCTGGCAGTCCCGTGTACGACGTATTTATTCTTCCTAACTTTGAACGGCTTTATAGCAACCGTCAAAGAGTAACTAAACCGTTCAGCTACCGTACAAAGGCTATATCAGAGGAATATGGCTTTCAGATGCCCTCTTTTTATCACCAGGGTTGGAGTAAATCTCCTCCCTGGCTTTTAAAGAGGCCCAGAACAGTGTTAGATCTGATGCGGTACAACAAGTTGTGTACCACCGACAGTGTTTTACTGATATTTTAAATCAGTTTCGCGATTTTACCCCAGTATTCACGGATGGGTCTAAGCAGCT
>CM061921.1:288066426-288097148 GCA_031002005.1 Vandiemenella viatica
TCGAGCATATAAGCTCCGGCAGGTCAAACCAACCATTCAGCCGTGGAGCAGCTCCTTCCAGCGGGCGAGGAGGGATGAGGTTCTCCTTACTCGCCTCCGTATAGGGCACTGTCCTCTTACTCATAGTTTCCTTCTCCGCCGAGAGGACCCTCCGGAATGTGATGCTTGTGGCGTACCTTTGACGGTACGTCACATTTTAACCGAATGTACTATTGTTTTTAGATTTAAGGGCAGGACGTTGGCTTAGGCAACGATCTGTCCCATATTTTAAGCGATGACCTTGACAACGTGGCTAAGGTTTTAAAGTTTTGCAGCTTGGCCGGTCTTGTCCCAAAAATTTTTGGGCAGATCGGCCTAGGTTTTAGATTGGATTAGTGGCCATTTACAGCCACTAATCCAAGTTCTGTTTTTACTTATTACCACTGCTTATATGGCTGGCCTTTTTACAGCCAGACAGCGTACGCGTTTTTTAAACTGGTTGGCCATTTTACAGCCAACCAGTTAATGTATATATTTTTATAATTTATTGCCTATTTTTCAGTTTTATATGTTTACGTTTGCTGTCTGCGAGGCCGATCTCTTTACAGTCGGCCACGGGGACGGTATTCTAATTAGTACGCTAGTATTTTATTGTGCTGTCTCTGTGGCCGACCCCTTTACAGTCGGCCACACAGACGGCAATTTTGCCACGTTGTCACGCCTGGTTGTTGTTAGGGCGCTAATGACCCCGTCGCGACGCGCCTTAAAACCCGAATAACAACAACAACAACAACATGTTCTGGTACACTATACTGGGGCTTCTCACTGCTGGCAATAATGCTGCCATCTCTCTGTCATATTGAATAGCTCAAAAGATGTCCAGAGTTGCAACTGCCACCTCACAGCTGACAACAGGGTTTGTAAGACGAGCAAGTAATCTCGCATTTCTACAACCTTCAAAGTGCTCCCCTGGCACCTCATTGCAGTCTCCTCTTTTTTCAACACTGTCAAGCCTCAGGAAGAACTCTCCTCCCAATGGGCTGTCTCCATCCACCAATCTTGCAGCAAACCAGATTCTTTTGTTGATTGGGGATATAATACGAAACAGATTCACAAGACTTCAGAGTTGAGTAACCCCGCAGGGGCCTGGTACGCAAGTGCCACGTACGGGTTTGGCGAACCCGCGGTGCCTGAGCTGGAAACTTGTGAGCGCCGCAAGTTTCCCACACCGTAAACTCCTACCATGCTTCAATGACCACCGTAGGGTGTGGCGGTGGAACGTTGTGTGCCTAGGAGAACGGGGATCTTGGCTTCATCGCCCGGATCGCGAGGACGGTACAAACCTCTATAAAAAAAACCCTCAACCTCAAGGTCGGACACGTGTCGAGGAGGCGGATGAGTGGTGAGGACAAACCACCCGCTAACGTGCAACCTCAGGGGCACCTGCGCACCCCTGTTGTATAAGCATTCCTATATAACATGTTTTTGCTCGTGGGACCAAAATTCCTTCTCACAAACAAAAACAAAACCCCTGCGGCCCGGGTGTGTCGCAGGCAAATAAAAATACACCCAGTTCCAAAAAGCGGGCGAGGGTTGAAAGCCCTCCTCCTGAACAAAGTAATAGTAACGGCAAGGGTTTTCTTATAGATAACGCCTTCGTTATAATGACACGGGTGGAGGGATCTTTTGAGAAGGTCTCTCCATTTTATGTAAACAAAGGTTTAGAGGGTATTGCGGGTACCCTCAAATCGGTAAAAAGCTGAGGAACGGGACTCTGCTTTTGCAAACATCCACCCAAAAGCAAGCTGTCCAACTCCTTAAGTGCGAGAAGCTCGGGGAGTTCGCAGTAAAGTGCGAACTCCATAAAACTCTAAACTCTAGTAAAGGTGTCATCACCTGCAGAGACCTTATAGATTTAGAGACCGAGGAACTCCTTAAGGAGTAGTCTACAGAACATGTGGTCGAGGTTCGTCAGATTAAACGAAGGGTTAACGGCAGTCATGAGAAGACAGCACCGAGCGTGGTTGTGTAACGGATAGCGTTCTGGCCTCGCATTCGGGAGGACGGCGGTTCGAATCCCCGTCCGGGCATCCAGATTTGGGTTTTCCATGGTTTCCCCATATCACTCCAGGTGAATGCCGGGATGCTTCCTTCAAAAGGCCATGGCCGAATTCCTTCCCATTCCTTGCCCCCATCCTTTCCCGTCTCTAAAGACCACGTTGTTAAAAAGGGACGTTAAACTGTTACAAAAAAAAAAAAAAAAAAAAAAGAGAGAGAAGACAGCCACCTTCGTCCTGACGTTCGACACTCCGACGTTGCCCAAAAACATCAAGGCAGGATATCTGAATCTGAATATTCGCCCGTATGTGCCGGACCCAATGCGCTGCTTTAAGTGCCAGCGGTTCGGCCATACGACGGCGACCTGCAAGGGTAACCCCACCTGTGGGAAGTGCGGAAAGGCGGCTCATGAGCCAGGCACGAGCTGCACGCTCCCACAGGTGTGTGTCAACTGCTCCGGGGCACATCCAGCCTGGAGCAGGGAGTGTCGATTGTATCTGGAGGAAAAAAAGATACAGGAGTTGAAAACGAAAGAGCGGATTTCGTATGGCGAAGCCAAGAAGCAGTATAAGGCTCTGGCTCCACCGGTCCTTCGCTACCAGCTTCGCGAAGACGTTATCAACTCCCGTCAGGAAAGAAAGTGTCGCTACCCAGACGTCCGTTGCGGACATGGGCACAAGTCCAATGTGCTCATGTCAGTGCAGATGTGGTGCCACACCCATCAAGGTTATTACACCTAGGACCTCGGATGTGGGTAGCAACACTCTGACAAACTCGACCACATCGACAGCAAGTTCAGCAAGTCCACCAGTAAAAGCACAGCCATCCGTTACAGTAGCTACAGTCGTGGGTGCCTCTGCAACAGCAGAAAAGGCACCCATTGCAGAAGCATTACCTGCAGCAGATGTAGCAAAGGCAACGCCATCTGCCAGCAACGCCATCTGCCAGTAGCGGATGGCAAACTGTGCAGAAAGTTCGGGGTCCGAAATTCAAACATACGGACCCCACCATGTTCTTGAAGTCCCCTTCTACATCTCCTCCCAGTTCCCCAACTGGCAGGGAGAAGAAGGGGAATAGGCCTCGGCGGAAGAAAAGTCTGCACGACTCCGAGGCCTTAGAACAAGTGTCGTCTTCGGACCCAGAAGATGACATAATGCTGGTGGATGAACATAGTTCCGTTCCTCAGCAATCGCATGCGCAGGACCCACCCGACCCGGGGCGGGTGGTTTTAAATAGGTAGGATGGCTCCCATAATTCAGTGGAACCTTAACGGCTTTCAGGCTCACAAAGAGGAAGTCCAACTCTTAGCACGGTCTGATCCTTTGTGTCTCTGTCTGCAAGAGACACATTTCAGACCGCTACACCAGCCAGTGCTAAGAGGATACGACATATTCTGAAAGGACGATACCGAGGGTGATCGAGCTAAGGGAGGAGTGGCGGTGTTGGTCCGAAACACTGTCCACTCCGAACCCGTTGCTCTCACTTCCACATTACAAGCAGTAGCGGTGAAAATACACGGTCCAATCCAACTGACCGTATGCTCTGTCTATCTGCCACCCAGTGTGTCTGTCGGCTACGACGACATGGTTGGGATTATACGACAACTCACTCGGCCCTTTCTCCTTTTGGGAGATTTCAACGCCCACAGTGCGTTGTGGGGTTCCACCACCGATTGCCCCCGGGGCCGAGTGGTTGGTAGATTGATAGAGCAGGAGGAAATTTGTATCCTGAATACATGGCAAATGACTCATTTCACCACTGCTACCGGTACGTCTTCTGCCATTGACCTTTCCTTGTGTTCCCCCGCAATAGCGGACTCCGTGCAGTGGGAAGTGGATCGCGACCTACATGGTAGCGACCACTTCCCAATTTGGATGCACGTCGAGTGTGAACGTGGAGGAGGAAATAACCGACGTAAATGGAACGTCAGTTGTGCAGATTGGCAGCTCTACTGTCGTGCTGTACAACTGCAACCCTGTGGCAGTTTACAGGAGAAGGTGAATCACTTGAAGGAAGTGATTCACCGTGCAGCTGACGTTTCCATGCCGAAGAGCTCCGGAACGCTGCGAAGGACGCCCGTCCCCTGGTGGAACGATGAATGTCGTTCCGCCATCCAGGGTCGCCGACGGGCATTGCGTCGTTTTAGGTTGCGTCCAACATCTGACAACCTAGCAGCGTTCCGTATTGCCAGAGCTAAGGCGCGTCGAGTTATTAAGGAGAGCAAGAAGAGGTCATGGCAGAACTTTGTGAGCAATATAAATCGTTCCACGCCTTCGTCGAAAGTATGGGAGTCCATTCGCCGTATATCTCGAAGGTACTCCCGCCCACCGGTATCTGGTTTACTGGATCACGGCCTTGTAATTACCGACGAACGAAGCATAGCGCAGCTGATGGCGGAGAACTTCGCCGCCATCACTTCGTCCGCTAATTTTGACCCTCGGTTTCAGCTTCCAATACAGAGGCCTACAACTGCCCATTTACATCTTGGGAGCTGGAGTCAGCGTTGAACAGCGCAAATGACACTGCTGCAGGGCCTGATCTGATCCAGTACCAGATGCTGAGGCATCTCGGTAAGGATGGTAAAAAGTACCTTCTAGATATTTTTAACGATATTTGGACCGGAGGACACTTCCCCGACTCGTGGAAAGAAGCAACACTGATTCCTATTTTAAAGCCTGGAAAGGATAAGTTGTTGCCAGGTAGTTATCGTAGTATTGCCCTGACAAGCTGCGTGGGGAAGACACTGGAGAGGATGGTAAACCGCCGCCTCGTCTGGTGTCTTGAATCCCATAATCTGCTGAGCCGCTTTGAGTGTGGATTCAGGAAGTTCCGTTCCACCATGGACAACCTGATCCTCCTGGAGGCGGCAATACAGGATGCGTTCATCCTCAGCCAACACCTTGTGGGCGTCTTTTTCGATCTCGAAAAGGCCTACAATACTACCTGGCGGCATGTTATTTTAAAACAGTTGCACGAATGGGGTTTTAGGGGTAACCTGCCCCGTTTTTTAAAATCATTCTTATCAGGTCGTTGCTTCCGGTACCGAGTTGGTGGTGAAGTGTCGGATCTTTTTATACAGGAAAAACGATGATCCTCAAGGGTCAGTTTTAAGTGTAACTCTTTTCGCTATTGCAATAAATAGCATTTTAAACGTTATAAGGAGTCATATAGGGTACTCCTTATATGTGGACGATTTTTTAATATTTATTGCTTCATCCAGCCTGAAAAGCGCTGAGCGGCAGTTGCAACTCACGCTGAACAGGCTGGATGAATGGTCAGTGCACACTGGTTTTCGTTTCTCTGCCGAGAAAACCCGGTGTGTACTTTTTAGTCGTAGTATGACTCTTTTACCAGAGCCTCACCTAACCTTGAGGAACACCGTTTTACGTTTTATTGACACTGTTCGGTTTCTGGGCCTTATTTTAGACGCTAGGCTAACCTGGCTGCCACATCTTAAAGATGTGAAAGCCAGAGCCTCTAAAGCTCTTAATGTTTTAAAATGCCTGTGTGGCAGGTCATGGGGCGCTGACCGCTCCTGCTTGCTACAATTTTACAGAGCCTTTGTACGGTCGCGGCTGGAATACGGTTGTATCGTTTATGGTTCGGCACGGGACAGTTATCTCTGTATACTGGATAGTGTCCACCATGCAGGAGTTCGGCTCGCCACGGGTGCATATCGCACCAGCCCTATTGTCAGCATTTGCGTTGACTCGGGCGAGCCGTCGCTTACCATCCGCCGGCAACTCCTCATGGTGCGGCACTACCTGCACGTTGCCATAACACCTGGCAGTCCCGTGTACGACATAGTTCTACACCCCAACCACGAGCGGCTCTATGCCAACCGGCAAAGAGCCACTAAACCTTTTAGTTACCGTACAAGGGCTATTTTAGAACAATATGGATTAGAGCTTCCATCTTTTTATCACCAGGGTTGGAGTAAATCTCCCCTCTGGCTTTTAAAGAGGCCCAGAATAATTTTAGACCTGTCTCGGTACAACAAAGTTTGTACCGCTGACAGTGTTTTTAATAATATTTTTAGAGACATTCTAAATGAGCATCATACGTTCACCCCGGTGTATACGGATGGGTCTAAGCAGGCTAATGGAGTTGGCTGCTCCGTAGTGTTCCCTCGAGCGACTTACACATTCAAACTGGACAGCAGGTGCAGCGTTTTTACTGCCGAGTGCTACGCTGTGCTAATGTCGCTGCAGCATATGAAAGCAAATCGCGATAAGTGTTTCATCATATGCTGTGTGTCCCTCAGCTGTATTCAGGCCATAGGTAATATGTACCCAGCAGACCGTCTAGTCCAGGACATCCAGGACGCCCTCCTTTCGCTTCAATCTCGTGGAAAGGAGGTATTATTCTGCTGGGTACCGGGCCATGTGGGAATCAGGGGGAACGAGGCAGCAGATGAAGCTGCCAAGTTAGCCTGTGACAAGGTCCGAAAGTCAGACCGTGCCTCGGCGGTGAAGAGATTTGTTTTTGATATTTGGCAGAGGCAGTGGCTGGAAGTCGAGCATAATAAGCTCCGGCAGGTCAAGCCGACCGTTCAGCCGTGGAGCAGCTCCTTCCAGCGGGCGAGGAGGGATGAGGTTCTCCTTACTCGCCTCCGTATAGGGCACTGTCCTCTTACTCATAGTTTCCTTCTCCGCCGAGAGGACCCTCCGGAATGTGATGCTTGTGGCGTACCTTTGACGGTACGCCACATTTTAACCGAATGTATATTGGTTTTAGATTTAAGGGCAGACGTTAGCTTAGACAATGATCTGTCCCTTATTTTAAGCGATGACCGTGACAACGTGGCTAAGGTTTTAAAATTTTGCAGCTTGGCCGGTCTTGTCCCAAAAATTTTGGGCTGATCGGCCTAGGTTTTAGATTGGATTAGTGGCCATTTACAGCCACTAATCCAAGTACTGTTTTTTCTTATGACACTGCTTATATGGCTGGCCTCTTTACAGCCAGCTAGCTAACGCGTTTTTTTAAACTGGTTGGCCCTTTTACAGCCAACCAGTTAATATATATTTTTTTATGATTTTAGATTGCTGTCTGCGTGGCCGATCTCTTTACAGTCGGCCACGCGGACGGTATTTTAATTAGTGTGCTAGTATTTTATTGTGCCGTCTCTGTGGCCGACCCCTTTACAGTCGGCCACACAGACGGCAATTTTGCCACGTTGTCACGCCTGGTTGTTGTTAGGGCGCTAATGACCCCGTCGTCGACGCGCCCTAAAACCCGAATAACAACAACAACAGAGTTGAGTGACATGATAGTTTGATAGGCTGGCCAAGTCCCCTCCTGCTGTCATGCACACTGGGTCTTGGTAAAGCTGTGTTGCTTCTCAAAAGCTGGTTGCAACAGTCCCCAATGTTTTTACACCCACGGCATATCTCCCAAAAAATATCTTCTGCAGTGTCACCAGTGAAGTACCAGATGCCCACAGTGCTTCCAATCATGTACATGCCTCACCCTTCATTCTGATAACTGCCTGGCAAGCAGGCCCAACAAATGGTATTATTCGCTTGCAGAGTTTTTCTGCTGAACAAACATCTTTACTAGCTCATAACGGTTTGGCACCTTAATTCTTACTACATGTGTCAGTGATCTGCCGAAACCTTTTGAAATACATGGCTGACCACCTTTCATTGTTCATTACCCAAAATATTTAAGCAATTTCCACCAGTTCACTAGCTGCTCATTACAAGTTGCTTATCCTCAGTAACTTTTCCCCTTGTTTCCCCATTATTATCTTACTTTCAATTTCCTAACGTAGCCTTAGAAATGCCTGCTTGCATAATTCAGTGTTTCCCTTTTAGCTGTAATATTCATGATTAAATCTTACATTCCCTTTTTCCTGATATCAGTTTATATTTAGTTGTTTTGTACATTCTCTACTGCCTAGCTGCTGCTTTACTCCATTACAATTTCTTCTTACTTATCTCTCCATCCTCCTCAATTCGCTAATTGAAAATTAGGTTCTATTCATTCTTATTTGTTTTAGAATAATCATTGCTTTCCCTATTATTATTATATATTTAACTCCAGTGCATTTTTATCCTGATAAACTCGTTTTCCTTTAAAATATCTCTTCAATTCTGTAATTTATGTGTGCTTATAATTACACCTAAATCCATCTCCTTTTTTGGCAAATGGTTCATTCTATATACACCAGAACTGCTTCATGATCACTTATTCCCTCTGTGACTAATACAACACATAGTTCATTATCATCTTTTTTATGGAATTTTCCCACTTTGACAGGTCAGCCCTGGCACTTTCTCTTTCCAGAGGCTTCTGTTTATTTTTGAAAAAAATATTTATCAGACTTACAAATTACTAGGCCTGTCATGGGGGAGCAGACATGTTGCCATCTCTCCTCAAAATGTGTAACTATGTTCTTGTGTAGTAAGTGTATTTTTGTTCGTGTAAGGTATAGTTTATGAAGCAGAGTTTGGGGACCATCCCAGCATTTGGCTTGATGATTGTGGAAAACTGCCTAAAAACTTCAAACAGGGTGGCCGGTATGTGGGGGGCCAGGACTCAAACCAAGCCACATTGTACCTCCCAATCCAGTGTGGTCCTATAACCGAAGAAAGCTATTGTCCTACCTCTATTAAAACTGGTAAAGGAATATTTGTAGGAGTACAAATTTGCTGAAATTCCTTCAGATCTACCCAGATAGAAGGAAACGCATATTATATCATGTGTTTAAGTAAACCTCCATTCGGTTCCATCCCATGGGGAAATGATGTGGTCTTCACAGTTCTCAGTTTTGTGTGAATTGAAAAATGAAGTGATAGATGCAGTTACTAAGTTTTTCTGGAATATGATTACTAATATTATTACAATGGCATCGACAACTGACCTTGCATGATTGTTATGGGCCATCTCAAGTTGACAGTAGCTGGAAGCACTCTGGTTGGTCAAAATCGTTATTTAGATGTGGAGCAGCTATTTCCATTTAGTGAGGAGGAATGAATTACTCCTTGCGTTCTTGATATAAGGACACTGCTGGCACACAGTGATAAGGAAACCCTGTTCCTTGTCTACTGATAACTAAATTGTTGAAATACCTCAGGACCAATCACCACTTTCATTATCATAATAAGCAAAAGTAGACGTTTACTAGTATTTACAGTTATTTTATGACTGTTTGCTGTGATATTTTCTGACTAATTATTGACAATATATACTTCTGGAATTTAATTTTTTTACACACGTTTCTGTTTTATGTTTTTATTTTAATTGTATAGGTGTAGATGCCAACTCATCCCTTATATCGTGGTTCTGGGATGTAATGGAGGAATTCACGAATCAAGAACGTTCTCTCTTCTTACGCTTTGTTTGGGGCAGAACGAGACTTCCTCGAACGATTGCTGACTTTCGAGGGCGTGACTTTGTGCTGCAGGTTTGTTAATTGTATTTTGTTGACTGATCATATTAATAAAATAATGTGAATTAATGCCTTAAATTTTTTATTTAGGTTTTAGATAAATATAATCCACCTGATCATTTTCTGCCAGAAAGCTACACATGTTTCTTCCTGCTGAAAATGCCAAGATACTCGTGTAAGGTATGGAAATTCTATGTTATTTTTGCTGTGCATATTAATTGCTTTTGTAGATTAAATTTAACAGTTCTGTGAAGAAAAAATTATTCTTTTGAATTTAGGACACCATCATATTATACTTAGCAGCAACCCTATGAGTACCTGCTGTGTGTATAATTGTCATCTAAGTCATTACGTATTTACATAACATATTTTGCTTATTATATCTTCAATACATCACATTAGTATATCTGTAACAGTTTAGGCACCATGTACCAAGAAGGCCTATATCATGCCTGTTTTTATTGACTTACTTTACCAAAATTGTCGCTGCTAAAAAAATTAATGTTTCTACCATTATGAGACATACACTAAAACCTGACCAGATAGTTAGCCAATAATTGAGGCCAGGTCCGTAAGTGCCATCTACGAGTCTGTTGGTACCAAGACTGGAAACTGACGACTGTCATGTTTCCCAACACTATGCTGAAGCATGGCAAATACAATATATCAGTTAGTAGTTATTGTTGTCCTTTGTTGACATAGGCACTGGAGAAGACAGTAAATAGCTGCCTCAACTCATTCCTCAAAACCACTA
The DNA here is from genome assembly GCA_031002005.1 of Vandiemenella viatica. NCBI lineage: Eukaryota > Metazoa > Arthropoda > Insecta > Orthoptera > Morabidae > Vandiemenella > Vandiemenella viatica. The sequence continues at coordinate 288,076,611 of CM061921.1, forward strand.
ATGTCCTAAGCATTGGCGGATCCAGGATTTTGATTTGGGGGAGGCTTGACTTGGGCAAGGGTCGGAATAATGTGAGCTGAAATAGGAGAGGAGGGGGGGGGGTAGTTCGATGACAGATGTTATCTCAACATTTTGTTACAGATGACAACCCTTAAAAAGAACAGTAGAGCAAACAAAAAAGTCTCTAAAAATACGATGTTGGGGGTGGAACTCTAGATGTTTTTTTGGGGGGGGAGGGGGGCACTTGAGCCCCTTAGCTGCCTCCTCCTAGATCCGCCACTGCTCATAAGTATCTTTCATTGTGAATTTGGTAAATTCTTTTCCACCTCGGATAACCTGGTACATATGGTAATTCTAGTACAGAACACTTTCTTCTGTATCCAATACCTAACAGCAGTGTTTTTAATTCTTTAAAAGGCCTTTGACGTAGCCTAACATAATTATATTTTACAACTACTACATCATAGGGGATTTCTCTTAGCATCTTTTTATTCTTGTCTGTGTGGCCGACCCCTTTATGGTTGGCCATGCAGACGGTAATTATGATCAGTTTTAAGTCACGCTGTCATTTCAGGGTTTATTCAGGGCGCTAATAACCCAGTCGTTGACACGCCCTAAAGCATCATCAACAACAACAACATCATGTTCTTGTTACAGTCCTTTTCAAATAATGTTATTTCTGCTACTGAGATGGGAATGTAACATTAGAGTTTTTTTATTTTAAAAGATGAGATGTTGAGGTTCGGTTTTTAAGTGTTATAATATTTGATATAGAAATTCAAATCAGTTATAGCATGTAACAGGTATGATAAATGATAGTTGAAAGCATGCTTTCATTATACTCCGCGAACAACACTTTTATCAATCCTGACCAACCTAAAGACCCCACAGGGGCCTGGTACGCAAGTGCCAGGTACGTGTTTGGAGAACCCGCGGTGCCCAAGCTGGAATCTTGTGAGCACCTCAAGTTTCCCACACCGTAAAATCCTACCATGCTTCAATGACCAACGTAGGGCGTGAGGGTGGAACTTTGTGAACCTAGGAGAGCGGGGATATTTTATTAATCGCCCGGATCGCTAGGACAGTACAAACCTCTATTAAAAAAAACCTCAACCTAAAGGTCAAACAGGTGCCGAGGAGGTGAATGGGTGATGAGGGAGATCACTCGCTAGTGTGCAATCTTAGGGGCATCTGCACACCCCTGTTGTATTAGCATTTCTTTTTATACTGCAATACTCGTGGAACCAAAATGCAAGCCCCCAAATCCAATTTAAAAAAAAAAAACCTGTGGTATGGGTGTGCCGCAGGATAATATAAATACACCCAGTTCAAAGAAGCGGGTGAGGGTTGATAGCCCCCCCCCCCCACTTCTGAAACTGAATATAACAGAAAAGCTTGTTCGCTTGCAAACACTTTTATTATAATGGAAAGGCTTAAAGGAAATTTTGTAAAAGTTCACTCTTCTACGTTTCAAAAGGTTTGGGAGGTCATGGGGGAACTTCAAATTTGGTTAAAAAGCTCAGGAGCGGGACACTGGCTGCTGGAAACAACCACCAGTAAATAGGCTACCCTACTGCTTAATTGTCAGAAGCTCGGAGAGTTCGCCGTAAAATGCAAACTCCATAAGTCCCTAAATTCCAGTAAAGGCGTCATCACCTACCATGATGTCATGGATTTGGGGACAAATGAGCTTCTTAAGGAATGGAAATCAGAGAAAATGATTGAGGTATGTCAGATCACACTAAGGGTGAATGGCAATCTTGAAAATACTGCCACCTTCATCCTGATGTTTGACACTCCAGTATTGCCAAAGAACATCAAGGCCGGATATCTAAAACTGAATATCTGGCTGTGTTTTCCGGACTTGATGTTTTCATTGTCAGCGGTTCAGACATTCCATGGCATCATGTAAGGGCAGCCCCACCTTTGGTAAGGGAGGCAAGAAGGCACATGAGCCCGGTGTCAGTTGTACGCTATCACAGGTGTGCGTCAACTGCTGCGGATCACACCCATCCTGGAGTAGGGAGTGTCAAGTGTATCTTGAAGAGTGCAAGATACAAGAGCTGAAGACCAAAGAACAGATTCCTTATGGGTAGGCTAAAAAGAAGGCAAAAACGCTCGCCGCTCCAATTTTTGCAATGAGTTTTGCTAAGATGGCTACAGATCCCATCAGGAAACAAAGTGTTGCTACTCAGACGTCCGTTGTACGTGTTCATGTCAATTCAAATGCGATGCAAAACCCACAAAGGTCGTACCATCTAACACCATGGATGTTGGTAGCAACACATCTGTGACCTCGATCACACTAGCAGCAGCAGCAGCATATGTTCCACCAGTAGCAGCAGTTAAAGCCACTGCACCTCCAATTCCTCCACGTGCAGTGACAGGAGTAGCAACATTATCAGCTACCATTGCAAATGGAGGTGATCAAAAGATCCGGGGCCCAAAGTTTCGGCAGATGGACCCAACTTAGTTTGTAAAATCACCCTCTTCATCACCTCCCAGGCTAACCTGGTGGAAGGGAAAAAAGGGGAAAGAGGGTGAGGAAGGAAAAAGCTAAACAGGTGTTTGTTGAGTTTACTGAGTCGGAGATGTTTGTCTCTTCGGAGCCAGAAGAAACTGAAATGCTGGTGGATGAGACTGGTCCCGTTCCTCAGCAGACAGCAACCGAATACCCACCCGAACTGGAGCGGGTGAAACTAAACATGTAGGATGGCTCCCATACTCCAATGGAACATTAATGGTTTTATGGCTCATAAAGAGGAATTACAACTCTTAGCATGGTCTGATCCTTTGTGTCTCTGTCTGCAAGAGACACATTTCAGACCAGCTCACCAACCTGTGCTAAGAGGTTATGATGTTTACTGCAAGGATGATACCGAGAGTGATCGAGCGAAGGGAGGAGAGGCTCTGTTTGTTCGAAACACTGTCCACTCCAAACCTATTGCTCTCACCTCTGATCTACAAGCAGTGGCAGTAAGGATACACGGTCCTATTAAACTGACTGTATGCTCCATTTATCTACCTCCGAATGTGCCCGTCGAGTATAACTAACTTACCAACATATTGCGGTAGCTTACTCAGCCATTCCTCCTCGTAGGAGACTTCAACGCACATAGTGCGTTGTGGGACTTGAACACCAATTGCACCAGAGGCTGAGTAATTGGTAGATTAATGGAGCAGGAGAACATTTGTATCCTGAATACAGGACAAATCACCCACTTCACCACAGCTTCCAGATCATGCTCTGCCATTGAATTTTCTTTGTGTTCTCCCTCAATTGCGGACTCCATGCAGTGGGAGGTGGATCGCGACCTTCACAGAAGCAACCACTTCCCTATTTGGATGCACGTTGAGTGTGAATGTGGAGGAGGTAATAACCGGCGCAAATGGAACATCAGTGGTGCAGATTGGCAGCTCTTCTACCATGCTGTACTACTACAACCCTGTGATAGTATACAGGAGAAGGTGAATCACTTCACAGAAGTGAATCACCATGCAGCTGACGTTTCCATGCTGAAAAGCGTCAGAGCGCTGCGAAGGACGCCTGTCCTCTGGTGGAATGACGAATGTTGTTCCGCTATCCAGGTTTGCAGACGGGTGTTGCGTCGTTTCAGGTTGTACCCAACCTCTGACAACCTGGCAGCGTTCCGTATTGCCAGAGCCAAGGCGCGTCAAGTTATTAAGGAGAGCAAGAAAAGGTCTTGGCAGAATTTTGTGAGCACTATCAATCATTCCACAAGTTCATCAAAAGTATGGGAATCAATCCGTCATATATCTGGAAGGTACTCTCACCCGCTAGTATCTGGGTTTCTGGATCAGGGACGTGTAGTTACCGACGAATGAAGCATAGCTCAGCTGATAGCAGAGAACTTCGCTGCCATCACTTCATCTACCAATTTTGATCCTCGGTTCCAGCAACATAGGGTTGCTGCTGAGAGGCACATGCTGTGCTTCCATTCGTCATATGCAGAGGCATATAACAGCCCATTCTCATCCTGGGAGCTGGAGTCGGCCTTAAACAGTGCCAACGACACCACTCCTGGGCCTGATATGATCCAGTACCAGATGCTGAAGCATCTTAACAAAGATGCTAAGGAGTACCTTTTAGATATTTTAATCAAATTTAAACCAGAGGACACTTCTCCGACTCGTGTAAAGAAGCAACATCGATTCCTATTTTAAAACTTGGAAAGGGTAAGTTGTTGCCAGGTAGTTATAGTAGTATTGCCCTTAAAAGTTGCGTGGGGAAGGTCCACTAGAGAGGATGGTAAATCGCTGCCTCGTCTGGTGTCTGGAATCCCAAAATCTTCTTAGCCGCTTTCAGTGTGGATTCAGGAAGTTCCGTTCCACCTTGGACAACCTGATCCTACTGGAAGCGGCAATTCAAGATGCCTTCATCCACAGCCAACTCCTCGTTGGTGTGTTTTTCGATATCAAGAAGGCATACGATTCTACCTGGCGGCATGTTATTTTAAAACAATTACAAAATTGGGGTTTTAGGAGAAACCTGCCCCGTTTTTTTAAATCATTTTTATCTGGTTGTTGCTTCCGGTACCGAGTCGGTAGTGATCTTTTTATTCAGGAATACGATACTCCTTATATGTGGATGACTTTTTATTTTTTTGTACAGTGTCCAATCTGAGAAGCGCTGAGTGGCAGCTGCAACTCGCACTGAACGGGTTGGATGAATGGTCAGTGCAGACCGGTTTTCGTTTCTCTGCCAAGAAAACCCGGTGTGTAGTTTTTACTCATAGTAGAAGTCTTTTACCAGAGCCCTACCTTCCCTTGAGGAACATCGTTTACATTTTACAGAATCTGTCCAGTTACTGGGCGTCATATTAGACAGTAGGCTAACCTGTCTACCACATCTTAAAGATGTGAAAGCCAGAGCCTCAAAAGCTTTAAGTGTTTTGAAATGTCTGTGTGGCAGGTCATGGGGCACTGTCCGCTCCTGCCTGCTACAATTTTATAGAGCCTTTGTATGGTCGTGTCTTGAATATGGCTGCATCGTTTATGGATCGGCACGGGACAGTTATCTGCGGATGCTGGATGGTGCCCACCAAACAGGTATTCGGCTCGCCACAGGTGCTTACCTCACCAGTCTGATTGTCAGCATTTGTGCTGACTCTGGCGAGCCGTCGCTTGCCATCCGCTGTCGTCTTCTCATGTTGCGACACTACCTACACATCACCATAACACCAGGCAGTCCTGTACATAATCTAGTTATGTATCCAGACTTCGAAAGGCTATATACCAATCATCATAGAGCGACTAAACCGTTCAGCTACCGTAGAAGGGCTATTTGAAAGGAATATGGCTTTGAACTGCCCGCTTTTTTTCACCAGGGTTGGAGTAAATCTCCTCCCTGGCTTTTAAAGAGGCCAAGAAGAATTTTAGACCAGTCTCAGTATAACAAACTGTTTACCTCTGACAGCGTTTTTATTAATATATTTAGAGACATTTTAAATCAGTATCACATGTTTACCCCAGTGCATACGGATGGGTCTAAGCAGGCTAACGGAGTTGGCTGCTCCGTAGCATTCTCTCGAGCGACTTACATATACAAAATGGATGGCTGGTATAGCGTTTACACCGCTGAGTCTCACGCTGTCTTAAAATCGCTCCAACATATGAAAGTAATGTGCAATAAGAGATTCATCATATGCTGTGATTCCCTCAGCTGTATTCAAGCCTTAGAAAATATGTACCCAGCAGACCGTCTAGTCCAGGGTATGCAGGACGCCCTCAAATCCCTTGGGAAGGAGGTTTTATTCTGCTGGGTACCAGGCCATGTGGGAATCAGGGGAAATGAGGCAGCTGATGTAGCTGCCACGTTTGCCTGCGACAAGGTCGTAACTGACTTTGCTCCGGTCAAAAGTCAGACCTTGCCTTGGCGGCAAAGAGAATTGTTTTTGAGGGATGGCAGAGCCGGTGGCTGGAAGTCGAGCATAATAAGCTCCGGGTGGTCAAACCTACCATTCAGCCATGGAGCAGCTCCTTCCAGTGGACGAGGAGTAATGAGGTTCTCCTTATTCGCCTCCATATAGGGCACTGTCCTCTGACTCATGGTTTCCTTCTCCACTGAGAGGACCCTCTGAAATGTGATGCTTGTGGCGTACCTTTGACTGTGTGCCACATTTTAACTCGCTGTGTGATATTTTTAGATTTAACGGCAGACATTGGCCTAGCCAACGATCTGTCCCTTATTTTAAATGACAACAGTGACAATGTGGCCAAGGGTTTAAAGTTTTGTAGCTTAGCCGGTCTTGTCCCAAAGTTTTGGGCAGATCAGCCTAGGGTTTAGATTGGATTGATGGTCTCTTCCAACCATCAATACAAGAACCTTTCTTTCATTTAATTTTTTTATATCTGGCTGGCCCTTTTAATGCCAGCCACCCCATAGGGACCTGGTACGCAAGTGCCAGGTATGGGTTTGGTGAAGCCGCGGTGCCCGAGCTGGAAACTTGTGAGCGCCGCAAATTTCCCACACCGTAAACTCCTACCATGCTTCAACGACCACCGTAGGGTGTGGCGGTAGAACGTTGTGTGCCTAGGAGAACGGGGATCTTGGCTTAATCACCCGGATCGCGAGGACGGTACAAACCACTATAAAAAAAACCTCAACCTCAAGGTGTGACACGTGCCGAGGAGGTGCATGGGTGAGAGGAAGTTCACTCGTTAACGTGCAACCTCATGGGCAACTGCACACCCCTGTTGTATTAGCACTTCCTCCTAAATTCTCATACTCGTGGGACCAATATGAGAGCTAAAAATTTTAAAATCCCCCTTGAGGCTCGGGTGGACCAAAAGGGTCATCTAACACCCATCCAACAAAGAAAAGAGCCAGGATTGCTAGCCCTCCTGCTGCAACCGACTCTGAGGGCTTTAACAGAAAAGCTGTTTTTTTTAAACACTTTTATTATAATGTCTAGGAGCGAGGAATCCTTCGGAAAGGTATCCCCGTTTTATATAAATAAAGGTCTGGTACTGACACTAAATTCTGTGAAAAAACTGAGGAATCGGACGCTGCTGCTGGAAACATCTACCAGTAGGCAGGCCTCCCAACTCGTTAATTTGTGAGAAACTCGGGGAGTTCGCCGTGAAATGCGAACTCCACAAATCTTTAAATTGTAGTAAAGGCGTGATAACCTGCCGGGATATAATGGACCTAGGGACAGAGGAACTAATTAAGGAGTGGAAGAGTTAAAAAGTGGTCGATGTACGTCAGATCACATGAAGGGTGAAATTCAGTATTGAAAAGACTGCCACCTTCGTCCTGACGTTTGACACTCCAACGTTACCAAAGTCAATAAAAGCTGGCTACTTGCATCGTAATGTTCGCTCGTATGTACCGAACCTGATGCGCTGCTTCAAATGCCAATGGTTCGGTCATACGACGGCAAACTTCAAGGGTAACCTCACCTGTGGTAGATGCGGAACGGCTACTCACGAGCCGAGTACTGAGTGCATCTTTCCACAAGTGTGCGTGAAATGCTCAGAGCGCATCCAGCCTGGAGCAGGGAGTGTCGAGTGTATCTCGAAGAACAGAAGATACAGGAGCTAAAGACCAAAGAGCGAATACCTTATGGTGAGACTAAGAAGAAAGTTATGGCTTTGGCCGCACCCATTTTCGCCTCTAATTTTGCCAAGATGGCTTCAGCGCCCGTCAGGAAACAAAGTGTTGCTACCCAGACGTCTGTTGCAGACATGAGCACAAGCACTACGTCTTCATGTCAATGTAAATGTGGTGCAAAACTCACAAAGGTCGTTACGTCTAAGACCGCGGACATTGTTAGCAACACGTTTGTGACCTTGACCACACCAGCAGCAGCAGCAAATGTTCCACCAGCACCAGCAGTTAAAGTAGTCGGTGTACCTCCAATTCCTCCACGTGCAGCACAGGGGGTAGCTACCACTCCTAATGGAGGAGATCAAAAGATCCGGGGCCCGAAGTTTTGGCAGACGGACAAGACCCAGTTTATTAAATCCCCCTCTTCGTCTCCTCCCAGACTGCCCCGCAGTAGGGAGAGTAAGGGGAGATGGCAGAGGAAGAATAAGAGATGTCTGTCTCCGCTTCCGGGCAGGAAGAAACTGAGATGCTGGTGGACGAGTCTGGTCTCTTTCCTCAGCATGAAGTGGCCGAAAACCCACCCGAACCTGGGCGGGTGAGGTTAAATAGGTAAGAATGGCTCCCATACTTCAGTGGAACATCAACAGTTTTACAGCTCACAAAGAGGAGTTACACCTATTTGCACGGTCTGATCCTTTGTGTCTCCAGTCTACAAGAGAGACATTTCAGATCAACACACCAACCTGTGCTAAGAGGATATGACGTTTACCGTAAGGACGATACCGAGGGTGATAGGGTGAAGGGTGGAGTGGCTGTGTTTGTCTGAAACACTGTCCACTCGGAACCTGTAGTTCTCAGCTCTGATTTACAAGCAGTGGCAGTGAGGGTTCATGGTCTCACTCACTGACAGTATGCTCTATTTATCTACCACCTAACATGCCTGTCAGTTATGACGACATGTTTAACATCATGCAGCAGCTTACTCGGCCATTCCTCCTCCTAGGAGATTTCAACGTTCATAGTGAGCTGTGGGGCTCAAACGCCGATTGCCCCAGAGGCAGAATGGTTGGTAGATTAATAGAGCAAGAGGAAATATAGCATCTTCAATATTGGTGCAATGACACATTTTACAACTGCTTCCGGATCGTCCTCTGCCATTGACTTTTCATTGTGCTCCCCCTCAATCGTGGACTCCGTGCATTGGGAGGTGGATCGTGACCTTCATGGAAGTGACCACTTCCCAAAATGGATGCACGTAGAGTTTGACCATGGAGGAGGCAATAACTGATGCAAATGGAACGTCAGCAACTCTACCGCCGCTCCATTACTCTTAAAGAGTACAACAACATTGAAGAGAGGGTGAATCACTTTACCGAAGTGATTCACCATGCAGCTGACGTTTCCATGCCAGAATGCTGCGAAGGACGCCCGTCCCCTGGTGGAACGACGAATGTCATTCCGCTATTCAGGGTCGTAGACTGGCGTTGCATCGATTTAGGTTGCAGCCAATTTCCGAGAAACTGGCAATGTTCCATATTGCAAGAGCAAAGGCGCGTCATGTTATGAAGGAGAGCAAGAAAAGGTCATGGCAGGCCTTTTTTAGCACAATCAATCATTCCACATCATCATCCAAAGTATGGGAGTCTATCCGCCGTATATCTGGAAGGTACTCCCACCCAAAAGTATCTGAATTACTGGATTAAGGACTTGTAGTTATGACCAACAAAGCATAGCCCAGCTGATGGCGGAGAATTTCGGTGCCTTCACTTCGTCTGCCGGCTTGGACCTACATGTTCAGCAGCGAAGGACTGCTGCTGAGAGGCGCACGCTATGCTTTGACTCGTCGGACACAGAGGTGTATAATAGCCCATTTTCATTCTGGGAGCTGGAGTCGGTACTAAACAGCGCCAATGACACCGCTCCAGGGCTCGATATGATCCAGTACCAGATGCTGTGGCATCTTCGTAATGATGCTAAAGAGTACCTTTTAAATATTTTAATCGTATTTGGACCGCAGTACACATCCCTGACTCTTGGAAAGAAGCAACTCTAATTCCTATTTTAAAACCTGGAAAAGACAAATTGTTGCCAGGTAGTTATCGTACTATTGCATTGACAAGCTGCGTAGGGAAGACACTGGACAGGATGGTGAATCGCAGCCTCGTCTGGTGTCTTCAGTCCCGTAATCTGCTGAGCCGCTTTCAGTGTGGATTTAGGAAGTTTCGTTCCACCTTGGACAACCTGATCCAGCTGGAGGCGACAATACAGGATGCTTTTGTATGCAGCCAACACCTTGTGGGTGTTTTTTTTTTTATATCAAAAAGGCCTACGATACTACCTGGCGGCATGTTATTTAAAACAGGTACACGAATGGGGTTTTAGGGGTAAGCTGCCTCGTTTTTTAAAATAATTTTTATCTGAACGTTGCTTCCAGTACCGAGTCGGTAGTGAAGTGTCTGAGCTTTTTACTCAGGAAAACGGTGTTCCTCAAGGGTCTGTTTTAAGTTTGATCCTATTTGCCATTTCTATTAATAGCATTTCACTTGTAATAATGAGTCCCATACGGTACTCCTTATGTGTGGATGACTTTTTAATTTTTATTGCATCGTCCAGACTGAGAAGTGCTGCGCGGAAACTGCAACTCACGCTGAACAGGTTGTATGAATGGTCAGTGCACACCGGGCTTTCCCCCGCAGGGGCCTGGTACGCAAGTGCCAGGTACGGGTTTGGCGAACCCGCGGTGCCCGAGCTGGAAACTTGTGAGCGCCGCAAGTTCCCCACATCGTAAACTCCTACCATGCTTCAACGACCACCGTAGGGTGTGGCGGTGGAACGTTGTGTGCCTAGGAGAACGGGGGTCTTGGCTTCATCGCCCTGATCGCGGGGACAGAACAAACCTCTATAGAAAAAACCTCAACCTCAAGGTCAGACACATGCCAAGGAGGCGAATGGGTGATGAGGGAAATCAATCGCTAACGTACAACCTCAGGGGCACCTGCTCACCCCTGTTGTATTAGCGCTTCTTTTTAAACTGGTTGTACTCGTGGACCTAAACGAAGTCTTCCACTAAAACCAAAAAACCCTGCGGTACGGGTGTGCTGCAGGTTAATCCCAATACACCCAGTTCTAAGAAGCGGGTGAGGGTCGATAGCCCCCCCTCCCCCCGCTTCTGATGGCAATAGTGACAGAAAAGTTTGTTCGCTTTTATAGTGATGCAGAGGGTGGAAGGAACCTTTGAAAAAGTTTCACCGTTTTATTTCTCAAAGGGGCTAGAGGGTCTAGTAGGGATCCTAAATTCGGTGATAAAGCTGAGGAACGGGATGTTGCTGCTGGAAACTACAACCAGTAATCAAGCTACCCAACTACTGAGAAGTGAGAAGCTCGGGGAGTTCGCAGTCAATTGCGACCAAAACGAAGTCTTCCAATAAAACCACAAAAACCTGTAGTACGGGTGTGCCGCAGGCAAATATAAATACACCCAGTTTTAAGAAGCGGGTGAGGGTTGATAGCCCCCCCCCCCCCGCTTCTGACAGTGTTATAATGGAAAAAGTAGAAGGAACATTTGAGGAGGTGTCACCCTTCTATATTTCAAAGGGTCTAGAGGGTTTAGTTGGTACCCTAAATAATGTAAAAAAAACTGAGGAATGGGACGCTGCTGCTGGAAACAACCACCAGTAAGCAGGTTACCAAACTACTGAATTGTCAGAAGCTCGGAGAGTTTGCTGTAAAATGCGAACTCCATAAGTCCCTAAATTCCAGTAAAGGCATAGTCACCTGTCGTGATGTCATGGATTTAGGGACAGACGAGCTTCTGAATGAGTAGAAAACGGAGAAAGTGGTCGAGGTACGTCAGATCACGCGAATGGTGAATGGCAGTGTTGAAAAAACTGCCAACTTCGTCCTGACGTTTGACACTCCAGTATTGCCCAAGAATATTATGGCTGGATATCTAAACCTGAATGTCCGCCCGTATGTTCCGGACCCGATGCGCTGTTTTCATTGTCAGCGGTATGAACAAACGACGGCGTCATGTAAGGGCAGCCCCACCTGTGGGAATTGCAGCAACGGGGCACATGACTTGGGTGTCAGTTGTACGCTACCAAAGGTGTGCGTCAACTGCTCCGGATCGCACCCGGCCTGGAGTAGAGAGTGTCAAGTGTATTTTGAAGAGCGCAAGATACAGGAGCTGAAGACCAAAGAGTGTATTCTGTACGGGGAAGCTAAAAAGAAGGCCAAGTCGCTCGCCGCTACAATTTTTGGAACTAGTTTTGCTAAGATGGCTTCAGCTCCCGTCAGGAAGCTGAGTGTTGCTACCCAGACGTCCGTTGCAGACATGGGTACAAGAACTTCGTGCTCATGTCAGTGCAGATGCGGTGCCAAACCCACTAAGGTCGTTACGCCCGAGACCGTGGACGTCGGTAGCAGCACGTCTGCTACCTCGACCACACCAGCACCAGCAGTAAATGTTCAACAAGCAACAGCAACATTTAAAGCCACTCCATCTCCAATTCCTCCACGTGCATTGCTCGGAAACGCAACATCTGCTTCCAATGCAAATGGAGTTGATCAAAAGATTGGGGGCCCGAAGTTTCGGCAGATGGACCCGACTCAGTTCGTGAAATCTCCCTCTCCATCCCCTCCCAGGTTACCTGGTAGTAGGGAAAACAAGGGAAAGAGGACGAGGAAGAAGAAAGCCCTAGAGGTGATTGGCGAGTTTGCTGAGTCGGAGATGTGTGTTTCTTCGGAGCCAGAAGAAACTGAAATGCTGGTGGACGAGCCTGGTCTAATTCCTCAGCAGGCAGAGACCAAAGACCCACCCGAACCGGGGCGGGTGAAACAAAACCGGTAGGATGATGGATGGGTGGCCTCTTTACAACCACCCATCCATATGCATTGATTTTATTTTTTACACTGTTACAACTCATGTCTCGCTTGCCACTATACAGCCTGTGAGACATCTAGTTTTTTTTAATGATATTTTGAACCTGTCTGGCCTCTTTAGAGCCACCCAGGTGTTGTACCGTTAAGTCCTGGTGGCTCCTTTAAGCCACGACAGATTTTATGATTTGTTTTATTTGCTGTCTGTATGGCCAACCCCTTTACAGTCGACCATGCAGATGGTATTTTAGTTCATTCTTTAGCCACGATAAAAACTGGTAATTTTTAGGGCACTATTGACCCCGCTGTGGGTTATCCTAAAGCAACAACAAAAACGTTTTTAGACTTAAGGACAGGCGTCGGCCTGGCCGACAATCTGTCTCTTATCTTAGCAACGAGTTCAACAGTGTGGCGAGTGTTCTAATGTTTTGTGTATTGGCCAGTCTAGTGCCTAAAATTTTTAGGCAGATCGGCCTCGTTTTAAGATGTATGGGTGGCCTCTTTACAGCCACCCATCCATTTGCATTAGTTTTTTTTTATTTTATATTTTCATATCTTCATATTTCCTGTCTCGCTGGCCACTATACAGCCAGCGAGACATGTAGTGTTTTTAATTATCTTGAGAACTTTTTCGGCCCCTTTGCAGCCATCCAGGTGTTTTTTGGTCTTAGGTCCTGGTGGCCCTTTTAAAGCCATGTATTATTTTTGTGAACTATTTTATTTGCTGTCTGTATGGCCGACCCTTCTACAGTCGACCAGATGGCATTTTAGTATTATTTTTAGCTAAAGTGTTAGCTGGTCATTGTTAGGGCGCTAATGACCTCGCTGTCGACGCGCCCTAAAGCCACAAAAACAACAAAACAACAGAGACGTCTCACTCTTTGGAGCCAGAGGAAGCTGAAATGTTGGTGGATGAGACTGGTTCCCTTCCTCAGCAGATGGATACCGAAAACCCACCCGAACCGGGGCGGGTAAAATTAAATCGGTAGGATGGCTCCCATACTCCAATGGAACATTAATGGTTTTATGGCTCACAAAGAGGAGTTACAACTCTTAGCACGGTCTGATCCATTGTGTCTCTGCCTTCAAGAGACACACTTCAGACCAACACGTCAACCTGTGCTAAGAGGTTTTGACGTTTACCGAAAGGACGATACCGAGGGTGATCGAGCGAAGGGGGGAGTGGCGGTGTTTGTACGGAACACTGTCTACTCCGAACCTGTAGTTCTCACCTCTCCCTTACAAGCAGTAGCAGTTAAATTACATGGACCGATGCAACTGACTGTATGCTCAATATATCTGCCGCCGGGAACACCAGTTGATTGCGGTCAACTGGCTGAAATCACTCGGCAACTCTCTCGGCCTTTTCTCATATTGGGAGACTTTAACGGACCAACAATTGCTCCAGAGGTCGAGAGGTATGTAGATTATTGGAGCAGGAGGATTTGTGCATCCTAAATACCTGTCAATTGACGCACTTCACTACTGCTTCAGGTTCGTCCTCTGCCATTGATCTCTCTCTTTGCTCTCCATCGATTGCCAACTCCGTGCATTGGGAGGTGAATCGTGACCTCCATGGAAGCGACCACTTCCCAATTTGGTTACACATAGTGTGCGAACGTGGCGAAGCATTTCCAACACGGAAATGGAATATCAGCAGAGCTGACTGGCAACTTTATAGCTGGTCAGTCATCGCCAGACCACCGATGACAAGGTGAAACACTTTACTATTACTATTACTATTACAATTACTCCGCGATTCACTAAAAGTGTTTGGCGGATGGTGCATTGCACCTATCAGGAAGGGTAATGGTTTGGAAAGGATATACAGGATATGGCAGGTGGCGCCCATGGGCTATTGTGAGGAACCATCCCAGCATTCGCCTAGAGCGATCTAGGGAAACCATGGAAAACCCAGATCAGGATGGCCGGAGTGCTTTATCGGAAGCTATTCCTGTCCGATTTTGTGTTTACTCGCCCGGTAAATCCTTTCTATTCCATTCCCTAATCGCTCGTGGAAAAAATGAGTAGAGAAATGAATTGGTTCTGGTCCTGATTTCTCTTATCTTATTTTTGCGGTCATTCCGAGATATGAATTTTGCTGGTTGCAATATTTGTTTGCTGTCATTCCGAAATACGTCAGTCGAGAATTTTTCAATTAGCTTCCGTCGATAGCAACGCCTTCGGTGCTCCAGGTCTTCCCAATCTAACTCCTTCAACATGGCACTTACGCTTTCCCTCCAACTATATATACCTGTCACGAATCGGGTGGCTCTTCTCTGGATCATCTCTAATGCCTCCATTAATCCCTTTTGATGAGGGACCCCATACAGAGCAACAATATTCCAAGTGAGGCCTCACTAGTGACTTGTACGCAATCGATTTAACTTCCGGAGTGCATTGTTTTAAATTACGACCTAGAAATGGAAGCATACGATTTACTTTCCCAATTACATTCTCGATATGCTCATTCCACGACAAATTATTACGAATTGTTACCCCTAGGTATTTAGCGGAATCTACCGTTCTAAGGACAGTGCCATTAATTGTATATTCAAAGCTAACTGGTGTCATCTTTTTACTTACACGCATGACTTGGCACCTTTTAGCATTTAACTCCAACTGCCAATCTTTACACCACGCAATTATTTTCATAATATCGTCTTGTAACGAAGCGCAGTCGTCCTGGGTTGTGATTTCACGATAAATAATAGCATCATCGGCAAATAATCTTTTATTCCCCTTATTATGTCGCACAAATCATTAATGTATATGAGAAACAACAAAGGCCCTATCACGCTTCCTTGGGGAACCCCGGACCTCACTTCAGCAAGTGATGAACGCTCACCGTCGAGAACTACACATTGTGTTCTGTCCTTCAAAAAGTCTGCAACCCAATCACATATTTGTCTAGATATACCATAACTGCGAAGTTTCGTAAGTAACGTAGTGTGACGCACAGTGTCGAAAGCTTTTTTGAAGTCTAATAAAACTAAATCAACCTGTGATTGCTCATCTATAATACGGCTCAAGTCGTGAATTAAGAGGGCAAGTTGTGTTTCGCAGCATCGGCCTTTTCTGAATCCATGTTGATTTGGGTTTAAAAGCTCATCTTCATCCAAAAAAAGCATGACATTTGAATAGATGATGTGTTCTAAAATCCTGCAAAATATTGAGGTTAACGAGATCGGCCTATAATTTTGAGGATCATTAACATTCCCACTTTTTAACACTGGACTTACGATGGCGGTCTTCCATTCGGCTGGTATTTTTCCCTGATCCAAGGAGGTGGTATATAATTTCATCAAATACGGCGCAATTTCCTTTGCGTACCTAGAGTAGAATCTTGTAGGAATACCGTCTGGTCCTGGAGCCTTATTGGGATTTACATTCATAAGCAGTTTAGTTATTCCCTCGATATCGAGAACGAGATCATTCATAATTTTGTTGGTTCGATTGTTAAATATCGGAATCTCCTTCCGAGTTCTCTGACGTGAAAGCTTTTTTAAATACATTATTCAAAATTTCTGCTTTATCGACGCTAGTTTCTGATAATTCCCCATTTTCATTAATCAACGACGGCATGACCTTACGAGAGCCTCTTATTAATTTGATATATGACCAGAACTTTTTTGGATTAGTAATCAGATCCTCGGATAAATTTCTGGCTTGGAATTCTTTAAACGCATCACGCATTGCCTTACGCACGTCCGCTCGCAAGTGGACTAATTTAGCGCGATCAGATGAGTCCCCCGATTTCTTTACCGTCGCATGTAAACGCCATTGCTTCCTGAGCAAATGTTTCACTTCTCTATTGAACCACGGGAACTTCTTACTAACCTTAATAAACTTCTTGGGAACAAATTGATTTAAGCCGGTCCATATTATTTCTTTTAAATTAAACCAAAGTTCCTGAACATTTGTATTAAGCGTGTACGTTTCAAAATTTTTCACCAAATGATCGACCATAGACGCATCATTTGCCTTATCGAAACAATATACGAGTTTGTCTTTATCATGCTTCAAATTCAGCCTAGATTTTAAAGTTACCACAATCGCCTTGTGATAACTTATACCATCATCTATACAAACTTTATCTACAATATCCAGATTGTTAGTAAGAAAAAGATCCAAAATGGACGAGGAATCTTTGACGCTCCGCATTGGCTCTTCGACCATCTGTTCAAGAGAATTTTCTGCGAATGATTCCAGGAATGTTTCGGTTACTAACCTATCTCTTCCGCCTGACCTGAACGTAAATGTGTCCCAGTTAACAGAGGGTATATTAAAATCACCTCCCATGATCAATGTATGTCCCTGAAATTTCTGAGAAATACTATTAAGTGACTGTCTAAAATATTCCGTGTTATCTAATCCAGAGTCCAGAGGTCGGTAAAATGATCCTATTATGAACTTTAAACTTCTGCCAATTTTTAACTTCACCCATATTAACTCGCAACAATTTTCCGTTTCATTTACTACGGAGCAATTGATGTTTTTATTAACGGCCACGAACACACCTCCGCCCATTGAGGTATATCTGTCTTTCCGAAAAACATTGAATTGAGGAGCAAATACTTCGCTAGATTCTACATCTGGCGTCAACCAGATCTCGGCTCCTAGTATTATATCAACATCGTTAGTCGCAACTGCAGCGTGGAAATCGGCTACTTTCCCTCTAATACTCCGACAATTAAGGACCATTATCCTTAGCGGTTTAATTTCTGTATCTGTAGAGTCTAAATTCGCATTTTTACTATTTGCACTCCGAAAGGAAACGGGTGAAGTATTTGGAGTTGTAAATTTCGATTTATTCACGCTGTCCCTTCCAGAACCAAGATCTAGATTAACGACGCGTCTTCTTCGTTGAACTGAGGGATCCTCGGGCCTCACAGTGTTCCTAAAAAATAATTCACATCAAGACGGTTCCATATTTTAGCAGCCACCTTGATCGCCATTCTCGGTGTGTAGTGGACGCCCGACCTGTCAAATGCGTCCCAGAAGTGGTTCATCGGGCGGCTGATATATCCATGCCTAGCACCCTATTTGCCATTTCTATTAATAGCATTTCAGTTGTAATAATGAGTCCCATACGGTACTCCTTATGTGTGGATGACTTTTTAATTTTTATTGCATCGTCCAGACTGAGAAGCGCTGCGCGGAAAATGCCACTCGCGCTGAACAGGTTGTATGAATGGTCAGTGCACACCGGGCTTTCCCCCGCAGGGGCCTGGTACGCAAGTGCCAGGTACGGGTTTGGCGAACCCGCGGTGCCCGAGCTGGAAACTTGTGAGCGCCGCAAGTTTCCCACACCGTAAACTCCTACCATGCTTCAACGACCACCACAGGGCGTGGCGGTGGAACGTAGTGTGCCTAGGAGAACGGGGATCTTGGCTTCATCGCCCGGATCGCGAGGACGGTAAAAACCTCTATAAAAAAAACCCTCAACCTCAAGGTGAGTAACGTGCCGAGGAGGTGGATGGGTGGTGAGGCAAACCACCCGCTAGCGTACAACCTCAGGGGCACCTGCCGCACCCCTGTTGTATTCGGCTTGGTGGCGTGATACGGGGGCTCCACGTCGCTCGACTTTTAGGTGCTCCGGACTCGTGGGAACAAAATTTCAGATTTCCCTAATTTATCCCTTTCACCCTCTGCTGGCTTGGGCATGCCGCAGAGGAAATGTCACTCCAACGCCCATAAAAAAGGTAGCGGTAAGCGGGCCAGGGTTGAAAGCCCTCCTCCTGAAAATGTACTTAGTAACAGGAAGGATTACGTCATAGATAATGCCTTCATTATAATGTCAAGAAAGGAGGGATCTTTCGAGAAAGTGTCCCCCTTTTTCATACAGAAAGGTTTAGAGGGTCTTGCCGGGACCCTTAAATCGGTCAAGAAGCTGAGGAACGGGACTCTGCTTTTGGAAACATCCACCCAAAAGCAGGCTGTCCTCCTCCTTAAGTCTGAGAAGCTCGGGGAGTTCGCAGTAAAGTACGAACTCCATAAAGCTCTGAATTCGAGTAAAGGCGTGGTAACCTGCCGCGACCTAATCGATATTACAACCGAGGAACTCCTTAAGGAATGGTCAACAGAACATGTTGTCGAGGTTCGTCAAATCACACGAAGGGTTAACGGCAGTCTTGAGAAGACAGCCACCTTCGTCCTGACGTTCGACACTCCGACGTTGCCCAAAGCCATTAAAGCGGGCTATTTAAACCTGAACATCCGTCCGTATGTCCCGGAACCAATGCGCTGTTTTAAGTGCCAGCGTTTCGGGCATACGAAGGCGACTTGTAAGGGCAACCCCACCTGTGGGAAATGTGGAAAGGCCGCACACGAGCCAGGAAATAGTTGTACTCTCCCACAGGTGTGTGTCAACTGCTCCGGGTCTCATCCAGCCTGGAGCAGGGAGTGTCGAGTGTACCTTGATGAGAAGAAGGTACAGGAGTTGAAAACCAAGGAACGTCTACCTTATGGCGAAGCGAAGAAGAGGTTTAAGGCGCTTGCGCCACCTGTCTTCGCTAGTACCTTCGCCAAAACCTTGACAACTCCCGTCAGGAAGGAAAGTGTTGCTACACAGACGTCCTTTGCAGACATGGGCACAAGTACGACGTGCTCATGTCAATGCAAATGTGGCGCTATGTCCACTAAGGTCATAACACCGAAGACCGCGGACGTTGGTAGCAACACATCCACAACCTCGACCACAAGGACAGCAGGTATACCGGCTCCACCAGCAGAAGCACAGCCATCCGTCGCAGAACCTACACCTGTAGAACCAATTGCAACAGCAACATCCGCAGTAGTACCTGCGGCAAAAGAAAACGCAGCAGCATCCGCCGACAGCAGCGGATGGCAAACTGTGCAAAAAGTTCGGGGTCCGAAATTCAAACATACGGATCCCAGTATGTTTGTTAAGTCCCCTTCCTCTTCTCCCCCCAGACCACAAACTGGGAGGGAAGGAAAGGGGCGAAGGCCTCGGCGGAAGAAAGACCCGCCAGGCCCTGAGGCCTTACAAAATGGGGATTCATCTTCAGACCCCGAAGACGATCCCCGCAGGGGCCTGGTACGCAAGTGGCAGGTACGGGTTTGGCGAACCCGCGGTGCCCGAGCTGGAAACTTGTGAGCGCCGCAAGTTTCCCACACCGTAAACTCCTACCATGCTTCAACGACCACCGTAGGGCGTGGCGGTGGAACGTTGTGTGCCTAGGAGAATGGGGATCTTGGCTTAATCGCCCGGATCGCGAGGACGGTAGAAACCTCTATAAAAAAACCCTTCCCCGCAGGGGCCTGGTACGCAAGTGCCAGGTACGGGTTTGGCGAACCCGCGGTGCCCGAGCTGGAAACTTGTGAGCGCCGCAAGTTTCCCACACCGTAAACTCCTACCATGCTTCAACGACCACCGTAGGGCGTGGCGGTGGAACGTTGTGTGCCTAGGAGAACGGGGATCTTGGCTTAATCGCCCGGATCGCGAGGACGGAACAAACCTCTATAAAAAACCCCTTAACCTCAAGGTCGGATACGTGCCGAGGAGGTGCATGGGTGAGAGGCAGATCACTCGCTAACGTACAACCTCAGGGGCACCTGCGCACCCCTGTCGTATCAGCATTCCTGTATAAAATGTTTTTGCTCGTGGACCAAAAACGAAGTCACACACAAAAACTACAAAACCCTGCGGTACGGGTGTGCCGCAGGCTAAACCCAATACACCCAGTTCTAAGAAGCGGGTAAGGGTCGATAGCCCCCCCGCTTCTGATGGTAATAGTGACAGAAAAGTTTGTTCGCTTGCGAACGCTTTTATAGTGATGCAGAGGGTGGAAGGAACCTTTGAAAAAGTCTCACCGTTTTATATATCAAAGGGGCTAGAGGGTCTAGTAGGGACCCTAAATTCGGTGAAAAAGCTGAGGAACGGGACGCTGCTGCTGGAAACTACAACCAGTAGGCAAGCTACCCAACTCCTTAACTGTGAGAAGCTCGGGGAGTTCGCAGTCAATTGCGAACTCCACAAATCCCTGAATAGTTCAAAAGGCGTTGTCACCTGCCGTGACCTGATAGACATAGGGACCGAGGAACTCGTTAAGGAGTGGAAGGAA